>CM076570.1:880289629-880877126 GCA_034641835.2 Pinus albicaulis
AAGGATAGAAAGGAGAAGCAAGAGCACATACATCCCCCCTTGTATTTGGAGGGACAAATGGAGGTTCCTACTGAAGATGCTCTCAATGGACAAGATGACAAGTACCTCACCTATTCAGAAGCGGAGAAGGTAGATCTATCTCTCCCAGAGGAGGAAGAGGAAGAGAAATTGAACACCACTAAAGATCCTGACATTAATGATTATTGTAGACAATTCGTGGATTTCATGCAAGCCCAATTCCATAAGAAGTATAACCTTCGGTCTTCCAGGAAAAGGAAATGTACTCAAGATCAAGAAGAAGATTCACCTCCTAAGGAGTCGGCCTTTCAGAAGATTGATAACAAAGGTAAGAACCCTCAAATCAAAAAGGTACTCCTTCATCCTCATCCAAATCAGTGCCTGATCCTCTTGCAAATCCAAAACCTATCCCTACTGATGAAAAGCCTCCTGTCCCCCTCAAAGAACCTAAAGAGACCATTGTTTAAAAGGGTCCTAATGTGTTTAATCTTCAAAAATAGCTAGAAAAGGTTAAGATCCCTATTCCTTTAGTTGAACTCCTAAAGAAGCCGTCTTATAAAGCTCAAGTCTCTCATTTCATGCTTCCTCATGGAGTAACTCCACCCCCAGACTATCTTAACCTTCAAGAGAAAAGGCCCATGGTAGTGTTTGGCCCCATGTAGAAGAATTGGATTCTGCAACCCCACCTTTTTATGTATCTTTAGTCATTCATGATTTGTTGCTGCATAATTTCATGTTAGATTCGGGGGCATCACATAACTTGTTACCCCTTTCGGTCATGGAGTAACTGGGATTGCAGATCACTCGACCATATAAGGACCTCTATTCTTTTGACTCCAAAAGAGTCAAATGCCTCAGGATGATTAAAGATCTGGTGGTGAACTTGGCTCAGATCCCAGCCAAGAGTGTCGTTATGGACATAGTCGTTGCTGATATTCCAGCCCAATTGGGGATGTTACTGTCCATATCATGGGGTACTAAAATTGGAGGGTCAATCAAGCTTGACCTCACTTATGCAAATATTCCAATGTTTGGGGGGCAAGAAATAAGGTTGTATCGGGAGTCAAGATTCATGAAGATGGTGACTAGAGCCGATGGCTCGGTCAATTCTCTAATATATGGCAAAGAAGGAGAGTTTTCTTTCCTAATGCTAAAAGAAGACCAAGAGTTCTTACAGGAACCAGCATTGAATCTATTGAAGCTGGAACAGTCCTCAAGTAGTGATGAGAGGGGGATGTGGACCCTGCACTTTGATGGAGCAAATTCAAGGGAAGGAAATGGAGCGGGAGTGCTCTTAATTTCCCCTACTGGACAATTGGTCCCTTTCTCATTTAAATTGGAATATGAAGCCACTAATAATGTGGCAAAATAATAGGCACTACTTTTGGGCTTACAAACTGTTAAGAATATGAACATCTGGAGTCCTAAAGCTTTTGGAGACTCAGAGCTCGTGGTGAGGCAGATTAAAAATCAGTGCCAAGCCAAACATCCTCAGCTAAGAGAATACAGAAACGAAGTATGGGAGCTAGTGGAGAAATTTTTCCTAGCATTCAACATACAATTTATGTCGAGGGATCAGAACAGGATGGTTGATTCTCTTGTTGTGGCAGAAAGTAATTTTTTCCCACCCAAGAATCCACTCCTAAGATATGAAGTAGAGTTTCATTATCGTCCCTATATCCTAGAAAACGTCAAACACTAGCAGGTGTTTGAGGATGAAGAGCAGATGAAGCACTTTATGGAAACAATCGGGGAGTTCTCTAACCTGGTCATTGATACCAGGGAAGAGGAAGAGATCAAAGAACAGCCCCAAAACAAATGGAAAGAAATAGTGGCTGGACATAGGGTGTTGTAGCTGAAAGGGAACATAATCCCTAGAGGTCTAGTGCCTTTGGAAAGACTGTTCAATAAAAATGACATCCCCATCAACCCTAAGAAGGTGACTCAGGAAGCTCAAGTAAAGGAGCTCAACATTGGAATAGAAGAGGATCCTAAGATAGTCAAATTATCTAAAGGAGTCAAGATTGATCCAAAAAGAGTCAAAGTAATCAATGACATATCTTTACCTAGTAATAAGAAGGAGGTCTAGGTATTCCTCGGATGCATAAATTTTTTGAGAAGATTCATCCCGAACTATGCAGAAATAGTTCGGCATATCAATGAGATGCTTAAGAAAAACAATGAGGTAAAATGGAATCCAGAGTCAAGAGAATCATTCAACAGAATTAAAAGTGCCTTTGCTGAAGCCCCGGTGCTGGCAGGACCAGACTATAGTAGGCCATTCATGATCTTCTCGTTTGCGTCCCCACATACTGTAGCCACAGTATTATTACAGAAAAATGAAGAGGGATATGAGAAGCCTATCACCTTTTTTAGTCAGGTACTTCGAGACACCGAGTTGAAATATAAAATTATAGAGAAGCAGGCGTATGCCCTAGTAAAGTCTTTAAAAGCTTTCAGAATGTATGTACTGTAGTCGGCCATAACTGCCTTCGTACCTATGGATGCCGTGAAAGATATCTTGATTCAAGGGGACAGCGAGGGAAAAAGAGGTAAATGGATTTCCAAGATCCAAGAATATGAATTAGACATCCGTCCTACGAAGCTTATCAAGGGACAGGGGCTGGCCAAAATCTTGTTGGAGTCAAATTGTTAGGCTTTGGGAATAAATTTATCCATGGTAGTTGGAGAGTTACCTAAAGGCCCGGATGAACAGCCTGGGATAGAAAAAAACACACATGAAGTATTTGACCAGTGTTTGGTATAAGGATATTGTGGAATACCTTTTAACCCTCAGGTGCCCATTGAACTTCGATAAAGCTAAATATCAAACATTAAGGATGAAGTCACAAAATTATGTTGTTGCAAATGGCCGGTTATATTGGAAGGATCCTTCAGGAATCCTGCTCTTGTGCCTCATGGAGTCTTAAGTGGAGGTGGTCATGGCTGAATTCCATGAAGGCATCTGTGGAGGCCATTATAGTTGGAAGTCTACAGCCCATAAAATTTTGAAAGCGGGCTTCTTCTGGCCCGAATTGTTCGGAGATGTACATGCCTAGGTCAGGGCGTGCGAAAAGTGTCAGAGGTTCGCTGAAAAATAGAAGTTTTCACCCTTACCCATGATCCCAGTACATATAGAAGAGCCTTTTCAGGAATGGGGTATCGACTTCATTGGGGAAATCCACCCAGCATCTAGTGGTTAGCACAAGTGGATCCTGACTGCTACCGACTACTTCACCAAGTGGGTGGAGGCTATACCAGTGAGAAACACCACTGATGCAGTCGTGATCGAGTTTTTGGAGGAGAATATCATATCCAGATTCGGCTGCCCAGAAAAAATTGTGATGGATAACGCTCAGGAATTCAAGTCTGTAAAATTCACCAATTTCTGTCAGCAATACAATATCGTCTTGGGACACTCCAAAACCTATTATCCACGGGGAAATGGACTGGCTGAATCTTCAAATAAAATACTGGTGAGAGCATTAAATAAAGCTATAAACGAAAGTAAAAAAAACTGGGCATCTCAGCTTAAATTCGCACTATGGGCAAACAGAATCACTAGAAAAAGGTCAACCGGAAAATCCCCATATGAACTAGTATATGGACGAGTAGCAGTCTTCCCAATTCATCTCACTTGGCCAGTGGCTAAGTTCCTACAAGATAGTCAGGAAGAGCCCAACCATCTCATCATATGAATAAACCATCTAGTGGAATTAGAAGAGATTCGGAGCCATGTAAATGATAGGATAACTGAATACCAGGAAAAGATGAAGGTCTTATTCAATAAGCATGCCAAAGATAAGGAACTACAGGTTGGGGATCTAGTACTGAGATGGGACATTAGAAGAGCGGAGAAAGGTAAGCACGGAAAATTCGACCCGCTGTGGTTTGGGCCATTCAAGATTGCAGAGGTTAAAGGAAACAATACCTTCATGTTGGAGAACTTGGAAGGTGATGAGGTTGAGGCGCCCATAAATGGGCAGTTCCTAAAACCCTATTTTCAGTATTAATCAGGCCTGCAGAGGCTAGTTATATATATTGTACATATTTTTTGCTTTTACACTTATGTTTTCTATTTTGTTTTGATACGAGAATGTTGAAATTTTGATGAGGTTTTGTTTCTCAAGGAAAAGTTTACAAGTGGTTTGCGAAGTTCTCGACACGTCCAAGGATGAACATGTCATCCCCAAGTGGAGCTAATGTTGTTTGGTTAGCATTCACCCCAAGCGATAAAAATATTAACTTAAAAAAAAAAATGAGAAAGGATAAGCAGGGTAGGAAAGCATAAAGGTGGCATGTTTCAGATTTCCCTTATGATAAGAGCACGGGAAAAATACTTAAGCTTTTTAACAAATAAACAAAAGTGGGGTCATAGTCATATATCGAACAGCCATAGGTGAAGCTACACGTCCATGGTTCCGGGGGTACTAAGGATAAGTAGGGTAAGTTATAGGTCTACCCCTGGAAGCAGATAATGTCATGCGCACGTGGGATGGATGGTAAGCATTCCGTGGGGTGTTGGAAGGGGACACGAATCTTTTCCAAAACCCGCCGGAGTATCGAGTGGACCCGCACAAAAGAACACCTGTCACTCTGTAAGTAAAGGTAAGGTAAGTCCTTTGGAAGGCGGTACGAGACCGGTATGAGCCTAACACCAGTGCGTAGCTCTCGTCTACTCGGCACCCTTAAGCCAATGGTCAACCACCATGCGTCCTTATGACGTCGGCCCTACAATTGTTGTCCTCGCCTCATTTTATGTAAAAACTGGGCCAATTTAACCCTGTCTCATTCCCTAATTAGGTAAAATATTTGTTTTTTACGGGTTTTGTCGTGCAGCTAAAGGTGAACTCCAGTGCCAAGTCGTTTTCAGGTCTTGTGTCGCTTTCCCCTTAGATTCCCTCACTATTTGCAGGTATTTAGCCATTCCCTCGTCTCTTTGTTTTCCTTCAGTTTTTGTTTTTATATGGCCATGGGGAAGATGAAGCCCAGGAAGTCTAAGCCTAAAACCTCTCAATTCGGTGAAACCGGGACTATCCTTGGACCAGAACCCCTTGTTGACGCCCACGCCCGAATCCATGATCCTTCCTATCCTTTTAGCGCTTCCCAGATTAGACCCAGGTCATTCGAGAAGTATTTAAAGGGTCAAGATATGTTTAGAGTAGTCGAGTCGGGTTTTTACTATCAGATAGTGCTAGCCACACACCCATTGCCCGAATTCATCAGTTGGCTATGTGAATCCTATGACGAGGATAGGGACTTGTTCCTGTCCTCTCAGGGAAATAAAATCTTCCGCATCTCACCCGACCTCATAAAGAAAGCCCTTTGTTTTCCCCACATTCAAGGTTATGTCGATTTCATCGATTTATCTCTCTCTCGTCAATTATCAAAACTGCCAAAAGTGACTTCCTCAACCTTATATCCGATTCTCACCTAACTACAATCTCGTCCTCAGATGTGGTTTCATTGTCCTCCTTCATAGATGAAGCTCAACCAATCTTGGCTCTTATCGCAGGGATGTTAGGTCTCAACAATGTTGAGCATGTATCCAAAGAATGCATAGCGCTTTTGTGGCTTATGTCTCAAAAGGGTACAATTTTGAATATCCCCGTGTTCCTTGCTTCCATGATCCAAACCCAATTCCAAGAGTTCTCGTCTACTAGGTCTTTTGAGTTTTTCTCATTAGTGTTTTACCTATTTATGTTTGAACATGCCAACAGGTTTGAGAACCTAGGCCTCGAAAAATACTTGAAGACAAATGCTCAACCAAGAATAGTCTTAGAATGGAACTTTTCAATTCGACAACAGCCTGGGGGGAAGGGGTATATCCAATTTTTGAATGATTTCATGTCCATAGCCTATACCATTGTGCATGACAGTCCCCCACCTAGAATTTTCCCTGAGCAAAAGGACTAGCTATAATTCGACAAGGAAGACAACACAGGGGACTGGTACCTGTATGACAATTATACTGAGATTAGGGTTTATGGCACGGAATTACCTTCTTACCATTTGCCGGTGTTTCCAGCAATGCACATATTCTCCCTTGAATACATCCGTCAAACCCTAAGGGCCGACCAGATCCACTTCGTACCTGCAAATAAAGGATATATTCTCAAACTCCCAACCTCAGTTGGCCCCTTCACCATAAACTCAAGGCTTGCCCTCTCCACTGTGGAAATTTTGCTTCAAGGGATGGACCTGCGGCAAGGGAAATTCTGGCCATATGAACCGAACAGAGTTCTTTCAAATAGAAAAAGGAATATTAAGTCGACTGCTTATGTACATGATACTAGGCCCCTCGTTGAATGGAGATATAACCTTGATGCATGGCCTTTTAATGCATAGATGGAAGCTGAGTCTTCAGGAGCAGAAGGAAGGGGCGACAATGCGTTCGCAGAGACAGAAAGAAGGGGACAAGTAGATGAAGTGGGTGCTTCTAAGAGCCTCGCGGGTATGAATATTGACGAGGAAACCCATCCCCACAAGAAGCAGAGAACTGAGGGGCCAGAGGAGATCCCAGAGGAGCCATCTCAGGAGGTTTTCCTAGATATGGGAGGCCTGATAAAAACAAAGTGAGATTCACAGTAGCTCTTGATTACGCCTCTCCATCAGGCCCTTCTAGGATATCACAGGCAGTTTCAATCAAACAGATAGAAGTAAGGGAAGAGATAGGTACCATGAATAAGGAAATGAGAAGAAAACTAAAGGCTAATTAGTAGGGTTTATTGAAAAATACCATACCCAACTCACTACTAAGCTGAACATGGATAAAGAGCAGCTCATAATAGCCATTCAGTAGGCAGTGTCTCAACCTCTAGTTGATGGGTCCTACTACAGAGCCTTAGAGATTGCGCTTGACTTAACTAATGTCCCCCTGACAGATAAGCTTGGCTTCAATCAATGTGTTGGAGACATGTTCCATGATGAGGTAATGAAACTAGCACTTGCCTTGAGAAAATTGGAGGATAAGAACAGTGTTGTTCTATAGCAGCAGAAAAGGGATAAATCTAGTGCCAGAGCTATAAGTAACCAACTATAAACCCTTGGGAAGACTATAAAAGACAAAGGGGGAGACCAAGAATCGGTGCATCAAAAGCTTCTCACTGACCTACAAACCGATAATTCCAAGCTGAGAAAGAAGCTCAGCATACCCAGCAGTGAACATGTGCAAACCGATGAGTTGTTCCAAATGGAAAGGGAAAAATTGGCTCTCACTGATTCTCTGATCAAGCACCAGGAGGACATTGCTAGAATGATAGCTGAGATTTCAGATTTAAAATGCAGATTGTCTGGTTTTCAGACAAAATGGGACCAACATGTGTGCATGGCTCTGACGTCTAACGCGCCTGGAACTACGACAGAGCAGCTGACCAAGGCTCTATCTAACTTAAATTTTTTAGAGAACGAAGCAAACACAGCCCATCAGCAAATAGTGGAGTTGGAAACTACACTAGAAGCAAAGCAGAAGGCAGTCTCGCTCTTACAGACGGAGATCGAAAAGTTACAAAAAGAGAAGTAAGCACAAGAAAAATCCATCAAAGATTTGAATGCTCGGATAAAAGGTAACATGGCACTTTTGGAGGCCAAATGTCTCATCTGGACTGATATAATGACTGAGATCCAGCAACACTAGAATTTCCCCACTTTGATGGAAGCCAAGAAAATCGCAGTTCATACTTTTGGAGGGTAGTTATAGGAGGGACGTTCAAAAGGGGAAGAAAAGGTCACTACAGCTAAGAAGTACATCCAATACCTGAACGGGCTTAGTCCAGAGGAGTTACTTGCTCAAGGGATCCCCGACCGTTTCAGAAGAATGATGGAAGTTAGAAGGGTAATAGAGAACGAAACTGCCTGTGTGAATGCACTGAATGGCCTAAAATGGTTTTCTAGTGGAGTGGAACGATTCGAACAAGAATGGAATAAATCGGTGGAGGCAGGCCTCCCATCATGTTGGCACCCTCACACAGCTTCTTTCCTCGAACTAACTGCCTATGAATAGATTGCGATGGATTAAATGAACCAGACTGATTTCCCCTCTGAGAAGATTACCCTCCTAAAAGCCGAGATAATCGTAACCGCTCTGGGAAAATAATTCTTCCTTCTCTGCAAGGTCAGACAACTTCTATCTGTTCGAGTGGATTACACAAAACTCACAGACATATAGGCACTGGTTGAGACATTTTCCATGATGCTAGCTCTGGGGGAAGAATCGTGGAAAAAGTTTAGTGAGTATGCCCCTGTTCCGGCTCCCACACCCTCTCAATAGCCTTTTTCTATTTCCGGCAACAGAACGAGCTCATCACCGTCATCAATTCAGCCACCTCTACAGGCATCAGGTGCTCTGTCACACCGAAAAACATGAAACTCATGATGTGGCCCACCTTTCTTAAGTTTGTAATATTGGGTGAAATCTCAATTTCGCGCTATGCATTTTCTATTTTTAGTTTACTGTTGTTGTTTTAGTTAAGAGCCTCTCCTAGGCCACAATGTATGTGTTGAGATGTCATTTTCCTCATCATTATTTTTTTTTTATAGAGACCCCAAAAAAAAAGATATCTCAGGGAATACTTTTTCTAAGAAATATCTTTCGCAAAGACTCAGCTGAAGGCTATAAAGGGTATAATCAAAAGTTGAGACGTGGTTCCAGATTTTCCAGAACAGAGACTACTAGTCCTGAATGTTCCTTTTTGTAAAGTTTGAGGCATTTTCATAGTGTATGTTGAAAGATCCTTTTGGGAAAATTGAAGCAGATTTCTTCTGTTGTGTAATGGATTCCTTATGAAGATAAGTTACAAAGTGTATTCTCTTTTTTGTGTTTTAATACAAATGTTCGTGGTGTTTCCATTATTCCCTTTGTATCGCAAGCTTTCGGAATGCGAGTGTTGATTATTTAGATGTGAATTTATCTGTGGAAAGGTACTCATATCTATATGTCTATTGCACTTTAAATATGGCTCGAAGCACGAAATTTTGTTCATGTTCTACATCACATTTTCCATCTTTCTTCTGATATTATCTTGGGTGGATTCTTATGTTAGAATAAGCATGCCTTCTATTAATATCTCTTTCATTTTCTACCATTGTTTCCACACTCATTTATTTTGATGAATGTTCACTGTTTTCATGTTCGGCCCTCCTCACAGCAGTTAAATCCAGGTCTACCTTTAATGTATGCTTATTGACCTTTATGTTCTACTAATGGATGTCATTATTATCCATTCTCCATTTCTGATTTCTTGGTCCCATCCTAGAAAACTTTAAATCCTTTTCATAACTAGAGGTCTTATATTATCAAGCGGAAAAAATATTCCTAAACCCTCTTGGTATAAGATGTCCTAGGCACTGATCTTTAACAACTCAGGGTTGTCTCTAAGAGTTACAACACACACTACAACAAGTACTACATCCTATATCTATCAACATTCGAGACCTCTTTGGACATAGTATTGATCCAGGAGGGCCCGGATGGGAAGGAGCACGTAATTTATTACTTCAGTAAAACCTTATTAGGCCCTACATTAAGATATGAGCCTAAAGAAAATACTGCCCTAGCATTAATTCACGCAGTCTAGAAACTTCGCCACTACATTTTCTTAAATACTACAACAATCATCGCAAATATTAACCCCATCAAATGCCTTCTCACGTGCCATTTAATGAACCATAAGTATGCCCACTGGATATTTATTCTAAGAGAATTCAACTTACAGTTTCGCTCCCCCAAGAGAAAGAAAGCTTTAATCTTAGTCGAGTTCATCATGGACCTCCCAAGTCAGACCAAAGTAACACCAATCAACGATTCACTACCGGACGAACATCTCTTCCTAGTAATGACTGACGACCCTTGGTAACAAGATATTCTCCTCTTTTTATGAACCCAAAAGTTCAGACCCCATCTCACTCATGACGACCATCAGCGCATCCTCCACTAGGTCCCCCGATACCTTCTCATGGGAGATTTCTTATACCGACGGGGCATCAACACCATCTTACTTCGATGCCTCCCCACGATGAAGCTGAGCAATCACTTAATGACTTCCATAGTGGAGCTTGCAGTGGCCACCTCTCTGGAATATACACCGCCCAAAAATTCCTATGGGCAGGATATTTTTGGCCCACTTTATTTTTTGATTGCATTTCAGTAGTCAAGAGGTGCGAGTGATGTCAATGCTTTTCTCACAAGGCAAAAGCCCCTCCCACTACCCTGCACCCTGTCATCATCGTTGGTCCCTTTTGTAAATGGAGGATCGACTTCATGTCTTGCAACCTAGCATCGTCAAGAAATCATAGATACATTATTGTGGCCACCGATTACTTCACGAAGTGGGCAGAAGCTATGCCCACATACAACAACACCGCGAAAACCGCTACACAATTTATGTTTAACCATGTCATTGCCTGGTTCGATGTACCAAATGAGTTAGTGTCGACCACGGAAAACACATCAAAAATGAAATTTTCTAGGAGCTATCTCACCATCTCCAATTCACACTTGAATTCACGTCACCATACTACCCCCAATCCAACAGATAGGTAGAAGTTCTAAACAAGGTACTCAAAACGATGTTACAGTGCATAGTGAATAACCACAAAACAAACTGGCATCACATGCTTTTCTCCGCCCTTTGGGCATACCGCATGACAGTGAAAACATCAACAGGGTTCACACCCTTCCACTTGGTATACGGGGTCGAAGCTGTGATTCCCATAGAATGCGAGATCCTGAATTTACACATCGCCATCAAACTCCTCTATGACACCAAGCCTCTAGAACAATGCTTAGTACAACTAGATTTCATCAACAAAATTAAACGATAGTCACTCCAGCACAATGAGGCCCATAAAAAATGGGTGAAATCTTAGTTTGATCACAACATCACCCCTCGATCATTTACCAAGGGAGAGTTAGTCCTCCGCTACAATGTCGCAAAAGAAGCCCTAGGGCCAGCAGAGTTCTAAATCATGTGGAAAGGACCCTATACAATAAAACATTGTCTCCTAAAGGGGGCATACATCTTGACAGAGCCTAATGGAACATGCCTGAGCAACCCCGTCGAGGGTCTTTACCTCAAGAAAGTTTACCCATAAGCGCGGGCTCAGCCTTAGAGTTAACGTACACATACAAAAACAATATTTTTGATCGTAGAATTGTTACAAAAAGCACTCTGGTGTCACAAATGGATCTTCAACCCAACCATTACTTTGGATTCGTTGATGGAGCATCATGATGGTCTCAAAATTTAGCAGCACCCGCCTGGGTTATCTATCATCCTGAATAATCGCCATTCTTGACCAATGGAATATGCATTGGATCAGCGACAAACAATCAAGCAAAGTATGACATCATCATTGGGCTCATGTGTGACACATTTAATCAAGGCCTTTTCCATTTTCATATCTGCCTTGATTCCCAGTTAGTGGTTTAACAATTAAACCAATATTTTGAGGTACGGGATTCGCATCTTTTTAGTAAATATTTGCGTGCAAAAATATTAAGCCGTCAATTTGATCACATTACATTCACACATGTGCCAAGAAATCAAAACCAGACAGCAGATCGCATAGCTAACCACATCCTAAACTAGAATGCATCTCGGACAAAACATCACACATAAAAACAAAAAACATAAAAAACATAGATATCCATCAGCAATACACATCATCCATAAAAACATATAAGTAGTGGATACACCATATAGAGCCTCAAAAAATACATCCCTCATATATATATACCAAAAAAAGTATGTATGAGTCCAAATGATGAGTCATGTATCTGACCCATAGGTCAGCCAAAAGTACATATACAGAAGTCGTCAAAAATAAGGGAAGCATCTTCATAATAGGTGTAGAAATTTAATACAAAATATGTGTTTCCTCGATTCTCCTGATCTAAAAATTATATGCCACTGTTAAATACATAATCTCTTCTACAAAATCTTTGCGGAAATTTAAAACACAATCGCCAATCACAATATCATGAAGAAAGATCAATCACACATAACACAGATAATTTACCTAGGGAAAGCTTATAGCCAAAAAACCCACTATCTTCCATTATGTATTATATCATTGACCATGAAACAATTACATACAAAGCTCCAATCCAAGAGCTCTTAGTACAATAGCTAATTGTCTCACACTATCATACAAAAATTGGCAAGTTCCTTAGCCAATTTACTGTCTCCAGGCAACCTGTCTCCACTGCGCATTCCCAGCTGATAGAAATCATTGAATGAATTGAATCATGCTTTCCTTGACTGCGAAATCCTCATGGGCACATCCAATGTGTGTGTGGTTGCATGTGTGCAACTGATAATGTCACAACTGATAGTCAACTTTCCCTTTCACCTACATCTCAACTGGGTCTCCACTCGATATGACATGCATGTAGTTAATAGTAGTAAATCTTCAGTTGCATGTGAGGCCACTGATTGTGAATTAATTAATAATTAATCACTTGATCTCTCACTAGTGTATCTTCAGATGCTACTAGCACAACTGATTTTAACTCACTCAATTGAGTTAACCTACTTTACAACTTTCATAACTCCAGTTCCAACTCTGTTACAACTTCGAATAACTCAGTTACAACTAAGTCCACTTGCATGTCCCACCAACCAACCACTCAACTCAAAATTCATATATCTAATTGATTTTCCACTCCAGTTAACTATTTCCAAGTGCTCATTGAGAATAGATTATTTTTTATTGTCCAACTAATATTAAGAGATAATAATAGTTGACATGAATCTATAAATATACATGTAATCTATAAATAGAACTTGCACATACATCTATAAATAGACTTCATCTATAAATAGAATTTTCTCATGCATCTATAAATAGACATCCACCTAAAAATAGCTTAAGGTTCCATCCTAGTGTAGGTGCATAATTTTCACTATGATCTTCTTATTGAATCTCAACACTCCCTCTCAACAAGCAAGGGATTATCCTTCACCCCAATCCAGTCTCTATGGTATTCGTATTTTCTCCTGGTGAGCACCTTCGTCAGAATATCTACATCCTGATCTTCCATAGGAATGTACTGAAGCAACATGATCTTCCTCTGTACACAATCTCTGAGATGATGATACCGGATATATATGCTTAAATCGATCATGAAAGACAGGATTAATCAAGAGTTTAATGCAACTTTGATTATCACAATGAATCGCTCTTGGATCTAAATGAGAACCAAACAAACCAACCAAGATATTTCTCATCTAGATAGCCTCACATGCAGCTTGACTCGCTGCCATGTATTGCGCTTCCACTGAACTGAGTTCCATGGATCTTTGCTTCCTGTTGTACCAAGAAACAGTTGTAGATCCAATGCTAAAGATCCCCCCTGATGTGCTCTTTTTGTCTGATGGGCTACCTGCCCAATCTACATTCGTGAAGCCATGCAAATTCACCTCATCCATCTGTCTATACCATAAACCATACTCGGATGTGCCCCTTAGGTATCTCAGGACATGCTTTCCTTCCTTCCAAAATAGCTTGGCAGGCTTAACCATCACTTGACTCAGCTAGTTAGCTGCATAGAAAATGTTCAGTATCGTCTTCACTAGATACATTAGCGAACCTACTAATTGTCGATAGATAGTAGCATCCACTACCTCTCCAAAAGTAGCATCCTCTTTCCTCCAATTTCCTAGAAGACGAGTATCCATGGGTTTGCAGCCCTCCATGTGAAACTTACCCAGTATCTCCCTTGCATACTTTCCTTGAGACACAAAAATTTCACCATCTTGCTGCCATATTTCCAATCCAAAGAAATAATGAAGGACGCCCATATCCTTCATCTAAAACTCCTTTGCAAGGTCCTCCTTGCATGAGTGTATAAGGTGCTCATCACTAGTCAATATTAAATCATAAACATAAAGAAAAATGATTAAAAGCTTACCCTCCACCACAAGTATAGGTTTGCATCTACTTCACTTTTGGTGAAGCCTAGTCCGGTGAAATAGATGTCTATTCGAGTGTACCAAGCACGGGGTGCTTGCTTCAGCCCATACAGCGCTCTTTTGATTCAGCACACATGTGACTCATTGTTGAAGATGTAAAATCCTTCAGGATGTTATATGTGCACCTCTTCCTCAATGATCCCATTGAGAAAAGTAGTCTTCACATCCATCTGATGAATGCGCCAACCCATCTGTGCTGAGAGAGCAAGGATGGTCCTTATGGAAGAATACCTTGCGACAGGTGCAAAGGTTTCTTCATAATTTATCCCATCAATCTATGATAAGCCCTGGGCCACAAATCTTGCCTTGTATTTCTAAAAACTCCCATAAGTAGCTTTCTTTACCTTGTAGATCCATCTTGAACCTACCGCTGATTTATCAACTGATCTTGGAACAATTTCCCAAGCACTTTTTTTGACAATGGAGCCATACTCCTCCACCATTGCATCTACCCATGTGTGCTCCTGCACATCTTCCTAAAAAAAATATGGCTCATTCACAATACATTTTCTCATGTGAGCCATGTATCCAGTAGATCGGTCAGGATATTGTCTTTTTCTGCATTGTGAAGTAGGGGCTTCTACATTCTGTGCAGCATAAAGTCTCAGCCTATCAGCTTTTTTGGTATGCCTTCTGCCAGTTTTGATGGTTTGATCTGTGTGAGTGGACTCCTCCACTCCATGAACCTCCTCCTATGGCTACTACACATCTAGAGACTCATCTTTGGGAACCAACAGTTCCTCCTCCGCATGCAAGTCTAGCTCCCTCTCAAGCAACAACCGAATGGCTTTCCCCTCATCGAATTTTCTATCCCGTCACACCATAGTCATTCGACTATTTGGAAAATACACACAATAATTATGGGGTGTTTCTGTGTACCCCACAAATATCCCAACTTCAGCAGTCGGCTCTAGCTTCTTCCTGGTGTCCTTGGTCACATGCACATAAATAGATGAGCCAAAAATCTTAAAGTGTGAAACATCTGGTTTCTTACTAGTGAAAGCTTCTTCAGGTGTAATCATGCCAAGTGCTCTATGAGGACAACGGTTTTGCACATAAACCGCAGTGTTGCATGCTTCCACCCACAAATTCATTGGTAGGCCCTAATCATGCAACATCGCTTGTGCTACACCCTCGATCGTTCTGTTCTTCCTCTCTGTGACCCCATTTTTCTGTGGGTTATGAGGTGCTATGGGTTCTCTTCGAATTCCTTCTTTGCAAAAAAAATTCTTTAATTCATTGGAGATGTATTCTCCACCATTATCACTCCTCAAAGCCTTCACTTGCTTCCCTGACTCTTTCTCCACCAATGCTTTAAACTCATAGAAATTGGAGAATGTTTGATCCTTCATCTACATGAAGAAGATCTATCATTTATGAGAAAATTCATCCAAAAAAATAACATAGTACTTATGTTTTGTTGTTGAAGCAACCGACAATGTTCCACACACACCTGTGTGAAGTCTCTCAAGGATCCCTGAAGCATGGTTCTCCTTCTCATGAAATGTGGACTTTACATACTTCCACATGGCGCAACACTTTCACTAATCTAATTGAGCAAGTGTTCCCATTGGAAGTCCAGTAGATATTTGTTGCATGACTTTCAAGGCTCCATCATGAAGATGGCCCAATTGCCTATGCCATAATTCGCCCTCATCCCAGCTCACCACTTTTTCTTCCTTGCCCATCATGGTAACGCAACCATCTACCTCCAACTTTTATATATTTTGAACTCGAATCCCTATCCTCTTGGCTTGACCCATTGTTTTATGTCGCTAGAAAGCTTTTCCATCTCTGAAAACAATGTTATAGCCTTTGTCCTCCAACATTGCGACTGAGACCAAATTTTTCTTCAGACCTGGAACATGCATAACATATTTCAATTGAAATGGTTTACCTGACCCTCTCTGAAAGGTAATGGTACTAAGGCCAGTCGCACTGTATCGTCCATCGTTTCCCATCTCTATATGCATTTGGATATCTTTCTCCTCCAAGTCACTGAAAATTTCCTTATCTCCCGTCATATGAAAGGAAGCGCCACTATCAAAATACCACATCGATCCCAATGCACTTGACACCATGAATGTGATCAAAGAGAAGTAAAGCACAAATTACAAGGCAAGGGCCTCACCAGTTGCAGCTCTAGCAGCCTTCTTGTTCTTCTTCTTTTGTGAACAGTTAGTAGCAAGATGCCCATGTTCATGATAGTGAACACATTTCACCTTGGACATATCCACCTTCTTTCCTTTAGACTTAGATTTAGAATGGAATTTCTTGCCCTTCCCCTTATTCGCCTTGGTAGCCAAAGCACAAACCTCTTAATTATCATGCTTTGATGAAGAGCCATCTCTGGTGTTCCGCCTGAACTCTTCCTGCACCAAATCTGACCTTAGTCATTCCCAATCCATAAATTTTTCCCATCTGTTGACAGAGTCTTCATAAATGTGCCAACTCTTAGGAAGTCCCAAGAGAGCCAAGCTCACCGAATCATCATCAGCAACAGTTATTCCCACACTCCCAAGTTCATCCAGACATTGGACAAACTTCATGAGATACTTTAGAATGTTTTTGCCCTTTTCCATCTGGATCTTCTTGAGTTTATCTCTGAGCGCCAATTTCCTATGGTCATTGTTGCATTGGAATAGATCCGTCAAAGCCTTCCACATAGCATATGGTGTGGATTTCCCATGGAGGCTTGAGACAATGTCGTCTTGTACTCCCTCCAACAGAATCCTCCTCACCTTTGCCACTTTATTTTTCCATGCATCAACATTGGCAGCATATAATGAAGTAGGCTTAGGAACATCATTTTCAATCAATTCCTTCAAGCCATTACATTCGAGTACCGCCTCCATCCTGTCCTTCCAAGCAATGTATTTTGAGTTGCCCTCGATTGCATACTCTAAACTCAAGCCATTGAAAGCCATTTCAATCTTCAATCAATTGTAGCACCAAGAAATTCTTTCTGCAAATTCAAATTCTTTCCACCATCAAACTCAACTCCTTCTTCAAAATTGCACTTTCCTGTGCTCTGATACCATGTAGAAATTTAATACAAAAAATGTATTGTCTAGATTCTCATGATCTAACAATTATATGCCACTGTTAAATACAGAATCGCTTCTACAAAATCTTTGCATAAAATTAAAACACAATCGCCAATCACAATATCATGAAGAAATATCAATCACACATAACACATATAATTTACCCAGGGAAAGCATATAGCTAAAAACCCCACTATCTTCTATTATGTACCATATCATGGATCATGGAACAATTACATACAAAGCTCCAATCCAAGAGCTCTCAGTACAATAGATAATTATCTCACAATGTCATACAAAAATTGGCAAGTTCCTTAGACAATTTATTGTTTCCAGACAACCTACCTCCACTATGCAATCCCAGCTGATAGCAATCCCTGAATGAATTGAATCTTGCTTTCCTTGACTTCACAATCCTCATGAGCACATCCAATGTGTGTGTGGTTGCATGTGTGAAACCGATAATTTCACAACTGATAGTCAATTGTCCCTTTCACCTACATCTCCACTGGGTCTCCACTGGATCTAACATGCATGTAGTTAATAGTAGTAAATATTCAGTTGCATGTGAGGCCACTGATTGTGAATTAATTAATAATTAATTCACTTGATCTCTCACTATTGTATCTTCAATTACAACTAGCTTAATTGATTTTAACTCACTTAAATGAGTTAAACTACTTTACAAATTCCATAACTACACTTCCAACTCTGTTACAACTTCAAATCACTCAGTTACAACTAAGTCCACTTGCATGTCCCACCAACCAACCACTCAACTCGAAATTCCTATAGCTAACTGATTTTCCACTTTAGTTAACTATTTTCAAGTGCTCATTGAGAATATATTATTGTTTATTGTCCAACTAATATTGAGGGATAATAATAGTCAACATGCATCTATAAATAGACATGTAATCTATAAATAGAACTTGCACATACATCTATAAATAGAATTTTCTCATGCATCTATAAATAGACATCCACCTAAAAATAACTTGAGGCTCCATCCTAGTGTAGGTGCATAATTTTCACTAGGATCTTCTTGTTGAATCTCAACAATAGGTGCTTTCCCCGTGTATAAAAAAATCTCTAGGGTAGCTGTGCCCCTCCAGGTTGGGCACCTGGACCCACGACTGCTCCCAGTGCTAGTACTAGGGCAACTGTCAAAATTGAGGCCGCCACGGGGTGCAGAGTTTTCGGTAGCCCCTCTCTTGGCCCATCAATGTCTCTAGACAAACATCATCGAAATCATCAACAAACCCATGGGTAGGAAAACCCTAAGTTAGTTGGTCTATGTAGCCCCATGCATCCTCCAAGTCAGAGGCATGGACCTCTAAGGTAGCCATATGCTCTGCCATCTCTACCATGCAGACCTTCATCACCTCAATGTGAGCGATCGCTACAGCACACTCAGTAGCAATTGAACTTCTACCCTCTCCAGATGGGCTAGCCCCGTCACTAGTAACTCCACCCTGGGGCTGCTCTGAACCTCTTCCCTACCCCCCGACTGGGAGTGGAGCTCCTCAAACCCACCGGGGTAGATGGTGTCCTCATAATACACATATAACCCATAAACACTCAACAAATGAAAAATAAAACAAAGATCATACCTGTTGGTCCCCATACATATCCAGCAGGAAGACCCATATCCGAGTCTCCTCGAAAGTCCATCACAACATATGGATAGGGGAGGAACATCTGATGGTTGGCCTCAAACCAAGCCTTGGTGGTGTCGTTACAATAACACCCCACCACTCCCCCCGCACCGTGAGGCATAATTGGAGCCCACCTCCTCATGCGAGGGTCTCGATGACCCCCTGTAGGCATCGCCACCACGGGTCGAAGTAGCACCACTCTCTTGTACATGATGCTACATAGGATGCTAGCATAAGTGAATAGATTAGATCCATCATGGACCTTCGCTAACTATTCCACCATCTCGTCATAGAAGTGACGGGAAAAATAAAAGAAGTGCCCGACCCTCAAATGGTGCAAGTCGTCTAGGTACGACCCCGGCGCCCTATGTGGTGACGATGATCCCGTCAGGCACACAATAATTTCCAGAGCACATCGCTCGGCCAAATCAGTCACTGACTCTATCAGAATGCACCCCTCCATGAGAGGTGCCCCGCCACAATGGATATCTGTGAATCGTCGAAGATCAACCCTGCCAAGAGGAAGTGGGTATGGGAGCACCTCACCCTGAGGCAGTAACCTTGTTGCAAAATATATATCCATCTCCATAGGGATAGTCAATCCACGTCCTTGCAGTACCATAACTCTATGTTGCTTGTTCCAGCAACAGACTAGCTAGCGTAGTAACCGATCTCGCGATATCAGGACGTCATTCTCAACAAACTTGAGAAGACCCCATCACTCCAACTACTGGCGGGCATTGGAATTTTGTGACATGGAAATATAGAGGTTAGTCCAGCCTCTTTCCTTCTAAATCATCCTGACACCAAATAGGTACACATCACTGACATCGAAAACACCAAAAAATTGAAAAATTTCCCAAAAATTTCCCAAAAATTTCCCAAAAATAGCTTTGGCCTTTCAGCGCGCTTATTTCTCAAAGAGGTGTGTTGATCACATCCCTGTATCTCAGACAGGCCTGGAGGTTTTGTGCATAAATAAATTATAGGCACTAAATTTACGCGCAAAACCTCAATTTCGCGTGAAAATTGTGCGCTTATACCATGATTGCTCGCGTGGTCAAGGTCAAAATTTACTTGGGTTCCTTACAAACCCATTTTGTACAGACCCCTACACATTCATACTGAAAAAATTAAATACGGGATGTTATAGGGCCTACCTGGCTCTAGTAGCGCGAATCCCGGGTGCATAAGCTAACTGCAACGGCAAGAAAATCTCAGCAACAACCTCTAATCTCTCAAACTCTCAAACACTCAAATGTCGCAAATGAATTGAAATGAACCATATTGGCCTATATGTCACCCTTTTCAGATTGTTTGAAGGAACATAACAAGAGCCCAGAGGGCCCAATTGCAGAACTGAAAGCAACATAGTGATTAGCACCTAATAAATCCCAAACGAGGCCCCACAAATTCACACCTCTGAAAAATAATTTTTTCAATTCCAACAAGTATGCCCTCTCTTACCTTCTGTTCATTCAATAAATGTTTTCAATAATATTGGAATGAGAAATATGCTTTCACTTGGGATATTTTATTGCAGGTATTATACAACACAACAAACCACCCATTGCCCCATGCACCAAATGTTCCAAAGCAGGTATCATTCTACCTTCAGCATGATAGAGTCCCAGAGAAACTATGCATATCTTGACATCATTTCTCCACAAGAAATCAACCATAGGTTCCAACCACCTAACCATTTTTATCATCTCCCCACCTTGCACATGATAAACATCCTTTTTGGTCGACAGATCCTCCCCTCCATGGTGTCCGTCATTCAGAGTAGACCATGCATCAGAAAATCACGACACCATGGCCATATCACCTTAGTCCGAGAGCACTTCATGTCCATTCATCCACCATGCATCAAGTCAAGTTTTATCATATCAAAATAAAACCCCTTTCCCGGACTACCATTTCTTCCAAGAAGATCGAATACACACCACCATGTCTCGCATTTGGCCTACCATCCCTCCATCAACATAGCCCATCTGTGATATTTTCCATCCGCTTCATCATCTCCATATAAGAGACCAACTAATGGGGCCCCCACCCTCAACAAAAACACATCATTGGTGAGCGATAATTTTCATGTTTTGGGGCACTCGTCTCTGTGTTTTGTACAATCCAATCCCATTATTTCATTTTTTTGGCAATTTTACAAAGATCTCAAATGGATAATAATCCCCCACTCATCCATCCATTTTTCTCCCACGGCAACAGTCCCTAGTCACCCTTGGTCGGAGCATCACACCTTCCACACAAAGTCACCATGACATTCATAACCAACATATACCTGCCCTAGACATCCTACCAACTCTAGGGATTTCCTCATCAAAATAAGTTATGACTATCGCCAAGCTGCTTTTTTACGCTCCAACCTTGGGCCACTGAACTCCCATCATCAGTTTTTAGTCACCCCTCGCCATCATGCCTATTTTAAACCTATCAAATCATATACCCTAGTCCCTTGCATCAGTATATTTCTCGTTTGGTTGAGGCTTCCCTTTTGTCAACTTCAACACCCACTCTCCAAAAAGGAAGCAGTACCTTGGATGGCTCCTCACCACAATAGGGGCATCCTCGGGTGGCACTGTGGGAGTCATAATTTCCCATAGATTTCATCGTTCCTCCTGACATTTGACTACAACACAAGCTTTCATGTCAATATGGTATTCTACTATACAACCATTTCACTTTGCTCAGATTCGTCGAATACCCATGCTATTATAAGCATCTCTTTCAGAAATTATTACACGGGAAGGTCCTAGTCATACACCCATGCGTACAATGAGAATTTATATGCCATACCAATATTATGCATGTGGGCACCACATTCAACCTATTGTCAAATAAAAAACTTCCCTGAGGACGCCAGTAATCGTCTTCACCAACCAAATCAGCAGATCACTACCATATCAATGACATAGGCAGAACCTTTATCTATCAGATAGATTTGTTTATCTAGGAAAAGAATTACGAGCATGGGACATGCCTACCTCGTAGAAAAATTGTATTTATTGTATCATACTATTTCTTGCATGTTTCTAATAGAACATGGTCACTCTTTTACCCACTGTAATGGGTTTCCAACCTTAGGTTGTACGCAGGTCTCTCTCTCTCTCTCAACACAAGTTACATAGAAAAGAAACTATAATGTATTTCGGCTATACAGTTATTCCTATTCCTCACACATTAGGGGGAAACTATTATCACTGGAAAATCAGACAAGAAAAAATGACATCATTAAATGTTCGGCAGAAGGATTTACAGGGCTGAGAAATAATAGAGGATGTGAAAATTTAAAAAATATCTAAGGTTAAGAGGAAAAAATCAAATTGCACACTAGATACATAGGAAAAATGTGCCTTGTGTGCATTTTTCTTCAACAGGCACACCGATCTACATGGGTTTCCCTCAAAAATCCATGCGGTCCTAGGAGTGGCAGAATTCACCATTAGGGACCACTTGACACACTTCAGGAAATGATCCTCCACTTGAGCTCACCCAAGCAAAGCTGCCTAAGCCACCTTGGGACCTCAAGTGAGCACATAAAGGAATTGAGTGGTCACACAAAGGAATCAACCCTCTCTCTTTGGTGACCATCCACAAGTGTACCAAGAGAGGTAAGAAGGATTTAAATTTGCCTATAAATTTCCACCATGAGAAGAACAAAATGAGAACACATTTTTATGCTGGCCAATTTTTCCATGAGTAGGCCAGAAGTGTGTAATCCAGAGCCGCAATAGAGTGAGAGGATTCAGTTGTTGGCCACCCAACAACTTCAATCCCGTTGGAGAAGAGAGAGGCCTTGCGACATCAGCTCAAGGGTAAAAACTTCCTTGCACTGGGTCTTAGAACTCCATAGTTCTAAGGATCCTTTGGCAAGTGTGTAATGTTTTATCTTTCTTACTATTAGCGGTCAATAAGAGGGTAATTTATTCCACTATTTGCATTATTGTCTCATTTGACTCATTGCGATATATTTTTTTTTCGTTTTAGTTTAGTTGTGTTTCTTCTTCTTATATGCAACATACTACATTCCATAATTTAGTGTGTTTTATATATATTAGCATGTGTTCACTAACCTGCTAACCATATTTTCTACCGATGGCCATAGCTTGTAGGCTGCAACCATTCATACCAAGCACCGATGGATTGGTACTGTTGTGCACAAAAACCACTACTACAGGGATCAATGCAGGTTTCCAAGAAATAAGGGTGCTAGCAACTCTAAGCCAGAATTTTCAATCTGGCATCAGCGTGAGCATGAAACTTGGAAATGCGATAACCCGGGAAACTAGGATTTTGACCAAGTTTCTTCAGTAATATTCCAAGGAACTTTTCTTTGAGTCTTCAGGGGATGTATTAAAATATTTTTTCATGGTGGAAACATTGCACACGGTCTGTCACGGGGAATTTCAGGATCATGGATGGGAAATAAGCATGGTGAAAAATTACTTTGTAACAGATGCCCCCTAAAGCATGACGGCATAATGGGGAGTGATGGCTAAATTACTTTATGAACCAAGGCAAAGAACTCAGATCACCGTCAGGAAACCTACCAAATCAAAAAATTTACAATATATGACATCTCTGGTATGAATATGAATAACCACATAACTCTGCAGTAAGCATCAAATAACACATGAACCCATGGCATGGTCACAACCATCCGTCGAAAGAGATCATAGAAATGGATTTGTGGTATGAACACAGCCATCTGTATAGATAAGATCATGTATACAATTGTGAATACTCAATAACTCCACACATTTTTTAGTTTGAATTCTAATCGCAAGAGTATGAAAAAAGCTCACTTTAGCTGTGCATAAAAAACAGCCCTAAAATCAAAGATGGCTGCCAATTTCCTTAGATCTGCAGTTATTTGACCAAGATAAATGCTACAAAATCCAGATCTATGCAATTAAAGACATTAAATAGCAAATAAAATCAAGAGTTTCTCCATGCATCCAATAGACATGACAAGAATTTTTTAAAGAATTTTGTATTTATGAGACCTGGGAAGGGGAAATAGAAAGATGTTACCCCCCTCAATGGGATGGGTTCTTGTATGTCCTCAATGCTTCAGATCTAAGATCTCCCTCTCTTGATGGTGTATAAAACCCAAAAAAAAATGGAACTCAAAGGGAGTTCACAATAAAAAAAGATAGAAAAATATGACAATGATGGAGGATCAAAGTCAGACCAAAAGTATAGACCCAAAGTGATATTTAGGCAAAAAAAGGTAGTGAATGAATGGAAAAACCCTTCTATTTATAACAAAATATTAAGTTAGTCTAGATATTGGTGCATAATTAAAATATTATTAACCAAATCTAGATCCAACTTTTATGGAATATTTTATTATTTTTGTTGGAGGGAAAAGGAATTTGAATTTGGTCAAATCCCTTTATTTGTAAATAATAAATAAATAAATGATTTATTTATTATTTTAATAATGTGGTTGAGTAATAATTAAATAAATAGTGATTTATTCAATTATTTATAAATTATTGAGTCAAATTTAACAAGGAATATTATTTAAATAATGTTTAAATAATTATTCCTAGAAAATAATAAAATAAGTAGTGATTTATCTAATTAATTTTATTCTTTTGGGTTAAATATGACCAGGAATATTAATTAAACTACTTTTTAATTAATTATCCCTTGAGGAAAATCAAACAAATAAGGATTTATTCAATTATTCCTCATGGGGTTTCCTGTTTAGACCATAAACAACTTAATAAATTATGGATTACTAAGTTATTTTTCATAGTGAAAGCAATTTTACTTAGGGTAAAATTGGTCTTACATGGTGTACTTTGTTCCATCTAATAGTAACAGGTTAGATGACCAAAAATTGTTGTAACAACAGCCTAGACCAAAGTCATATGTGACCTAGGGCCTTCACTGTGATCTCAATAAATCCAATGTCTTAATCTAGCCATGTGAATAGATGTCTTTATGTCAAACATGGTAGAGACCACCTGATTACCATTCATTGACGAAAATCATTAACATGCATGAGAGAAACCACCAATAATTATGATGGACCTCAAGGTACAAAAACACAATCTACAAGTGTGAATGAATGTGTTGAAGTCGAACACTTGCAGAATCATTCGATTGAATTCCAATGGTATGAACTTGTCGTAGAACATGAAGAACTTGTCATTGAGGCATGCAAACTCCAAGGTACTGAAAAGAAGTTTCTAAACCACCTTCCTGGATAATGAGCTGAAGTCTACAGGAAGTGATTCTTTGAAGAAGGGCCATAATGATTCCCACATCATCGACACGAAACAAAAAATATCTCAAGATGATAAGATTTATTTGGAATTGTAACATAGGATGTCAAATAATCAAAGGATTTTTTATGAGAAGGACTTCTCTTGAACATATTGGTGACATGACTCTAGAGTGTGGTAATATTTGACTCAAATGGGATCAGAGGTCATGATGATTAAAAATGGTGATCTAATCAGAGGCAAATGGATTTTCCAGCCCCATGGAGGCAAAGTGACAAATGTAGGATGTCCCCAACCCAACACGAACTGCAGATGAGTGTCATGTTCAAGAGAGACAAGCTGCCCAAAATACCCATAGGATGCTCACTTTCAATTTTCCCCCGTTATTTCTAATGAGTACCTCTTTATTTTTCATAGACAGCGTGAAGAATATAACATATGTTGAGCATGTAAGTTCATTCTTTAAATGAATCCATCCTAGTAAGTTTAATGAGCCCTAGAAAGGAGGAACTTGGTCTCATCATGCTGACAAGTCTTTCTCCATTTAATCTTTAACAATTCCAATGAGAGGGCAACCCGGTAACCTTTCATTTTTAAGTAGTTTTAAAAGAAAAAAAAAGTAAACTCCATCATGTCCCTTTTCGTAAATCATCTCTCGAATCCAATAAGGTAGAAAACAATATCCAAGAGAACCTCTTAACCATGTTCAATCGAGGTATTCCTTTTACGTAAATAGTTAATCTCGGCCCGAAAAAGGGGTAAACATATATTGATACCACATCAATTCATTCACTTTAATGAGGTCGAAATGACAAGTCATCGACAATATTTTCATGTTTTGAGAGTCAGAAAATAGATTAAATTCGACTCCTCCTAGAGGAACAAGGGGTATAAAGGGTAGCAACTGATTCTGGTGATGGTGGAACTGCTAAAAACATGTAAAGGTCAAGAGGATGGCTAACAATACCACTTCATCACAGCAGTTCCCCATGAAAAGGTAAAACAATCAAGTGGGAGTGTACAATCGGCCAAGTAGATGGCGATAATGGAATGATAAAACCAAGGCTCATATGGTAGAAGAGGCAGATAAAAGGGAAATCACGAGAGGTGTAATGAGAAATGGTTTCATTTTTTCACAAGCTGGAAACATATGAAACTATGCTTGAAATTGGTTTCATTTTTTCACAAGCTTGAAACAAAGAAAAACTATGCTTGGAATAAGTTTGCATGCCCCCAACATGCTGACTCAATTCAAGGTACATGCCCTCCCCCTACTTTAGTTCATTCACCTAGGTAGAATATTGGTTACTAATAGGTGGATGGTATGAAGGCTCATTTACGAGATCAATTGAAATACTCCACTGGGAATTTACGAGACCAAATCGAAGACTCGAATTATAAGGGGATTTGTTTAATTTTTTAATGAGCTTGAAACAGTAAAATAACTATGCTCATGACACCTTGTTTCATTTTTTTATGAGCTTGACACAATTAAAATAACTCTTCTTTGTAGAACTTGTTTCATTTTTTAAGGATCTTAACACAATAAAAGGAAATATTATCTATAAAACTTTGTTCATGGCCCATAAGAGGTCATGGCTTCCAAGAGGTTCTCATCAGATGGGACAACAACACTCTGGAAATCAAGATCCAATGCCCCTAGTACATGATGCATTGTGTCACTAACTAGATCATCACTAAATGCAGAGATGGAACAGGTGGCCACATAATTAACCTTTGGCGGGGAAGATACCACTATTATGTGGTACCATTAAGGAACGATGGTTGATTAGGAGTCCATTTAGGACCAATGAATGATAGTTGATCAATGGTCACAATTATTCCTTCATGTGGGAAACAGATCACATGAAAGAGAGAAGAGACAAGAGCTCACATTACATAAGTATAGTCCCATCAAAGGCATAAATTAAAGTCAAAATGGCCTTGGACAACCATCACATCTATATAGACAGTTTTTCCTCCCAAATTAATAGGTAACTTAGGAACGATCCTTAACGATTGACTAGTTCCTCTGTTAAATTATAACAGCTTATGGGTAAGAGGCACAAGCTATGGAGAACCAAAATATTTCCAGGTAGTTGAAGAAAAAATACTAACATATGCACTTTCATCTATTATAGTGCTAGGTACGACCACATTATAGGCCTGTATTGTGATCTCAAAGGGGACATAAGAAGGAAGACGATATCTTGTCACTCGACTCCAATCAAAAGAAGCAACCAGACTACTTGGTGGGGGTGTCGTGGAAATGGGAGAACTACCCCCTTGTGTTACAGGAATGGGAGGATCACCCTCCCGTACTGTGGCAACGGGAGGGTTTCCCTCCAATTCATGGGAATATTAAGAAACAAAAATAATTTAAGTGGTGTGAGGTTCACTCTCTACAAGAAAGACTTGATCAACTGAAGGTGAATTCAAGTCAACATTTTTCTCAACCAATGGTTGGTCGAGAATGGACTCGTGGTATTCATTTTCGGAGAGAGTGGGATTGACAAAATATGACTCCTGGTTAATCACTTGATCAACTAATGGAGGACCAGATGAAATATTTTGGTAGCCAGCAAGAAGATAGGGCTGAGAAGCAGTAAGGTTATACAACACTTCCGAGGCTTCATCCATATAAGGAAAAAGGTGAATGGGATGATTCCCTTCACATAACCTACAGGGAAATTTGACTTTTTCCTTTTTCCATGGGACTTATTATCACTAGCTGAGGTTTTATCACCAACATGATCTCCATAGGCTAATGAAAATGCCTGATTTGAGTCAGTGGACCATACTTCTAATATCCTAGGAATGCCAGAATCTATAGTTAGGTGGAACATGGTAGTCCCATCTCCGATTATTTTCTTACATACATTAATAAATAGCTAATTCCTTTGATATATACTATGCAAATGTATAGGTTTATGTATGGATTTTATTGTTGTTGTATCCATTGTATTTCTATTGTTATTGTGCTAGTTATAAGCATGTATTCGATCAATGATGATGTATGGATTTATCCATGTTTTTAGTTGTAAATGAATACACAATCTATGGTAAAATAGATTGTATTGCAGCTTATGATTTAAGGCATAAATGCTTCTTAGCGATTCTCATATAAGTATGAGACCCATATGTTTAATTTTGTTGTTTACACTTGTAGATGCAATGTTTGTGACATGTTTGACGAAATGTCTGTCATGGCTAGAGGGGTCTAGATGAGTTCCTGATGATGTGATTACTTAATTACCTTTATTTTAATGTTATTCATCATCCCCTTTAGTTTCATGAAGTTTTGGGTAGTGACCTAGGCTCTGGGTCTAAAAATGTGCCACAATTCTTGAAGTTATAGGCACAAAACTGACCATATCGGGCCCTGACCACTACCTTGTGTTGGCATGCCTATGGCTATAGGTTCCTAGCCACTACCTTGCCTTCGCATGCCTACGGTTATGACACAAAAGGGTCAGAAATTTAGTCTCCCTCAGGGTTCATGGGCCTGGGAGGTTCGGCTACCTCTTGAGGATGGTTTTGATGTTGTGTAAGGTGTGTTTGTATTATTTCCATCGGTTCCACTTATTTAAGGTTGTCTAGGAGGTTGAATCTCATATTAATAGCCTTTCATCACATGTTAACCCTAGTTGGCCGGTTACTTGGGTAGATGTGGGAAGAGGGTGTTACAGAGTGGTATCAGAGCATGGTTCAACTCTTGGACTGGATGGGTAGTGTGTTGATCATGAGTTATGTTGATTTCTTATGTGTTTTCCATACCTATGGTGTATGTGTTTGTTGCATCCTTGTTGTGTTTTCCATGGTATCAGTGGTGTTTCCATGGAAGTGCTTATGGTGTCGTTGTCAACATGTGGTCATGTGTGTATAACAGATTATGTGTTGTTCATGTTTGTGTATTGTGCATGCACATTAGCTTAGATATTTTTAGATGTTGTATACGAACTACTTGTGTATGCAAGGTCACATATTGGTCATGCTTTTGTAGTGTTCGTGGATTCTTTCTTGTGTGATCTCATATGTTGAACATGCATTGGTCATCCACGCTTGGTTACATGTCTCTTATTCTTATGTATGGATCATGCCTGTGATGGTGTGTGGTCCAGTTGCATTGGTATGGTTATGCATTAGGTCATGTTGTGTACTTGGTATGGTTATACATCTATGACTGGACTCCAACTGGAATGATTTGTATGCACTAGTATACCTTGTGTTATGAGTTAAGATACCGTTATGATTATATATACATATGTATTACATTGATTGGTAGATCTTGCAAGAAGTATCCTCCTCAAATTACACTAAGGTACATTTGTTTATTGTTATTTTGTTTAGCTGACATATTATTAACTGCAAGAGAATTATCAACATGGATAGAAAGATGGTAAACTACAAGGAATATTCCAATGAGTCATATGAGTAGCATGGTGGACACTCTTCTGATTTGGCTGGCACATTGAGAAGCCTAAAGAAGAAATAAGGAGTTGTAAGGCAGACAATGATAGAATCATACATGCACAAGAGAAACAAGCTGAGGTGAATGAAATACTTCTTAGGATATTGTCAGAGTTGCAGTGACAAGGGACACTTCAGATCAGCCATGGATAGGAGGAAAAAAATAATGGGGCATATGGCAGCAGGTCTCCTGGTAGACACTGGTCAGATATAGCTAATACAGTGAGAGATGGAAGGTTTTTGGACACTCTGGATAGGAACCTAGAGGATTGATGAGTGCATGTACCATTCTAGTTCTGGTTTAGATAGAAATCATGATCATCATCGGTATACATGGGATACTTTCGAGATGAATTTAAGAAATCCAAACCACAGGTCTACATTTGATGGAGACTTGAAGAAACCAAAATATGTAGAGGCTTGGATACTTGGAATGAAAAAATTATTTGAGTTGCATGAGTACACAAATAACATGAATGCTAGAATTTTTATCTTCAATTTGAAAGGTAAAGAAAGCATATGGTGGGAAGATGTGAAGCAAGTCATACACATCATAATAGAGGAATTGAGTTGGCATGAGTTCAAGAGGCTTTTTAGGAATAGTTACTTTTCAGAGAGGTACTATGACAATAAGGCCAAAGAATTTTATTAGCTAAATATGGGGTCAATGATAGATGAAGAGTACGCAACCAGGTTCCTAGAGTTAATAAGGTATGTGCCATATATTAAGGATGAGAAGGCTAAATTTGAGTGATTTTTCATTGGTTTTCCATTAGCATTTAGAGAATGGATTGAGTGTGATGAACCTCGATCACTTGAGTAATTCATCGGTAAGCTGAAGCATTTCTATGAAGAGTCCAAGTGCAAGAATGAGTCTCAACAATTATGGAAAGGTAAATACCAAGGTAAAGGTAAATGGAATCCTAAGAGAGAAAGACCTCAGAATGAAGATGAGAAAGAGAATGTGGTTCCAAAGAAGAATTTTAATGCATCTAGGCAGGTACATGGATCACAACAGCAACATAGATCACAATAATAGCATGGGAGTAATGGCACAGGATAGTTTGAGTGTTGTACATGTGGTGAGGAGCACCTTAGGAGAGATTTCCCGCAGAAACAGGGTGGTAAGCCTAAGATATATAGTGCACATGAGGTGCAAATGGTTTGGGATGTTGGGCAGAACATTCCTCATATTTATGCAGTTGCGGACAACAGTGAGGCAAAGCATCAAACATATATCATTGAGATAGATGGTAAGATTTGTGATAAAGTTATTTTTATTTTGATTAACCCTGGCTCTAATTATAGCTAGGTTATTCCTAACTTGGTGAATAAGTGTGGGTTGAGTAAAGAAATGGATGCAGAATCTTGGTTAGTGAATTTGGCTACAGGTACGAAGAAAAGAGTTCACCATTGGGTAAGAGCATGTGCATTTGAGTTAAATGGCATGCCTATAGAAACGCACTTGAACATATTTCCATTGAGTTCCTATAGTATGCTATTGGGCATGGATTGGTTATACCTTCACAGGACCAAGGTAGACTCCTATGACAAAGCTTTTGAGTGCTTGGATGAAAATGGGGAGCCAAGATACTTACAAAGACTCAGAAGAAAGCTACATCAGTTAGGATGGTGACAACCATGCAGGCCAAGTGCAGTCACAGGAAAACATGTCTGTTATTCGCAGTTCATACCTCTAGTGACAAAGGTAAGGAAGTTGAGGACGCATAAGTCTTGAGTAGATATCTAGTTTTGCAGCAGTTTCAAGATGTATTTCCAGCTGATATTTATGATTTTCCACCTCACAGAGAGGTATACTTTTCTATTTATTTTGTGCCATGGGAAAATCCATCATCAAAATCACATTACAGGATGAGCACACCTGGGTTTGTAGAATTAAAGTTGCAGCTGAAAGAGATGCTTCACAAGGGATAAATTAGGCTAGTTTTATTTCCATGGGGCACACCAGCGTTGTTCTTGAAGAAGAAGGATATCACTCTAGATTTTGCATTGACTACAGATAGCTGAAAAAATTGACCATTAAGAAGAGGTACCCATTACATAGGATTGATGATTTGTTTGATTAGTTGAAGGGAGCAGTAGTGTTCTATAAGACCGACTTGAGATCAGGATTTCATCAAGGACGCATCAACGAAGAGGACATCTACAAGACCGAATTTAGGACCATTTATGGGCATTATGATTTAGTCGTATTTCCATTTATTTTGACTAATTCCCCATCTACATTTATGTGTTTGATGAATAGTGTGTTGCGTCCTTATTTGGACAAGTTTTTTATTATGTTTATGGATTAGATATTGGTGTATTCTCAAAATGAGGAAGAGCATGCCGAGCATTTGGTAGTAGTGTCGAGGTTGTTGAGAGAGCATTAGGTGTATGCTAAGCTCAGAAAATGTAGTTTCTTCCAGACAAAGGTACACTACTTGGACATATTGTCTCCAAGGAGGGAATTATAGTAGATCCAGAAAAGATAAGGACCATCTTGGAGTGGGTAGATCCTAATAATGTAGATGAGTTAAGAGCATTCATGGTATTAGAAGGTTACTATAGGAGATTCATCAGGAACTTCTGGCACATGTTTCTTATCCTATTACCATATTACAGAGGAAAGGTAAGAAGTTTGATTTGAAAAAGGAGTGTGAGGCTAGTTTTGAGCAACTTAAACAGGTGTTGACACATGCTTCAATGTTAAATATTGTAGATTCAGACAAGAAATTTGTATTGTGTACATATGCTTGCGAGAGAGGACTTCGTGGGGTCCTTATGTAGGATGTAAAGGTGGTATGCTATGAGTCATGAAATATGAACGAACACGAGCAGAACTACCCAACACATGATCTTGAGCTAGCAGTGATCATACATGCACTAAATATGTGGAGGCACTATATTCTTGGTAGATGATTTGTATTGATGAGTGACCACATTGGATTGAGGTACTTGTTTTATCAACTGAATATGAATTCTAGACAGGCTAGATGGTTGGCTATGATCAGTGAGTTTGGCTTCGAGATCGGGTACATTAAAGGAAAAGAGAACAGGGTCACGGATACTCTTGGTAGGCGTATACAGGTAAATCACTTAGCAGCGATGAGCTCCTATGGGACAGAATTACAGAATGGGATCTTGAAAGAAGGTCAGCGTGATGAAAGGTATATGGAGATTGTGCATGGGTTGCAACAAAGTATAAGTACAGGTACATGTGATAATACAGGTATAGGTATAAGTGGAAGTACATGTACAAGTACAAATGATAGTACAGGTATAGGCACAGGTACACATGTATAGGATTAGAGACATGATATATGTATTAGGTAAAAGTGAGCTCAAGAAGGTGATCTTGAGGGAGTTTCATGTGAAACCATATTCGGGTCACCTAGGCTACCAGAAGACATCGACAGTAGTGAAGAGATTCTACTATTGGCCAATTCTAAAGAAGGATGTGGCGAAGTTTGTAGCCAAATTTTTGGATTTTCAGATGGTTAAGGAATAATTTAAACATCTAGGTAGATTTCTACAACTCATTGCAATTCTAGAGTGGAAATGGGAGTTCATTTCCATGGAATTCATCACAGGTTTTCCTAAGACAGTTGGACAGCATGATTCCATTATGGTTTTTTTTTACAGGTTGAAAAAGGTTGAACAATTCATTCCAGTAAATACTACATACTCAGCTAGTCATGTAGCACATGTGTTTATCTGAGACATAGTCATATTGCATGATGTTCTGAAGAATATTGTGTCTGACAAGGATGTAAATTTATTCCAAGTTTTGGAAGAAGTTGTTTGTAGGTTTGGGCACTGAGTTTGACTACAGTATCTTATAATCTGCATACATATGGACAGACAGAGAGGGTCAATAGAATACTAGAGGATGTGTTGAGGATGTATGTGATGCATCAATAACGGATGTGGGAAGAGTATCTTCCACTAGTAGAGTTCACCTACAACAATGGGTACCGGGAGTCATTGAATATGATTCCATTTGAGGCTATGCATGGGCAGAGTTGCAAAACTCCTATCAGTTGGAGTGATCTGGTTAACAGGGTATTGATTGGACCAGAGATGTTGGCAGAAATGGAACAAGAAATGTGTTTGATCAAGAAGAACTTTAATGTAGCATATGATAGGAAGAAGAGTTATGCAAATAGCAATAGTTTTTTTAAGGATTTTCAGGTTGGGGATCAGGTGTACTTACGTATCAAGCCCAAGAAGAGCTTCTTGTGGATTGGATCATGTGCTTAGTTGGCACCACGATTTTTTGAACCCTTTAGGATCATTAAGAGGATTTGACTAATGGCCTATCGGCTTGCACTACATTCTACATTGAAAGTCCCTAATGCTTTTCATATATCATTACTTAAGAAGCATGTTAAATATGTTGATCATGTGATTGACTGGTTTGTATTGCAGGTGGAACCAGATGGAGAGTTATACTCGGATCCTCATTGTATATTGTATAAAAAGGTGTTCATGCTATGGAATCGAGCAATAGAGAAAGTTAAAGTGCAATGGAGGAACTTTGGGCTCGATGAAGCTACATGAGAAATGGAAGATCAGATGCGGACCATGTATCCTTCCTTTTTTGTCAATTGAGGCAAAGGATTTTTGGTGTGATGTTGGTATTTTTTTAGCATATGTTTTGATATATGTTTGATGTGGTTTTCGAGTATATGTACATATGTATATGAATGTAAATATTTCCATGATATATGTTATAAAGCTCGAATAAGTGGTATGGGTGTCATGTCAGTATATTTATCTTCTTACTATGATGTCATGTTGTTTTATTTTCATGATGGATTTCTTTTCAGCAGGGAGATCATTGCAAATAATGCATCGATCTATGATATAAAGCTCCATGATCAGTATGTTGTCTTTCAGTTTTTTTGTTGAGATATATGTGTGATTGAACACTAAGGATGGTGTCCCCTAAGGGGGGAATTTTGTAACATCCCTAGTGAAAATTCCATGTAATAAAGTTAAAATTAATAACCACGGTTGATGGGACACTTATTCCAAGTTGAATTTTGGTCAAAACATCCTAGTGGGTGTTAATTTGCTTTATTATGGCTAAGGAAATTGGAAAAAGAAATGGAAAAGGATTTGGAAAGGAAAAATGGAATTTTTGGCACATTTATTTAAGAAAATAATGGAAATTAGGAGAAAAGGGAGATGAAAGGTCACATGTTGCATGTGAGGAGGAAAACGAAGGAAAATAATGGAAAATGAAGAAAATAGAGGCCTCTTCTATAAAAATCCTTTTGAGCATGAATTGGTACCTTTTGTCAGTGCATTTTTTGGAGCTCTCTCATTATTCTCTCTCTCTCTCTCTCTCACTCAATCTTGGATACTTAGATTTTTCTTGGAGCACTTTGGCATTGGAGCAAGAAAGGAAAAAGAAAGCAAGGAAGAGTAGGATCAAGCAACTACAATGGGATTCTTCGCAGGTATTGATTTGCATATTTTATTTCCTTGCTAGATCTTGCATGTATGTTATTGTATGTGGTTATTTTCTGTCTTGGCATGGGTTTTTCCAGGCGTGACAGTGTTTTCAACCTAGCCTTTCCATTTCTGTATAGATTTGATGAGATGGGTTTCTTATAATTCATTTGAGCTTGATTTTTGGTGGATTCAAAGTTCAGTGGGATCGATATCAAAAATGACAAACACATGGCCACCGGACGGTGGATCATGGTAAATCCATTGGACTAGTGATCCCTGAGCCAAACTGTGGGTTGCAGTAAAGCCATATTATGTGCCTCAGTGGGCCTAGGAATCCTTATCGATGAATGGCATGATATACGGTAAATCCAAGAGGTGGATTTCTCTCCAGTGGGCCTAGTAGTCCCAGGATGTGATGTACAGTAAAGCCTATAGAGTATGTCTCGATTTAGGGCCTAGTGATCACTAATTTGAACTGTAGATTACAGTAAATCCTGAGAGACTAGGAGGCACTCAAATTCCTCATGGTGTAAGAGGAGAACCCCAATAGCATTCATGCTTGTTTGGTTCCTTTTCAGTTTCTTATGAGTCTCACATTCATGCTTGGAATATGGCATGTGGGTGATTGGTTGAAGAGAGATTTGGTTCATCCAATCCATGGTTGGGTGGAACATAGCAATCCCATCTTCAGTTGGTTTGTTACACACATTAATGAAGATCTCATTCCTTTGGTATTTGGTATGAAAATGTACTATTTTTTGTATGGATTTTATTGATTTTGTATCCATTGTGTTTTTTTTTTTATTGTGTTGGTTATAAGCATTTATTTTATCAATGATGATGTATGGCTCTATCCATGGTTTTACCTGTAAATGAATACACAATGTATCTATGGTCAAATATATTGTATTGCAGCTTCTCATGTAAGGGATAAATTCTTCTTAGAAATTCTCAAATAAGTATGAGACCCCTATGTTTAATTCTGTTGTTTACACCTATATATGCAATGTTTGTGACATGTTTGAAAGAATGCTTGTCATGGCTAGCAGGGGTCCAAATGAGTTCCTAATGATGTGAATTATTTTGTACATTTGTTTTAATATTATTCATCATCCCCTACAGTTTCATGAAGTTCTTGGAAATGACCTGGGCTCTAGGGTTGAAAAGATGGCACAAATCTCGGAGTTGTAGGCACAAAACTGGCCATTTAGGGCCCTGGACACTACCTTTACCTAGCATTCCTGTGGCTACTTAAGAAAAATTAGTATATGCAATTGTGAGGAACCTTAATGCCACCCAAGGAAAAACCGCTCACTTATTCTTATAGACTTCCAGAATAAACCTAGAAACCATGTTATATGTTTGATAATGGTAGGAAAATGAATTTTAACATAAGTGCAAGTGCATATCATGAGCAGCAAAATCATCAATAATGACTAAAAATTGCACAAAGCCAACATTTCTCAGTTGGGATTTGGTTACTATAACCAACAAGGGCACTTCAAATGTGGATATTTAAATCCATATTTCATCGTAATATTCAACAAAATAAGCTAGTGTTGCAAAGAAATCAAAATAATCCCATGGTAATTTGTAAGGATTGGTTTATGAAAGATGGATATTATATTTAAGAAGGCAATGTGATGATATGTGGTGTGCTTATGAAGCACTTGCTAATGCTGATCTGAAGAAGAATACATAGGATAATGTTAGTATTATCATCACAGAATTTGAGAGAGTTGCAAAGTTGGATGGACAAGAGGAAGAGTGAAATTTTGGAAGTGAAATTTTCCAATTGAAATCAACAATAGGTATTTGGAGGACCATGTAAATAGAGCCAACCATGGAGAGAAAATCATCCTATGAATCTGGGAATTTTATTTGTTACACCAAAAGTGAACAAGAGAAAAATCATTTTGATTCCAAGATGAGGATACGAAAGAATGCCAAATGTACATTATAGTCATAAATGTTTCAAATAAATTAAGGATTGTTACCATGTGGATCCTTTTCCAAGTCAAAAGAACTGATGTCTAGAGACTGAATGCTACATTATTAGAATAAAACAATAGTGACATAGATTTTTAACCCTATACCAAGTGTTTGGACCAAAGGTGGTACATAGACTCGTAGAGAATGTTATACCTATGAAATTTAGAACATTACGATGATAGTGCCATAACAATTACCACATAATTGATATGTGGGAGATTATATGATGGAACATTTATTAATCTGTAAATACTATAATGTTTTCATATATTTCATGGCAGGTATGCATTTTAATGGATGGTAGACCAAAGGATGATAGGCTAGAGTGTATATACATGTGCAAATAGAGGATGGCATGCGTTAAAGGATGGCAGACTAGAGGATGGAATGCCAAAGTGTATAGAAATGTGCAGATCACAGATGCAAAAGTCAACAATAGGGGAGTTACAAATAACAATGGAGGGTGTGTGTGGAGGGGCCATGGTACTAACAGTGCCTATGTTGCATCCTCGTCTCTTCACACTACTTGGGAACATGATTCCTTCAATTTTCTCGGAATGGAAGTTGCTTCAAAGTATCGCCTTATCCATAGAAAACCTTCTAATATTTGGAGTTTGTTGCCAAATCAAACCTGGAAACCTCTCACTTAAAGTTTTCATTTATCTATGCCTCATGGAAATACTACAGGATATGTCTAAGTATTCCTAGAAAGAGACTCACACAACAATGAATGGGGATATGTGATGTATTTTACAATGGGTTCACATATCTTTGTGTGGCCACCTCGAAGCAAATAATTGTGACAATCCTCCAACATCCAATGGAATTTGTTATCACAGTAAACCTTTTACATCTAAATCCTTACGTATTAATTCTTGAAACTAAATAATTTTTTTGAATGGTAGTTCCATTGTCTTGTCTAAATACAAATGGAAACTGCGATTGGAGCACTCAGAAATATTATGTAAGAAGGATTCAAAATAAAAGAGTGAAAAAATCACCTGTCCATGCTCCAGTAGCTTGGTATTTGGAAAATGTACTGCATGTATTAGAGTGTTTTGAAATCGTTTCCATTGCTCCCTTTTCTCACTGGTTGGCTTTTGATAACATGCCTATAGGAATCAAACGACTACACTATGAAGTTGATTTTTAGGAATTATTTTTTGTTCCTTATATACGCTCTATTGGAAATGATCTTTTCCTCACATTTCAGCTCTTACACAGTCACATCGATGGACTAGTAATCAATGTAGTAGTTAGAATAGAGGAAAATCCCTTGCATTATCAAATGTAGGTCTGTTTGTAAAATAATTTGTCCACTTGATATTCAAATCCTAGCTTACATCATCAATGTTCTCAAAAAAGAGGACATAGATTCATTGTCAGTGAAAAATTAGATGATTATAGCATTCTTGGAGTGTCGAGAAAAGCCATTAAATTAGAAATAAAAAGTGCTTATCGAAAACTTGCAAGACAATATCATCTAGATGTAAAATGATGCACGTGGTAGGGAATGGAAAAGGATACCATAGTAAAATTGATGACAAAGGGTGTTGAAGGTATGTTTTTTGAATTTTTTCTTTTTTGTTCTAAACTATAGTTGATGTTGTCCAATTGCTAGTATGACTTTGGTGATGTCGTGTATAGTTGTTAGAGTGTTATGGTTGAGTTTTATATTCTTGATCATGTAAATTTTTGAGTGAATATGATGTGCAGATGTAAATACATAAAGTTGTTGTGATTTAAATACTTTCATATGTTATGATCTAAAATGTTGAAGTTGTTAAGTTGATGATGTTGACAGAGTATGTCGTTGAGCAACGAGGTATGTTGTAGAGGTTAGAGTTGCAGAGGTTTCTTTTGAATGTTGTGATGTAAATTGTTGCTGAAATATGTGATCAAGTATAGAGGTGCATGAATATGTTGTGGTGTAAAGAGGCCAACCTTTCACTTCATATTCCTACATGGAATAGTAACAGTCAACAAGTTTCTTTTATAAAAATAATGTTCTTTTGGATGGAAATGTGGTTGGTTAGCTTGTGAGTTGAAAGTGCTTTTGTGGGTCCTATTTTTTGAGTTACCTCGCACAAAGAGAAAGAAGAAGAGGATCATATGTGAAGCATAATTGAGGAAGAGAAGGTAGATACAAATAGATGGAGGTATGCAAAGTTAAATACCAGGTAAGCCAACATGTTAAAAATTTTATGGATCAAGGGATTGTTGTCTCCTTTTAGGCAGTAGCCTGAAAAAGTTCAGGTTGGAGCCTATTGAAGAGAGAGTAGGAACTTCCTAGCATGTAGTAGATTACATAAATAAATCGAGGTAGAATCCTACAGAAAAATCATGTAAAAGAGGGAGTATGATCTTCTTAACAAGGTGTAGCTTGCAAAATAGAATAGAGGTCGAAGCCTCTAAAATCTGATGTAATAGAGGAAGTGGGATATTTCCCTTACATAAAAAAAAAAACAAATTCATGGTTTTTCCCTTTATGGGTTTCCAGTTATATCTGGTGTCCACGTGTGTTTCTTTTGTGTGTTGATTCTTATGTTGTTATGGTTGAATGTTGTTTACATGTTAAATCTATAATAGTTCAAATAATCACTAAAAGGGAAAGTAAAAAAAGAAATTTGATTTCCATGAATGCACTATACTTATTCACCCCCCCTCTGAGTATAATCAAGTTTCTAACACTATGGCTCCTCAATGTAGACACTCTATTTCTTAGCCAGAAAATTGTTTATGAAGCATTTTGCAACCATGGCTTGTTACGACCTTCCTGTGGTAGTGTGGATTAAATAAGGTTTTAAATGGAATTTGGATGGTGAATAATGACATTACCATCCCATTCATCCTAAGTACTACATAATCCCCTCCAAATCATACATTACATAGTCTATGTGAGTCTACTAATTTCTCAAGTTGCAAAGGTAATGATTTATTAGCACTACTGCAATTCTCAACATAGTTGTTTGTGAGCAAAGCCCTACCTTAATTATTGGATTAAGTGGACTCAAAATCTTTGCAACTACATGGTTTTAGGGTTAATTCTAATTATAATTATGGCCAAAGATATCATTACTAACTATATTCTATGGGATTTTCATTCTCTTTTGTTTGGGTGTGTGAGAAATTGAAACCCACTTTCGATGTTTAGCCAAAAGAAAACATTTGTGTTCAATTATATATATATATATATATATAATGGAATCTCTAGTACTTTCATGGATTTTATTGATAGTAATTCACTTCATTTTATTGGTACTTTTTACATGCGTACAATTCTTTGAAATTTTCTTAGCTCTTTTAGTGGGGAATGAGTGATAGTTAGGAAAACTTTTCAACTAAGAGTTTTATACAAAGTTCCAAATTCAACACATACAATTGAAGATCAAAATCAATATGAAGTAAATTATCTTGGGCCTTTTATTTTGTTTGTCCCCTTAGCATAACAACTTCAATGAGAAATATAAGTTGTCTATTTAAATGTTGGATTGTTTCAGGAAGCCAGGGACTTCAATAGAATTGTAATTTGGGTAATTTTTATTATGTGATTTTTTTTTATCTAATTCTTATTAGGTTTCTAAGTATAAGACAACGAACTTCATAAATTAGATTTTTCTTATTGTTTATACATATTTCAACCATCCACCTAAAGTGAAGATGCTTTAGAGATTGATTATTATATACATTGTTAAAAGAGTTTTGGTACATGTAATTCTAGTTGATAGATAAATAATTTAGATGTGGAAAATTGTTAACACAGAATAAAGAGCGAGCTAAATTCTTTTTTTAATACAAAGTAAAGAGAGACAAAGAATTTCTTGATAAATTTGGTTTTTTAATATGCAATTGTTTGAATGAATTACAACTGAATAGCACCAATATGGTTCCTCCAACAATAAGTGTGTTTCCTTGGTCCTCTAGCTAATTAATTTGAAAGTACTTTGTGGTTGGTTCTCTTACATTTAGATTGTGGACAATAAGGTGGAATTTAGAGATCTTTGACCTGTAAATTATTTCTCACCAATTTCTTTTGAGCATAGTTTCCTCTCTCTTCTAAAAGAAGATTTGTTGAAGTCACTTCATTTCTCTTTGCATGTGGGCACGGAGAAGAGCCATATGTGATGCTAAAGAAGGTGGTGGATGATGCAAATGTTGTTTGGGTGAAGGTTGTTTAGATAGTGAGTTGAAAGGAGATGTAAAGATAAATTGAAAACAGATATAGAGACATTGTAAGGTAGTTAATGAAAAGACTATGCAAAAGAATTAATTAATTCATATCAAAGCCATATATTAAACTCCAAACGCGAACTTAAGATATCCAAGATTAAAAAAAAAAAAAACAAATATACATCACAATGTATTAAAAGTAAAAACATAAGATAACTTAATATTTAAAAGTAAAAATTACATGAAGAAGAATGACGTCCACAATAAAGCTTCAAACTTATTGTGTGATCAAATTAAAAATATTATTATGTTTATTATTATCTCTACATATTAAATTTTGTTTCATAGATCTGATATTAAAGATTGGGCAAAAATATATAATCCAATGTTTAACTCATACCAAATCAATAATCGATCAATATCTATCTCCGTAGTACAACCTCATAAATATATTAATAAACATTACACTTTGTTTGAACACAAATATGAATGATTCCATTCATTTTTCTTGATTACTAATATAATGTTTCATTTTTGGCATTCGTTATGCATTCACATAAAAGTGGTTGGGGATAAAATGTTCCTTAAATTCTCACACTAACACACCTCCATGGACAACAAACAATTAAACCAATGACACCTAGGTTATTTGTGGGCCTATGACGTTAAAGCAACTTTGTCGTTGCAAATTCCCTCTTGCTGCTCTAGAGCACGTTGATTAATGAGAACCACCAAATCTTAGTTTTGGGTCTCGACAATGATGACCCACTCACCACCAAAATGTACTTGTATCATCCAAATGCATTATATTGTTTATATGAACATTTATCTTTGGGTTAACTCTTGAAATTATTTTATACAATTCATCTACCCAAAAAAATTATGTCTTTTTACACAAATGGTAAATTCTCTTGGTTTCATATACATGCATATGTTTGGTTTTGAATTAGAATTTGGTAATATTACGTTATACGAAGAATTACATCGTTATTCCCTATACACGCGTTTGCTTGAACTTGAATTATAGAACCATCTACAAAGGCTCGCCCTTAAGTTCCGTTTAATGATTACAAGTATGCCACACCCTTTGTTCAATTATAAGAGTGTGGGCACGAGAAAGGACTTACAAGAATGTCACACCCTTTGTTCAATTCTAAGAGTGTGGGCACTAGAAAGGCATGAGTCTATTTTGGTGTTTTTTTGGGAAGTTAAGATGATGATATTATTATAAGGATATATATGTATTATAAGTTTAACATGTTATATGTTGGAATTGAATTCAAGTGAGGAGGATAAGAATATTTCTTGCAATCATTTTCGTTGGGAGCATGGTTTGTTTTGTCATTCAGTGAGGTTCAATAACAAGGGACATGTTTTACTCGTTATGCTCAAGTTCAAAGAATAGGAACCCCTATTCAAAAAAGTGTTGTTATTGATGTCAAGTGAACAAGTGATTGAAGGTTCAGGGGGAGTTGGTTGATCATTATTAATGATTAAATGTATTTTATCTTGGAATTTTGTCTATAGATACATTGACCAAATGACCTTGCAAAATGTTTAGTTTGATATCTCTCTCATAGACCTTTCCAACAATATATGACATTTAGTCAAACTCCCAAAGATTGATAAGAAAAAGTGTTTTGATATAAAGGAAGCTTATCCTGGCTAAGGTGTTTGGGATATCTAGGCATATTTGAGAAATATAAGGTTTCACTATTTTTATACAATTGGATTATCTTGACTCATCAAGGAAGTGTGATGTATTCGGCTATCTGGGGATTGTGCAAGGCATCAAATTAAAGAATCACCCAGATCTAGAATCAGTTTGGCAATAGAAGTGTCAAGGTTCCAGTGTTAGTGGTTTTGCATGGAGGAGGAGATATATGGGCATCTGGGTATACAGGGTTACACAAGGAAATCGTTTAAGGAACTGGCCTAGATCGATATTTCCATTTAACAACAATGATTACCATTTTGTGTTTTTTTGTCTTTGCGTAAGTGAATTGTTGTATCGAGGAATCTCACCCTTTTGAAGAATAACAAAGAATAATGGAGAAAAAACATCAGACACTAGATTTCCCTTCGTACTAGGTGAGGAGGCAGTAGTAACAAACGTCAATGAGTGAGTGGTGAACAATGATGATGATGGGACCAGCCCTTCTTAAACTCTGTGTTAAATCAATAATTAAAATATTATTAATGTTGTGATGGTGATTATCATATTTTTGTTATTTTGCAATTGATATGTTTTAAATTGTCGATTGATGACTCGTCCTTGTGAAAGGTGTGAGGAGGACACTTGTCCTATCCTCGAAATTTTTTCTCCCGCCTTAGTTACGTGGCTTTACTCTGTTCATTTGGCATTTTCTCCTTTTCTTTTTGGTGGTTGCGAGGGTTTCTTTCGACTGTTTCTCTGTGGGTGTAATGGCCTGGTTCTTTGTGGCCCTTTGACCTCTCTATGGTCACGGCTCTGATTTTATCTGTTGGTGCTTCATGCAATCTTTAACTGTGGCTCTGTCCTGCTAGCTGAGTTCCGCTAATATGATAACTCTGTTCGTTTTTCTCGCTCTGCTAATGAGTTCGAGGGTTTCGAGGTCTGTTTCTTTGTTGTCTGTAACAGGGTTTCTCCGCCATGAAAGTTTTATGGGCGTTATTTCTGTTTGTAATTTCTTGAATGCTTTCGCTCCGGTGTTGTTTTATCCGCTCACTGTAAGTAGTCTGTTGATTAACTGGTTGCTTATCTGCATTATATTAGGTCGCAGCCATCATGGGACTCGACATTCGACCTCAACTCGTCAATTTCACAATGGTAAGTGTTCTTTCCTTACTTTAGTTCTTCGATTATTTTTTCCTGGTTATACTAAGGATTTTTTCTCCTTGTGAGCATTCTCCCTTGCTGGCTAGCGACCAGTCGAATCCCTCCTTCAGTTCAATGTTGCTCTACTGGTAAGCCAAGCTTACAAACCCTCTTCATTCCTTTCTCTGGTTCAGGGTTTCTTTTTTTTATTCCTTTGCAGATTTTAACACATGGGTCTTACTCCTTGCAGGTGACTCCTTGGTTGCTCCAAACGTGGTCTTCGACTCCACCGTTGTTGACCCAAATGGGTAGGGTATTTTCCTTTGGTCGCTTATGGTAGTTGGGGTTTCTTTCGGTTATGAGCCTTGGCTCCCCTATTAATTGTATTTATGTATATTTCTCCATTAATGGTCTGTTACAGATGCTTCTCCGTTTGTAAATGGGTTGGGGTCTATATGCAGTCACACACTTGATTCTTCAGTCAGATTTTTGTTTTTTTCTTTATTTCCAATTCAGGTATTCACTGCTAGTATTATCATGTCTATATTGGGTTTTGAACCCGGTCCTTTAATTCGACATGTAATATATTTTTTTTGATACTTGTAAAACAATACTCTTTTGACAATGTTCGAAAATGAAAGTTTGTTGTTTCAATTGGATGAATACCTGTGATTTTTTTGTGCATCCTCTTGGTTATGATTCTCAGCGTATTTCATAAATCGAAGATCTCTTCTCGCTGGTGAATGTCTCGGCTTGTTATTTCTGTGATTACTCCAACACCTGTGAAAACAATTTACTTTTCCAATTCTTGCTATGTTTGTACATGCATTCAATTTATCATGAAAATGAAAAGAAATTGTATCTAACTGCATATCAATTTCAAATGGCTTTACATAATCTCCTGAATGTCTCCTCTATTGTAATGGAAATCCCCCTTACAATGTCTCAATTTTCCCTTTTGTATGGTTTGTTAAACAGTTTTTAGAACCGTCAACAGTTACAAGTAGTTACATTAGGTAACTGGTAATTTCCATTCCCTAAATTCTGTACTTAATTGTAAAACAATAATTAAAAGAAAAATGTAATGAAATAAAAATGTAACTTTGTTGTTAAGTCTTAAATCCTAGAAATTAAGGAAATTAAAAAGAAAAAACTCAGGTACGATGACCTGTAAATTTGTCATACAAAAACACTTTATTTTTGTTCACCCTGAGCTGGATGCTCCTGCATCAGGCTCCCGGGGTGACAAAAATTCATGGCTCCATTCCATGAGCTCCTCCACTGAATATCTTAGACGCTGTATCTGGGCTGTTTCAATCCACGAATTGTCCTCAATGGGATGGTTCTTCCACTTGAAAAGGCACTGGAGGTACTCTTTTCTACAAGTTCGCTTGGCCACCTGTGTGTCGAGAATTCTCTTGATCTCAAGCGGCTGAGCCAAAGGCATTTGTCTCATCCAAGAACCACTTTCTATCTAGGTGTCTCGTTCTGGCTGTATCGTACTGTCGTCTTCAAGACTGGAAGTGTATGGAAACAGATCTACCATGTTGAAGATAGGCGATATGCCTATTCCTAGGGGTAGCTATAATTCATAGGCATTTGTAGAGAATTTACGCAGAATTTTGCAAGGGCCAATTTTTTTAAACTTTAATTTGTTGTACTCACCCATAGGGAACCTTTCTTTGTGTAAATGTGCGAGAACATCGTCTCCCACCTGAAACTATACCTCCCACCATTTTAAATCTACTTGCTGCTTATACCTCTGACTGTTGTCCTGCAACTTGGATTTTACTTGCTCATGTAAGTCATTCATTGCTTTGGCGTAATCTTCCCCATCAGCACTCCTTTCCAACTGTCTCAGATCCCGTAATTCATGCACTCCACGAGGATGCATGCCATACAAGATTTGAAAAGGACTGTATCCTGTGCTTTGATTTGGTGAATATTTGTAAGCGAATTCCGCTTGGCTAAGTACATGATCCCACATTCGTGAATTTTCTCCAATCAAACTCCGTAGTAGGTTTCCTAAGCTTCTGTTCACCACCTCCGTTTTCCCATCAGTCTGTGGGTGATAAGCGGAGCTGAAGTTCAATCGCGTGTCCAAATTTTTCCACAGGGTACGCCAGAAATGTCCTGTGAACTTCACATCCCTGTCAGAAATAATGGACTAAGGCAAACCGTGTAGTCTGACAATCTCTGTGAAAAACAAGTGTGCTACGTGAGTGGCATCACTAGTTTTTTAACAAGGAATGAAATGTGCCATTTTTGAAAACCGGTCCATTACCACCATCACATATTCATAACCACGTTGTGTTCTAGGTAGACCTAAGACAAAGTCCAAGTTGACTGAATCCCATGGTCTACTCGAAATAGGCAGTGGTGTGTAGAGTCTCGTATTCTGACTGTGTCCATTCGCCAACTGGCACACTTTACATCTGGTTACAAATCGCTGCACATCCCTTCGCATCTTTGGCCAGTAATAAAAGTGACTGAGCTGATCTAAGGTCTTATCAATGCCGAAATTTCTGGCAAGACCTCCGTTGTGCTTTTCCCGGACGATGTTCTCCCTCATTGAACAGTCGGGAATACATAATTGTCCTCCTTTAAACAGCAGTTTCTCTTGTAAGTTATAGTCCAGCCATGGACTATTATTTCTCACCAAAGGATTCTGGCAGGCTTCCTAAGCCTCCTTGAAATTCACATATGTTTGATACAAGTCCTTCAGGTGCTCAAATCCCAGCACTTGTATCGTACTCTCCTGCAATAGCAAAGCTCTTCTACTCAACGCATCTGCTACCTTGTTGGCATGTCCACTTATATGCTTCAATACAAACGTGAAACTCTGCAAGTACTCAACCCACTTTGCATGCTTGTGGTTCAGCTTATGCTGCTGCATAACATACTGTAATGCAGAATTATCAAAAAACAAAACAAATTCATTACCCAACAAATAGTGTCTCCAATGCTTCAGTGCTTGGATGACGACATAAAACTCCTTGTCATAAGATGAGTACTTTTGCCTGCTTTCATTCAAATTTTCACTGAGATAAGCGACCGGTTTGTCTTCCTGGCTGAGTACAGCCCCAATGGCTGTAGCACTAGCATCACAACGAACTTGGAATAGTTTGTTAAAATCAGGTAACCTTAAAATCGATCTTTCAGTGATCTTTTTCTTCAAAATATGGAAACTTTTTTCTGTCGCTTCAGTCCAATAGAAAAGCTAATTTTCCTTTTTGATTGTGTCCAAAATAGGTGCACAAATCTCACTAAAATTCCTGATGAACTTACGATAGAAACTTGCCAACCCATGAAAACTACGAACCTCAAATAGGCTCTTTGGGGATGGCTAGCTAACAATAGCTACAACTTTCTCTAGGTCCATTTTCAGCTCATTCTCTGCAATCACAAAACCCAAAAAAACTAATTCCTTCTGAAAAAAGAACATTTCTCCAAATTTATCAGCAACTTGTTTTGTTGCAACTTCTCCGGCACACTCCGAACATGTCGGAAATTTTCCTCTTTAGTCTTACTGAAAATCAGTATATCATCAAGATATACAAATACGAACTTTCTGATGAACTCTTTCAGCATTTCATTCATCAGACGCATAAAGGTACTAGGGGCATTACTTAATCTGAATGGCATCACCAGCCACTCATAGAGTCCTTCATTAGTTTTGAAAGTTTTTTTCCATTCATCCCCCTCTCTGATTCGGATCTGGTGGTATCCGCTCTTCAGATTGATTTTTGAGAAGTATGCTGCTCCACTTAAGTAGTCCATCAAGTCATCCATTCGTGGAAATGGGAATTTGTACCTGATGGTAATATTATTAATGGCTCTCAAATCTGTGCACATTCACCACTCTCCTCCTTTCTTGGGACCTAAAACTGTCGGAACTACATAGGGACTTAAACTCTCCCTTATCAACCCCTTATCCAGCAATTCCTGTACTTGTTTCGTGATCTCCTCGTTGTCCTTAGGACTCATTCAGTATGCTGCCTTGTTTGGTAAACTAGCTCCAAGTATAAATTCTATGTGATGACTGATACTTCTCTTAGGAGGAAATTTATCTCGAAAATCATCCACTACAATGTCGTTGAACTCCTGCAACATGTCCTGAATTTCCTCAGGAAAATCTGTAATTGTCGTGTGTAACAAAACTGTTTTTGGCCTCCTTATAATAGCATATTTTATCTCGTTGTCCTCGATCTGTTTCAAAAATTCTTTTCCTCCCACCAGCAATACTTTGACTCCACTAGATTCTGATGTCTCTTCCTCCTTGATGGGTACAAGCATATCCATAATCCCATCCTTGACAAACTTGTAACAGTTTGTCTTCCCATCATGTACTATACAAGTTTGTTTTCCCATCATGTACTACTTTTCTATCATACTGCCATAGTCTTCCTAGCAGTATGTGGCACACATCCATAGGCATAATATCACAAACAAACTTATCCCTGTATTTTCCAATATGGAACTCAACCTCACATTGTTCATCAACTAACAATTGATGTCCCTTCTGTAACCACGACACCTTGTAAGGAGTGGGGTGCTTCAACCTCTTCAATCCCAACTTCTCCACCATCTCTATGGCAACTATATTATTTGTACTTCCACTGTCAATAATCAGTTTGCAGCATTTTCCATGTGACTTACAAACTGTCCAGAATAATACCTTCCTTTGAGTTGGGTCAGCTATCTCCTTTGCTGGTTTCAGCAGTACCTTATTTAAAACTAAGGCCCCTGTCTCCAGCACATTCTCTATCTCTTGGGGTGGTACCTCTGCTTCCACTGTCTGAGCAACATATGCTCCTCTTTCTCCAGCCTGTTCACCCTCAGGACACTCAAAGGACTTGTGCCCCCATTTGTGGCAATTGTAACACTGGATGGTAGCTCCTCTGCCCCTGCCATTACCTCTTCCGCACCGGTATGGCCTTCCTCCCCTAGTGCTATTGTCCTTCTCTGCTATCCCTAAAGCCTTCGAGCTGCTACCTTCATCATTGGGGTTGGTAGCTCTACCTCTGCCATAGGTTCGTCCTTTCCCTCTGCCAAATCCTCCTCCTATTCTGGCATTATGTTTCCTATTTATCTTCTCCTCTGCCTTCAAGGCACTCTGATAAGCCTCATCTATGGTTCTAGGTGAAAGAATACTTATCTCATCCAATATTTCCCATCGTAATCCATTTACAAACCTTGCTGTTTTTTCCGGGGTGTCTTCTATGTAACCGGCTCTCAGGTTCACCCGATAGAATTCTTTGGTGTACTCTTTTATAGTCATCCCCTTCTATTTTAGATTATGTACCTGCTTATACATAGCAATCTGATAGTCTTTGGGTAAAAATTTACCCTTCAACTTGGCTTCCATCCTGGTCCATTTTTTGATAGGCTGCTTATTCAACCTCTTCCTCTCTGCTTGTACAGTATCCCACCATAAGGCTACATGCCCTTTCAACCTGGTGGCGGCGAATTTAACTCTCTTATCTTCGCTGATCTCCTCATAATCAAAATAATTATTCAACTCATTGAGCCAATCCAGCAGTACCTCTGCTGACAAACTTCCATCATAATTCAAAATCTCATGCTTTGGCTTACTATTTTCCAGTAAGACTGATTTCAACAACCTGATCTTAGGTCCTTCACCATCTGATCCATCTATTGTATCTGCAGCTTCCTCATCACTATCATCTCCTCCATCAGGATCCCTTCTTCTTCCTGCTTCTACTGTCGCTAAATGGGTGTTTAGAATCCTAATCTCCTCTCTCAGTCCTTCGTCTGCTACTCTCCGAATATCTCTCCCACGACCTCGTCTTCCAACTTCCATTTCAAAAACACTCAACCTGCTCTGATACCAAAAATGATGGGACCAGCCCTTCTTAAACTCTACGCTCAATCAATAATTAAAATATTATTAATGTTGTGATGGTGATTATTAGATTTTTGTGATTTTGCAATTGATATGTTTTAAATTGTCGATTGATGACTCGTCCTTGTGAAAGGTGTGAGGAGGACACCTGTACCGTCCTCAAAATTTGTTCTCCCACCTTAGTTACACGCCTTTACTCTGTTCATTTGGAACTTTATCCTTTGTTTTTCGGTGGTTGTGAGGGTTTCTTTTGACTGGTTCTCTATGGGTGTAATGGCCCAGTTCTTTGTGGCCCTTTGACCTCTCTGTGGTCACAGCTCTGATTTTATCTGTTGGTGCTTCATGCAATCTTTAACTATGGCTCTGTCCTGCTAGCTGAGTTCCGTCAATATGATAACTCTGTTCGTTTTTCTCGCTCTACTAATGAGTTTGAGGGTTTCGAGGTCTATTTCTTCGTTGTCTGTAACATGGTTTCTCTACCATGAAAGTTTTATGGGCGCTATTTTTGTTTGTAATTTCTTGAATGCTTTCGCTCTGGTGTTGTTTTATCCGCTCACTGTAAGTAGTTTTTTGATTAACTGGTTGCTTGTCTGTGTTGTATCAAGTCGTAGCCATTAGGGGACTCTACATTCGACCTCAACTCGTCAATTTCACAATGGTAAGTCTTCTTTCCTTGCTTCAGTTCTTCGATTTTTTCCTTGTTATACTAAGGATTTTTTCTCCTTGTGAGCAGGCTCCCTTGCTGGCTGACGACCGGTCGAATCCCTCCTTCGGTTCAATGCTACTCTACTGGTAAGCCAAGCTTACAAACCCTCTTCATTCCTTTCTCTAGTTCAGGGTTTCTTTTTTTTTATTCCTTTGTAGATTTTAACACATGGGTCTTTCTCCTTGTAGGTGACTCCGTGGTTGCTCCAAACGTGGTCTTCAACTCCACCATTGTTGACCCAAATGGGTAGGGTCTTTTCCTTTGGTCACTTCTGGTAGTTGGGGTTTCTTTCGGTTATGAGCCTCGGCTCCCCTGTTAATTTTCTTTATGTAGATTTCTCCATTAATGGTTTGTTACAGATGCTTCTCCATTTGTAAATGGGTTGGGGTCTATATGTGGTCACGCACTTGATTCTTCAGTTGGGGTTTTGTTTTTTTCTTTATCTCCAATTCAGGTATTCGCTGCTAGTATTATAATGTCTATATTGGGTTTCGAACCCGTTCCTTTAATTCGACATGTAATATATATATATATATATATATATATATATATATATATATATATATATATATATATATATATATATATATATATATATATATATATATATATATATATATATTATACTTGTAAAACAATACTATTTTGATAATGTTCGAAAATGAAAGTCTGTTGTTTCAATTGCATGAATACCTGTGATTGTTTTGTGCATCCTCTTGGTTATGATTCTCGGCGTATTTCTTAAATAAAATATGTCTTCTCGTTGGTGAATGTCTCGGCTTGTTAATTCTATGATTACTCCAACACCTATGAAAACAATTTACTTTTCCAGTTCTTGCTATGTTTGTACATGCATTCAATTTATCATGAAAATGAAAAGAAATTGTATCTAACTGCAGATGAATTTCGGATGGTTTTACAAAATCTCCTGAATGATTTTATTTGTCTCCTATGCTATGATGGAAATCCCCCTTACAATGTCTCAATTTTCCCTTTTTTATGGTTTTTTAAACAGTTTTTAGAACTGTCAACAGTTACAAGTAGTTACATTAGGTAACTGTTAATTTCCGTTCCCTAAATTTTGTACTTAATTGTAAAATAGTAATTAAAAGAAAAATATAATGAAATAAAAATGTAACTTTGTTGTTAAGTCTTAAATCCTAGAAATTAAGGAAAGTAAAAAGAAAAAACTCGGGTACGATGACCTGTAAATCTGTGAGACAAAAACACTTTATTTTTGTTCACCCTGAGCTGGATGCTCCTGCATTAGATGATGTAGAAGATAGTTGGCAGTGATGCATCAGTTATATGATGTGGCACACTGATGAAGTGACATGTGGCAGGTGGAATTAACCCTACTAGGTGGCCAAGTTGCCTATTTTTCAAGTGACACATGCCACCACACAAAGGGTGCCACGTGGAAAGATGACAACAACATGGCATCATCCATACAAGGCATAAAGACATAGAAAAAGTTAACATAACATACCTGGATTGGGTGACGAAATTGAGTTGGATAACTCTCTCACTGAACTTTCCAACAGTATATGAAATTTAGTCAAACTCCTAAGGATTGATGAGAATAAGTATTTTGAAGTAAAGGAAGCTTATCCTAGCTAAGGTATTTGGGATATTCAGGCATATTTGAGAAATCTAAAGTTTCACTATCTTTATAAATTTGGATTATCTAGACTCATCGAGGAAGTGTGATGTATCCGAGTATCTAAGGATTTTGCAAGGCAAAAAATTAAAGAATCATCTAGATCCGAATTCAACTTGGCAATATAAATTTCAAGGTTCTAGTGTTATGGGTTTTGTGTGGAGGAGGAGATATCCAGGAATCCGAGTATCGAGGGTTGCATAGGGAAACCATTTAAGGAACCAATCAAGATTCATATTTCCATTGAATAATGAAGATCATTTTTCTGTGTTTTCAATGTTGTGTAAATGAATTGTTGTATCCGGGATCTGGCCCTTTTGAAGAATATTAAAGAATAACGCAAAAAAAAACATTAAACATTGGATTTCCCTCTATACTAGGTGAGGAGGTAGTAATAAAAAATTGCAGTGTGTGAGTGGTGGACAGTGATGATGTGGCAGATAGGTGGCAATTACGTGGTAGATAGAAGATGTGGCACAATGATGAAGTCACATGTAGCAGGTGGAATTAACCCTATTGGGTGGCCAAGTGGCCTATTTTGGAGTAACATATGCCACCACTTAGAGGATGCCATGTGGCAGGATGACGACAACATGGCATCATCTAGACATGGCATAAAGAAATCATAGAAGTCAATGTAGCAAACTTGGATTGGGTTAGAGAGTTGAGTTGGATGTTCAACTAGCTAGTTGATAGCCAATTGACGTGTTAAGGTATCTTTTTCATAAGAGGTGTATCTAGGCATTCGAGCCTTCGGAATTTTTCACAGACACCATAACTCAAAACAAACATGGATATTGGATTGAACAATAAAAGTTGATAAGTGTATTTTTTCCATAAGAGGTGTATCTAGGCATTCGAGCTTTCGGAATTTTTTACAGACACCATAACTCAGAACAAACGTGGCTATTGGACTGAACAATAAAAGTTTATAAGTGTATTTTTTGCCTAGGTCATTGGTCCTCTCACAAGGTCATATGAGTAGAGCGCTAAAGTCTGAGGGGTAGAAAAAATGATAATTGGGCATTTGAGCGCTAAATTTAGTTAAGGCATGAAAGGTTGTTAGATGAACTATTGTGGTTGCAAATAAAAATGAATTTAAGGCAGCGTGAAAACTAGATAATTAAAGAGAGAGCCTCTATGTAGTGAACGATGAAAACCTTATGTAAGGAGTGTCCATACACAATGTGAGTGAGAAAATTTTAGTTTGAACTATATGTGAATAAGAGAGATTTTCCCATGACTTGGTTTATTTGATTTATTCAAATTCCTTGGTCTAGTTGATAAAGTCAAAGGGAAAAATTCACATGGGCAAAAGCATGAGCTGATACCCATGGTATACAAAGGGCTAGGGCTACAAAATATAAAGTGATTGATGAAAGAATGTTGACGATGCTACTATAAAGAAAAGTTGAAATAGAAATTTAGTGTTTAAGCATCAAATTTGGTAAAAGAAAAAGCTTTGTAGGAACAAAGAAAATGTGTAGTGTCTATAAATAAACATTTTGATGACCTGAGAAGTTGTAGTCCCCATGCACAACTAACAAAAAACTTAGTGTGGAATTTTTTTGGGTGTAGATTCAAACAAACAATTCAATATACACAAGAAAATGGATTTTCCATCTAAGAGGAGTGTATGGAGATCTATAGACAATGTATTTTGGTGTGGCGAATTGAAACAAGAAATTGCTGCATTGAGTTAGAGAAAAGGTGAGCATATTGAGAATAAAAGTGAAAAGTGAAGGTTGTTAAATACAGAGAGGTGAAATGTGATACATAATTACAGAAAATTTCGAGATATATCAGTCTAAAAATTAATGACATATATGTCTCACATATTTTTGTAGGTGGGTGCCTATATAAATCTGAGGTTGGTGCCTCTAGCGAGTTTGGGCTTCGTGATTTGATGGGGTTGGGGCCTCTTGTGAGTGGGTGGTCACTAAATTTTATGTAATCAGAATCTGGGGCTTATAATTATGGATGAGCCTTAGTATCACAACAATAATGTTGAGACCCCCAAGGATACCAACTTTAATTATCAACTTGGGGTTTGTGAAAACTTAAGAGGTAACAATGTTATATGCATAATAGGTCAGGTTCTACTCATGCCACCTTCAAGCAGTGAACTAGATCAAGGCATACAAATACCGCCTTTTTAGCTAGCTCAAGGAAGGAAATTGCATGAAAAGAGAGAGAGAGAGAGAGAGTTATATTCTAACTGTAGCAATGAAAACACAATTCTACTTGTAGAAATGAAAATTTTATTCATCCAAATGTAAAGGATAACTCTAGTTTCAGGAATGTAAAGTTTGTGCTAATTGAAGAAATGAAAAATACTAAACTACTTGCAGAATGTAAACCCTATACTACTTGCAAAAATATGAATCAATAATCTAATTGCAGAACGTGAGAAGTTTTTTGAAAAGGAAATTAACTCATGAAAATAACAACGCTTGTAACTAAAACCCTAAGAAAACATGAATTCAATAATTAGACCTAATATAATTTTTATTGATGAATCACCCTTTTTATCATTGTTTTCAAAGAAACTTAGCTTTAGTGAAATATTCCATGTGAATTTCATAAGAAAACTATAATTACTATTCAAATTTGCAAATTTGTCCTCTAACCCTAATTGCATAATTGTACTTGCAGTGAAGAAAGGGAAGTTCTAAAGTGGTCTTTGGTCCTCCTAAATCATGGGTTCAAAGCCTTTGGGTAATTATTCAAGCCTAAGAGAAAAAAATATATATATTAGAGAAAATCTGGTCAAGTGTGGACAATGCTACACGATGCTACAAGATTGCCTTGTTTTACTAGAAGATTGGATATGTGATCATCCTGAGGGTGGAAAAGGTGTTCTAAAGATTGGAAAGGGTAGGTGAGGGTGTATTAAGGTTATATGAGGCTTTTTTCAAGCCTAGAACCTCTTAGAGGCACATATTACACAAAATTAAATGTGCACAATGTCCTTCAATGACCCAGAAATATGGTTTCGGTGGCAGAGTTTTGAGAGAAATGTCATATGAGAAAGAAGAGGTTTATGATTACAAGAGAGATGTAGGATGAGTGTTCCAAGCCTGCAAGCCACTAGTACTACCTACAGACCAAAAAAAAACCCCTTTTGTACTTGAAAATAATGCCAAACTAATGATCAAATTGTAGCAAGTTGAACTAGACAAAAAAGGATGAGTTGAATTTTATTTCATTAAAAATTAATCTATCTTAGAGCATGCATCTGACCTAAATACATGAAATCTTGAAGAAGAATGTGATTTAACTACTATATATGCAAAAACAAAGTATGTAAAAAAGAAACGATATAAATTCTAGTAGTCTGCAAAGGAAAATAGCCACATATTTTTGGCTTGCTACTGCAAACTCTTTAACCACACTTCCCACAAGGGAGATGGTAATTAGACCTGCAACAACAATTTTTGTGAGTAAAATTTTATTAATAAAGAAGGAAATGTTGCAACTAAAAATATTACAAAGATAAGATACACAAAGAGAGACTAGAGCCTCTGGTTTGGGCCCTAACCCAAGGTAACTCAACCCTCTGAAATAAACTCAATTGTGAGACAATAGTAAACCTTTCATTAACATAAAACAAAGGTTAACTACATCATGCAAAGGAAAATTAAAATTTCTATCTCAATCTCTTAGTTGTTAGTATCTCTTCCCCTGCTCAAAATATTCTAATCCTAGTGAGCCCTTTGACTTGTTTATTTATACAAAGATGACTGAGGGGAAACCTCCTTGCAAAGATGATTTCTTCCCTCCAAAATCTCAATAAAAGTGGATCTATCTCCCTTAGATCCTCACAATTACTTGACTTCATTGGCTACTAGTATACCTCGAGCTGTTGACGAGTGATTTTAAGGATCAAGTCGAGTCCAAGAAGAGTAAATGGATGGGACAAGCCTCCTAGATCTCCTCTAGATGACTCCAATGTGCATCTTCATAGTAAATGCACTCAAAAATTCTTTTTTTCTTTAACATTAACCACATTAGGCCACGAAGTATGACAAACCTCCTTTAGTATTCCTATTAAGCGCATTATAGCCAAAAAAATGTTAATTAATGTGAGAAAAGAAGCATTTATAGGCTGGAGGATATAAAAATGGGCCTTATAATATGCGAATTGATGGGTCTCATCATAACCCCCCACTAAAGGTGTTTCTCACCCTCTGATTAACTTACTCACTGCTTTATACCTCACACATGGCCCTAGTGACCTCTGTGACATCCCAAGGAACCTCAAATGGTGTGCCCTCTTGTGGATAAAACCTGCATTTTCCCCTATGGTTCCCCACTCCCTTTATTCCTATGCTTTATATCTTCTCTCCTATAAGCCTAATAGTAAGGGAGGACTTAGATTTAACCCTATCCAATTGATCTTCAATATTTTAAAAAATATATTATAGAGTGGGGTCCTTTCTAGGGCATTACTCAACCTATCATGGGAGTGGTATTCCCTTATATGTAGAATGTGGGGTAGAGCACGACATCTCCTCTGGCAGACCTGTAAATTCTTAGTCCATAAAAGCCTAAAAAATTCTTTAAAATGAAGGATGGCTTGCTCTTGCTTCTCATGGTGGAAAGGGCCTAATTTAGGGTCCGCAAAGATGAGGCTATGGTTTCGTATGAAAACCTTGGGACTTGTTATTTTTTCTTTGATATATAGAGGTTCACTTGTTTCCTTGGTCATAACTTTCTTCACTTCCTCATCCCTTGCTTCCTCATGGAAAATCCAAGAGGATATGGTCATTATTTTCTCATTCCCCAACCCTCAATTGAGGTGACAAAATTTCACGTCTACGAGGATCGCGTTTTGCATGTAGAATTTAGCCAATTTAGCCCTATCTTCAATGCTTTCTTGTTGGCATAAGTCAATGAAATTCATATAATACTTAAATGGGAGGGATCCATATTATGCCAATGTATTGATTTGCAAATGCAGCCATTATTCTTTGAGGAAGATGGCAGAGGATTCATATTGTTTCTTGCACTGGATGGCCTTCGTGGATAAGCTTTCCATGGTGGAAAGTTGTGCCTCCTTTTCCTATAGTTTCTCTCTTGAGATTTGATTTTCTAGCTGCACTTGCTCCCTCTTGATTGAATCTTTGAGTCTGAAACTATCCATTTCCTTACCCATTTCCTGCATATTTTCCTCCATGAGGCCTACATCCTCCACTCTTTTTGATTTTGCAATTTGCATCCACTTGTGAATTCATCTTCTCTGATTTTCTAATTAAAATAGAAGGTGAATTGAAAACTTTTCAAGTATAATTCTTCCTGCTTCAACAAACTTGTAAAAATATCCAAGATCAGGATGTGGATCAGGCTCTTGGAGTTCTTGTGGACCACCTTCTCCCTCCTGAGGTGTTTTTGTCCCTTCTTGCAGTAATTTCTCTTTATCCTATAGCAATTATATTCTTTCCTGTAGGAGGGAAGATCCTTCTTGTGATTGCTTGAGTTTAGTTTCCCTAATGGTTGGCCTCCTTTGGTATGTCTAAGGCTACATTCCCTTGGTTTTGAAGGAGGTTACTTCCTCAATTTTCCTTTTTCCTCATCCAAATTCTCCTCCTTGGTGGCTGACAGATTCCTAACTTGTGATTGGGGTTGTTTAAGGAGGTTGAGGTTTCCCTTGTTTGATCCTAGTGCTTATCCTCCTTTTGAAGTATAAAGGGCCCTACTTGGGCTTCCCACTTTTGGGTTTAATGGGTATGCTAAGGGATGTCAATATGGTAGCCACTTCTTTTTTTGCATCCCCTCCTGAGACACTTACATGATGCTCTTTTTTTCTCTTCTTACGAGGTCTAGAGGGATCTTGAAGGGTCTCTTCTGTTTCCTATGTTTTCCCTTCCTTTCCTTTCTCTCTTTTCCAACTTTTTCTTCAGTTTCCTCCTCCTTCTCTTCAACTTGATATTATTCCTTCTCTTCAACCTATTCTTCCTCCTCCTGCTCACCTTCTTCCTTAGCAGCGTTAGATTTGGTGGTCTCTTCATGTTCTGTCTGAGATTAGGCTTGTGTCTCGATGAATTCTTCCCTATCCATGTCCACAAAATCATTCCATAGCACAAGGTTACTGAGATGACTTAAGTTATTCATAAAAATGATCCTTATGGGGCCATTATGGGTAATTTACTAGTGTTTTCCTTCTCTCATCCTCTATATCATTTAAATCATGGAATGAAGGAGGAAATGTAGAATATAGAGCCTGCTTGGGATGGGAAACTCTGTTTGGAACCTCACCTCATAGAGTAGTTTGAATTTTTACGATTACACAACACTCAACCTTCCTTCCCAAGATATTTACTTTAGGATTTTATAGGCCACTTCATCTCAAAGTTAAGGAAGTATCTCCCTTCTAACTCTATTATTGTCTTCAACTAGCTTTTGTTCAGGGAGGAAAAAACATTTCTTGGTCGTGATGCTTTCTATCATATATTTATTACCTCATATAACTCCTAAATGAATGGTGGCGGCTCTGCTAATGAGCTCTACATTCAAGCGGATGGAAATTCCCCTTACAAAAATGGTGGCACTATCTTCCCCTTAAGAGTGAAGGGCCATGGAAAATTCATTGGCTATCTCATCATCATACCCCTTTAATTTTTCAAAGAACCCTATCCATTAGTGGCTTAGGAAGATATCTCTGATAGGAGGGTGTTGATGAATTATGTTAGTGCCTAGGGGCTCCCATCTATTGAAACCCCCTACCATGTTTCCTACTGTTGCTTCCTTACATTTTCTCAAATAATTTTATGTGAAGGGTTGTCTTATGAGCAACCTAAAGTTTCAAGACAGGGGTGAGAGGGTTGGTTCTCTTCTTCTAGTCAAAGGGAGGAGAATTATATTCCAAACTTCAAGTAAACTAGCTCTGATTCCACCTTACCTCTTTCATATGAAAAAAAGTACGTTTTTAAGAGAAATTCAATTTTGAAAATGTTTGTTACAAGATGTCTATACAGGCATAATTTCAACCAAATTATTTCATTTCTTGGACCATGGAAGGTGATGAGAAAACACTACTTACCCTTCTGTAGATTATTTCTTCAAGATTGTGGGGGTTTGGAGGAAAATTATTGTCAATTCAAAACCTCTTTCACCTCTTGCCCTGATCTTGTAGAATTTATCTACAATCATGTATCAATTTTTTCGATCCTATAGCAACTACCTTTGATCCTATAGCACCTGCTAGTCAACCCTATAGCTTCTCTGTATAACCTTAGGGGGATCCTAGTCGTAGCTAGCTCAACTCTCAGTGTCTTAGTGGTCCTCTCTAATTGTTTTTGGAATGAGCTTCTTGGGAAAAATGAAATTGAGCCTATCCTTTTTATTTACTCTTATGGTAGTGAGCTCAACATGCCTTGTGAGCTAGCCCCTACCTCCCATAAAAGCATTTCCTTTTCTGGACCATTGGCTCCACTCCTTGTAATTATCACCCCCTTGTTTTGAATTTTCCATGTTGCATGGAAGGTGAGTGAAATTTACTTTAACTATTAGAGTGGCCAAGTTTACTAGCCACCTCCGGCCTATAAAATCCATTCCTAATACATTAAAAACACTTCTGAGCCATTATGCACTTAAAGAAATAGGCCGGTTTGAATAGGTTAACACTTTTCAACCCCTGTGGGTTTGAATATACCAATTGTTTCTCAACCAATTTCTCCTTCGCCTGAGCCATGTCAACCCCATCTTGATCTTAAGGTTTAACCCTCACCTTCTTCGCCTATTTCTTCACCTCATTCTTCCTCTTCTCTTAGTAAAATTCTGGATTCTAGTAACCAACTAGCTATGAAGAAGAAGAAGAATTCGAGCAAGAAAAATTAAAATAAGCTAGGGGTAAATCAACAACTATTGCTACCCATGCAACTAATGTTGATAAACCTATTATTGTGTCTCATAAAGTAAACTTCCCTTGCAAGATATGTGGGGGTGACCACCTTCTTCATGATTGCCCTAGTATTCCCAAGGTGCTAGAGTTGTGGTTCGTTTGCCCGATTCATCCTTCATCATCAACCTCTGGGCATCATGTTGATGATGAGCCTTCGGCTAGAGATAATAAGACTCATAAGAAACAGGGTAAGATCAAATTTCCTTGTAGTTTGTGTGAAGGGAACAATCCCATTCACCTATTTCCTTATATAGATAAAGCTTCTAAAGTGGTGGATACCCTTTTGGATTATAAGTCCTATCTTCCCGTTGGTAACCAGAATTTTTCCTCGAGTCCTCTGCTAGTTGACCAAGTCATTAATCAGGATTCATCCTCGATAAATTCCACTCTCTCTGAAATTCAGTCTCCCAAGTCTATTTCCGACCAATCATTGGTTGAGAAAAAGGTCGACCTGATTCCACCTATATTTCATGAGGTATTTTCCGTTGAGAATGGGTCTCCTCCCAATCGAGTTCTTTTTTATTCCTCTGATTCCCCAGGATTGAAGGGCGGTCCTCTCATTTCCATGATCCATGAGGGTGATCGTCTGACTCCCGTCTCCATAGTCCAAGAAATTGATCCTCCTTCTCTCATTCCCGGAGTTCAAGAGGATGGTATTTCCACTCTCGTAACGTAGGGGAATGATCCTATTATTCCTATGGCACCCCCTCCATGTAGTTTGGTCGCTTCCTTTGATCAGAGTCGATTCATGAGATAACGTCTTCCTTCTTACATGCCCTTTGAGATCATTATACAATCATACGATATTGTCGTACCAGGAACGATTATGGATGAAGGAAGCTCAGTTAGTATTATGTCCTCAACTACCTGGCAAGATTTCGGTTCTCCGCAACTTGTACTTGTTACTCAAAATATGTTAGCTTTTAACAGAGGAACCAGTCAGTCATTAGGGATCCTTCCGAAGTTACCTTTTACTTTGGGAGGAAATATTGTATATATAGACGTGATGGTTGTCTAAGGCCCTTTGGATTTTAACTTACTCATGGGGCACAACTATGCTTATGCCATAGGAGTGCTTATCTCTTCCCTCTTTCGCGTGATTTTTTTCCACACAAAGTTCGGATCGTGACCATCGATCAGCTTTCATTCTTTGGTCCTGATGTGACATCTGGCCTACCATCGTCCCCTCCTGGTCCTTACCTGTCGGTTATATCTTCCCCTCCATAGGTTAATTATGTGGCCACGTGCTCACTGCCCTCATCCAGTGATAGTGTCATCATGTACCGTCTTCTAGGGGAATTAGATCGCGATTTCCGAGATGTTGTTCTCCCATAAGATGAGAACCTCTTGGAAGCCATTACTTGTTATATGTCTTGATCAGCTTTTCAGAGCATAGATCATTTTCTTGTGCCAAGCTCCTTAAAAAATGAAAGAAGTTCTTTCAAAGCATACTTCGTTTTCTTGTGTCAAGCTCCTTAAAAAATGAAAAAAGATCTTCATAGCAGAGTTCTTTTCTTGTGTAAAACTCCTTAAAAAATAAAAAAAAGTGTCATGAGGATAGTTCTTTTACTGTGCCAACCTTGTAAAATGAAAAGCGTTCCCTTTTCAATTCGAGTCCTTGATCAGATCTTGTAAATCCTAGTCGAGTCTTTCACCTGATCTCATAATTGAACCTTCATTCTATCCACCTATCAGTAACTAGCAGTCTACTCCGGTGAATGCACTGAAGCTTGGAGGGCATGTACCTCGAATTGAGTTACCATGTTGGGGGCATGAAAAATCTTTTTCAAGCATATTTTATCTTTGTTTCAAGCTTATGTAAAAATGAAACCAATTCCAAACATAGTTTTTCATGTTTTTAAGCTTGTGTAAAAATGAAACCATTCTTATGTTACCTTTAGTGATTTCCATTTTATCAGCCTATTTTTCCAGATGAGCCTTGGTTTTCTCATTCCATCATCACCATCTTCTTGGCCGATCATATGCCTTCGCTTGGTTGGTTTACCCATTAGTGAGGAACCGCTGCTATGAGTGGTCTTTTATCCAGCCTCTTAATTTTTATCATGTTCGGAGCAGTTCCACCATCACCGAGACTAGTTTCTACCCTTAATGTCACTCGTTCCTCTAGGAGGAGTCAACTTTCAACTCTTTTCTGACTCTCAAAACATGAAAATATTTTCGAGCTCTTGTCGTTTTGAACTCGCTAAAGGTTGTGAAACGTCATTTTCCCAGTATACGTTTATGCCTTTTTCAGGCTAGGACATATTATTTACGAAAAAGGAATACCTTATTCGAACATGGATAATAGGTTCTCTCAGATATTTATTTCTACCTTTTTGGATCTGAGAGACAACCTACGAAAAGGGAACTTCTAGAGTTTTCTTTTCTACCTCTTTTCAAACTCTCTAAACATGAAAAGACGCTGAGTTTTCCCTTTTTCAAACTCATTAAATCTACATGAAATTGGAGCTGTCACCATGACATTATCGATTTCCTCCTTCCTAGGGCTCGTAAAATATACTAGGATAGATTTTTCCGAAGGAAAAACTTACATGACAAGCATATATTATCCCCTTCAAGCTTTTTTCCAAAAATAATTGGGGTACTCGCCAGAAATGGTGGGGGAAAATGGAACTAGTTTTCAGTTGCGTCGGTAGGATGTCGCTCTTGAGCATGACACTTGTTTGTAGTTCATGTCCGGTTAGGGATATAATACATTTGTCATTTTGCCTCCATGGGTTTGGGTTATCCATTTTGACCTCTCATTTGATCTTTTCCTCATCACCATGACCTCAGATCCCTTGATGTCAAATACTTCCAAATTATGGAGTTATGCCGCCAATATGTTCAAGAGAATTCCTTTCTGCAGTTTTCAACCCCTGATCCTATGTTCAGTCTTGATTCACTATCGTCTTATTCCTCTATCTCGTGTCATTGGTGTGGGAAACATTATGGCCCTCCTTCGTTTGATCACTTCCTGTCGACTTCAGCTCATTATCCAGGAAGCTGATCCAGAGACTCCCTTCTGGTACCTTAGAGCTTGCATGTCTCATTGGCAAGTTCTTTGCATTTTACCACATGTTCTCATCATTGGCCTTCGATTAGGTGACTTCATGGATGTTTGAATCCAGTTCATTTCTCCCATTCTGTGGATTGTACTAGTAGTACCTTGAGAACCATTGTCATTATTGGTGGTTTCTCTTGTGCCTGTTAACAGCTTCTATCATCAGCTGGCAATTAGGAAAATTAATTGCATGTTCAACTTTAGCTCATTCATTCACATGCCTGAATTTGTACTTGTTTGAGTCAATACAGAGCACAAGAACCTAGATTTTTTCTGATGAAATCCATGCTGTGGGATTTGGTTTGTCATAACTATATACATAACTCTAATTTTTGGATGGTTGCGACCATACCTGAGTCTATTTTATGGTCCTTCTCATTGGATGGTTATGTCCATACCATGGATCTTATTACATGTTCTCTATTATGGATGGCTATGCCCATACCTTGTACTCATGCATAAGATATATCAGTCATACCTAATCTTGCAGGTCCTCGAACGACAATGTTTTGGTTTGGGCATGTTCTCATAAAGCATTTCACCCCTCCCTCTCTCTCGGACTTCATGCTTTAGGGGGCATCAGTTACACAACACTTTTTCACCATCCCTGCATACCCTATTCCGAATACTGGAGGACCATCATAGTGACCCCTGTGTACTATCACACATCACAATGAATGTCATTGCATCCCTTAACATGTCAGGAACAAAATATCTTTGGACCATTCCTGAAGTAAACCCTTAAAAACAAGTGATTTTGGGTTGCCTCTGTGGTGTAGTTATGTCCTCGTGCTTATGGCCAGATTTGCACTAGCCCTCATGCCCTGGTCGCGATGTCTCTGAAGGACCCCCATCTCGAGCTAATTTTGGAAGGTTTTTTAATATGGAAATGAAGCTTCTAAGATCTAATAGCTTGGTGAGTGAAATCATGGATATTTTTTCGACTGGATATGGTCGATTTTCTCCCTTTGGCCTTCTAGTCCCTACAAAAATGCAACTTCCCAAAGGGATAGACCTTTCCTCCTCCATAAGTGGAACCCAAAGGCCTTCCTCCACTCCTATAAATTACTCCTCATCCCATTGATTCTACTAGCTAGAATATACCAAGAGTTGGTGTGCAAAATATAGCAGAGAATAGTCCATTGTTGTGAGAGAGAGTTTGAGCCTTTCGCCTCTTTGAGTCAAATCGATGAATGAATGCTTTGAGACATGCCCGACTGAACTCATCAAAGGAGGTCAATAGCGTCAAGGTGCAGGTTGTAAACTCCCTTTTATATATTAATTTGACATGATTGATTTCTAGTTCCATATTTGTTTATGTTAATATTCAAATTTTCTAACTCTCCTTTACTCGTTAGATAGTCGTAAATGAATATGTATGCTCGTATTCTTTTAGTGTTTGTTTCATCTTTGTGTAGGTGTGTGGATATCACTACCAACGGAGCACAAGGCTTGGAGAACAAAGACCGAGGGATCACTGTAACATACAACGTCAAGAGCGTTGGATTGAGGTAGGACATCTATTCCAATCTACATTTCGTTTATGAACTAGGAATTTAGGAACCAACATGTTTCTTTGTTGCTAGACCCACCCTAGGGCTAGAGGGATCGCCTCTTTCCATAGAGTGGATTTTCCTGTACAACAGACACTGTAAATATTACATGTGTTCTTAGGTCTCATGGAATACTATAGGATGTTTACGTAGGTTTTTGGGTGATCTTTAACCCCCTTAACTACCTATTAGTAAAAACCACCTTTGTACGAAATTATTCTACATAGAGACCTTTTTAGCTTTGTAGGAAGTCATGTGTACTTCACCAATTTTAGCAATGTCTGATTTCATTAATAATTTTTTCTTAGAATGCAGCACAAAGATGTAAATGGATTGAAGTAGATTTAATGCAAGAAGGATTCCCATTAGTATTCACTAGTAAACAATTATCTCACAAAAAATTTCCAAAGTCAGAAATGAGAAAAAGATGATGAGCATCTAATTAGGGGAATTTTGAGGTAAAAAATGGGCCCAAAAAAATATACAAACAAATTTAACTTTAAAATAACCAATAAGATTCAAGATGATCATGTCATCCCCAACAGTAAATATTTTTGGTGGGAAAAGGAGAAAACTACTCTTTTTAATTGTATTTTTGGATTATCTCATTATAAGTTTCAACAAATTTCAAGTATAGCCACCCATTAGATGAAAAATCAAATTCTACATCCAATGAATACCCACTCTACATACTTTTGAGTAGATTGATGGCCCTCAGTATTGCAACAACAATGTTGTAATTCGAAGGTTGATGTCTTTAATTATCAATCCGAGGTTAGTATGAACTTAAGAGGGGTTGGAATTGTATGTATAACTAACACTATCCTCTTCCTCTTTCAATTATTATACATCTGAGAGGTGTTAAAGTAAAGCTAGAAGAATAAAAACTAGGTTAAATTGTTGGACTGACTATGCTATAGGAAATTATATTTGCAACAATAACTTGCATAAATGAAATGACACACACCTATTCTCCTTGCAACAAATGGAAATCACACTAGCTTGGAAATAAAGGATTTGAAAACTTGAAAACTAAGTTGTATAAAACAACACTAAAAAATAATTTGGTTAAAGCACTTATAGGCAAATTTCCCCCAAATTTCTTGTACGTGACTAGAGTTTATAGTGGTAGTGGTTGGAATCGACCCTTTGTCACATGAGTATAAGACTAGCTCAATGACCAATTCCTCATATATATATATATATATATATATATATATATATATATATATATATATATATATAATTGATGCTATAAAATTCCATAAATTATTGTTGCTTTATATAGTAATTCCATGTTGCATACTTTATGGTATATGCTATATATAATCATATTTAAATTTTAAGTCTAAATTAATTGTAATTTTATAATTATGTTCAGTATACGTGAAAAGATGAAAAATAAAATAATGATAAATATTTGAATTAATAAGTGTAAAAAAATTTTAATGTTAAAAGATTTATTCATTAACGTAAAAGCGATTATACAAATATTTTAATTTCACCTTAGTGTAGTCTAGTATATTATATTATATATAAAGAGATTACATGAATATTTTAATTTCACCCTATTATATTATATAATTTTCTTTGTACATCATCGAACTTTGGTTTTATATGACGCCATTAAATAAAGTTGTAAATATGGTATCAAAATGTATGCTAAGCCAACCACCATGATATATATATATGTGTGTGTGTGTGTGTGTTTTAGGATTGTTGGCTACAATCTCATTCACATTCAACATTGTTGGAAGGGAGTGAACCCTCGTTGGATCTATTTGACGCCCACACAATTATATATATGTGAAAAACTTGACTCCCGTGGGATAACTAGATGTGTCATAACCAACCTGAGATTACATGATGTATATTGAGTTACATTTTGGAAAATTATAAAGGTAGGAGTTTAAAAAACACGTTCCAAATATTTAGTATCATAATTCATTTGAGGGGGGAGGTGTATTCTTATTTGCATTAATAATTGCTTTTATAACTTAGGGACACATTGATAATGTAATGTAGGTAATGTGGAGGATCATTTTATTACGATGTTAATATTTTAAAAAAATTGATAATTTTTAATATTCAATAAATTTAGGTTGGTTAATTATCAATTGTATATCACTTATTGAGAATGGTTTTAACTGATTGTCAAATTCATTACCAGATACAACTTCATGTGTTCATCACACCATTTTTTTATCAATTTAATGATTGCTTTTTGTTGTTCTAGTTTGAAGGATGATATTCATTCTAATTAGTTTTGACTTTGCTTATATATGCTTTTAGGCTAAGTGTGTTAAGGGAGAAGTGATGAACAACTTAATTTTAGGTGGCTAAGATATTATTAAAATAATCCTAAGTCAAAAAGTGAATATTTTTTAACTTACGTCCAAAAAGTTATTGTAGGGAGTGCTAAGTATCAAAATAGGGACATACACATAAAAGTGAGATTGTTAGTGGAATTTGCAAGACACGCATTACATCATCTAACTATGGAAAGGTGATTGGACTCCAAAGAGAGGAAATAAGGATGACCCTATGACATGATGGACCCTGAGTAAAATCTAAGGAGCCTGGAAAATGGAATAGGTTCCCCAGTGTGATCTTAGAGAAGTACCTTAAGACCCATGAGGCAGTTAGAACTCCTAGAAACCATAGGGGTTTAGAGCAGCCATGGTTGGCTAAATTGGACACCTTGGAAGGGTAGTGACACAACCCAAGGGACTTCAAGTGCAAGGAAGGGGGCGCATTACCTGGGGAATGGGGTTGATAGGGGATGTGAGTTTATAGGTTGGATGATACTAGGTTTTGTACCTTGACCTATTTGTGTATGGTACTCCTATATACCTGTATTTAGGTAAGTTGTTTCCCTATGGCATCAAATCCATAGCTCAGGTGTTGTTAAGTAAACTTGACTCAGTGAAACAGTCAAAGTTACTTATCCAACAATGGTGGTTTTGGGAACATGGTTTTTGTTTCCCATGGTTTTGTTCCTGTGGATTACATTTAAAGAATCCTTTAAAAATCTTGGGAAGACTTCATTATAATATGCTAGGAATGTGAGCAGTGAAGTCTCATTTGCTTGGCTTGGCCAGGTTTTGGCCAAGTGACTAATATAATATTTTGTTAGCAAGTTTTTTCCCTTAGGATGGGGTTTTTTTAGGATAGGCATTGTGTTTTTTATTTTTGTTTTTGCTAATTTTTTTTCAATCTTATCTCAGTAAATTTATATTTCTTGATGGACAATTGGCATTGTTTGGATGAAAGATTGCAATAGTACGTTGACATTGATGTCAACTATATGCAACAGGATGTTGGCTTTGATGGCAACCAGAGTGAAGTTATGTCAACCTAAGTGCATAGATAAAATGGAGATTGTGGCATTGATGTCAACTATATGCAACGAGATGTTGGCTTTGATGGTAATCAGAGTGAAGTTATGTCAACCTAAGTGCATAGATAATAAGGAGATTGTTGGCATGGTGATTGTGGCATTGATGTCAAATTGGTAGGCATTATTGTTAGATGTAGGATTTGCATGAAGTCTTAATATCAGGGGGGAGTTTTATGGTAGTTGTAGTCTTTGGTAGATAACAATCATGGTAGCAGTACAATTGAAGAAACTATAATGCTATAAATATGATGGTTACATGGCTTGGGATTTGAAAGAATTTTTTCCTCAAAATACTAGCTCATATGTTCTTAGATATGACATAGTTGCATAGTCATCTGAAATAGATTTCCTATGGTATATGGAAACCTAAAATATCCTAAGGATGAAGGAGTTATGGCTAGTCAAAGTATGCAAATAAAATGGTCAATATGTAAGGTTTCATGGCTCAAGGTTCTACATAGACTTTGTGTTTTGTGCGAAGTTTATTTCTTAAAGAAATTCCAGACTTAGAAATTTTTGGATTAAGGTCGGGTTGCGCAGCAAATTTACGGAGTGAAAATAACTTGACCCTCGACCCCTGACCAAGACTTAGTCGGTACTCCTAGCCAGTCGCGAGGTTGATTATTCTAGCGAAGTTCGACAAGAATACAAAGGACTAACCTTTAACCTTCGACCTATTCGAGGAAAAACTAGCTAACAAAATATTACATTAGTAAAAAAAATGGAGAGGGTGATATGTGGATCATAGGTGGAAGATAATGTTAAGTCAGGGTGATGTGTGTTGGACATTGGATAAAACAACACTCCCCATGTGTTTCGCGACATGGAATAACCACCTCTCGTGGATCCTTATCTTTGGCGATGCGATCATTGACTAACACCTATGGGTTTTGGTCTAATGAGAACCTGATTCCCAACATTTGGGATTATAGAGTTATTATGGATTGTTGGAGCGGGGTCCATTAGGACCAAATTTTGGATAAAAATATAGTATTTTTGTAATTTAAGTCATGCGTGCTAAGAAAAGAACAGGTCAAGGGGCTTTGGGGCAGGTCAAAGCCCCTCATGAGTTGTAATGAGGAAAAGGGTAGAACTAGGAACCGCAAACCACATTTTTCGAACCTTAGATGAGTGCAAGCTAAAGATATAAATCGAAGTCTAGATCGAGTCGAGTAGATAACAAGTAAGAAGACTGATATGTTTTGATATGATGTTATGAGCTGAAAGGAAAACTTGTCTAGGTTTAGAAGGCTCATGTTGGATATGTGCGCGGAGACCTTAGTCCTGTAGTGTGCGAATCTCGCTGGCTATGTGCGCGGGTAGAATGAAAGTATTGTAAGGAAGATATAAACTATGAATGAATACAGGAACGTTTTGGAAGAAATATGAGTATCAAATGCATTTGTATTATGCTCTATGATCAGTTTTTGTATGTTATTTTTGTTTACTGTGTTATCTATGTTTGGATCAGTTGCACAACTATCTTCTTCCTTAGATGAATGATAATTGAATGGATCTATTATTTTTGAACTTGAATGTTATGTATTAAATACTATTGAAAGGACCGTGGGATCTGTATCGGTGCGCGCACAGGATAACCTACTTAAATTGATCTAAATCTCCTTGGTTAGGGTTTATGGTTAGGGCTTCTATTGTGAAGGTTGGATTACAGTTGTTTAGATCTAAAGACACTCACATCATTTAATTCTCTCTCAAGGTGTGAAAACCTGGTTCCATCACCCCCCCCATACTACTTCAAGTGAGACTTTCACTTGCGCAATTAAGTCACTGCCGAAAGGGAAAGTAGTAAGAGGATTTTGGTAGTTAACCTCAACTACAAACCTAGGTGAGGACCCCTTAAGCCAACAAATGGTTCCATTGCTAGGACCAGGATGATTTTGAGAGAGATTGGGTGATGTGGAAACCATAAAATCCTGAATTAGAAGACTGGTTTGAGTAGCAAATTCAAGAATTTTCCCTTAAGGAAAATAGAAGTAAGAAATTGGCTGCTAAAGATTGGAAACATAAGTATATCTTCACAGAGGTTCACTAGATCTTCTTTGTGACCTTTGTGCACGAATTACAGGAGTGGTTTTCAAGACTAGCTTAATTCCAAACTTGCTGGAAGGACGATAAGGTCACTAAGTGGACACCTGAATTAATCCAGCAGTTAGAACAGGCTAATAATTCCATCACCCGGACTGTAGATCATTAGGTTGATAGCATCTTGGGTGGGTTTGTGATAGAATTTGTAGTATATCAGTTTGTGTCGTATTCTAAAGTTGAAAGGAGGTTCTTCAAGGGATTAAGAGGTAAATTCATATATTCTCTGCCTCTACTGATTAAGATGCTATTGTGTGGAAAGGGTATTTTGTGCAGCCACACTCAGTAAATGACCCTAGATAAGTTAGAGAGCACCACGTGCAGCACAAAATATTATCGAGTTAATTAGAGAGGAGACAGATCTGTATACAACCCTCTGAGAAACTCTCTTGAGAGTGATATAGAGAGTGGTGAGGCTACTCGCACTAGAGGTAGCCCTACTGCTACTCCACAGTTGAACTCGCACAGGGGTAAGACATCTCCTACCCCACCACCACCGTCACCTGAAGGAGATATGGTTGCGCATTTGAAGCTACCCACATTTAAGGGTGTGGGAGATGAGGATATGGAGAGGTTTTGATTTGTTGCTAATGCAATGTGGACTGCAAAAATGTTAACATTGATGTTGTCAAGAGAGCATAGCTAGCTATGGCATTTGAAGGTCGTGTGTTAGATTGGTTCATGGGATATTTGACTCGGCACGTTGTTGCCACTGTTTTGCAGATTAAGGATGCTTTGAAACAACAATTCAGGAAGCCTAAGTCCTACACACAGTGCGTGACAGAATTAAAAGATATCAAACAAGAGCCAAATGAACTTTTTTGGGAGGCAGATAAATGGTTGAAGTGCACCATTAGCGAGGGAGGATTTACCTATGATGATAAACAACATAAGGAATGGTTTATGGCCATGCGCTTGCCACATCTGCATGGGCCTATGAATTAGTAGAAGATTGATTCTCAAGCTGAAGCTCTAGAATTTGCTATGAAACTAGAAGTTGCGCCCAGTGCATATGATTAATTTGGAACTCTTCAAATCCAAAACCAATTGGAGGCAATTCACTAAGATATTTAGAACCTACGCAAATACCGAGGAAAGGAAGTTGGCACAAATGTCTGGTGCATACATTGTAAGGGTTCTGGACACACCAAAGATCAATGTACTTTATTTTCAGATTACATGCAAGTGGGGGGATCGAATCCACTATGCCCTAGGGATGCTTCTAGGCCAAGTGGCACTCCCACAGTATGGTGTGCTGATTGTAGGGTAGCTAGAAGGAATGATGTAGACCACTACCCTCGATTGGGAAGCTATGTGCTAGAGCTTATGCAGCAATGGTGTAGGTTTTTATCTTCAGTTGGTTACGATAAGCACCACTTCCACACATTCGACTTAATGATAGATAGTGATAGCCTCTATAGAGTGCAGGCTGACCCATCTTCACCAGCATCTCCCTATAGACATGGAGGATCCCCAACAAGAGGAAGGGGATGGGGGAGAGGCAGAGGCACAGGTTGGGGAAGGGTACAATTAATCTAATATAACTATGGAGACACTGGACACTATGCGCGTGATTGTCCGAACCCTGCGTGACAATCCTGCAAGTATTGTAGACAATTTGATCATGTAATTGAGGATTGTCCTGTTTTAATTGCTAGAATGCATGAAAATCAACAACATACATCTACACAAATCATACAAATGGTTAAATTTGAACCGCATAATGATCCTGTTTGGTATAACTTTCCCTTAATGGCGACCGAACCAAAAATCAACTAGGTCATTGCGATCTGGCCAATAGTGTGGAAATTTGGGCTCGACTCCACCTAGCCTATGAAAACATCCACTTCTAGAAAGGAGACAGCCCCAGGAGACAAAGATAAGGAAGCAAAGCAGTCCACTAAAAAATATGCAGAGAAAGGCGTCGAAAAAGAAGCTGAAAAGGATACAAAACCAGAATAAAAAAAAACACATAGCAAGGCAGCGAAGCCAATTTACACCTTGGAGGCCTCGATGGGTTGGATGGAACTGGCGCAGAGTCTCCACGAGGAACAAAGCGTGGCACAAAAACCCCCAAGGGTCCGCGAAAGAAGAGAAAAGGATCTAAGGCTGGAGGCATAGAAGAGGTAACTATGACAGAAGATGACCTAGAAAAGATAGCAGATGCATTCACCTTTGCCTCTGAAGACAGATGGATCGACATGGAAGAGAAGCACAAGGCTGTGGTCGAAGCGTTACAATCTCTATTGCAGGTACTGCAGTTGAAGACCGACAGTATACAGGCAAGCATGAATCAACTGAGGTTGATTTAAGCGAGCCAGCCTACAAAAATGATAATCACCACAATGTATAGCAGGATCTACACTTCTGGGGTACAAGAGTCAATGTGGAATAGCCAAAATTACGTGTGCAGGTGCAGACCTTCCCATAGGTTGGGATAGACTTGTCCATGTTTCATAGTGGAAAGATGCATGTAATTCAGACCATCATCATTGATGAGATGCAATGCAGGGAGGCGCACGTGTAGCAGTAGCTGAAGGAAGCTGAACAAAACGTTGTGGCCAAAAATGAAGAGTCACTCCAAGCCCAGACAACAAAACAGGTAGCTATAGCTCGACAAGCAGAGCTAGAGAATTTTATTGACAGGTTGTGTAGTGACTTACCAGAGGTGACCATTCCTGCATCCGTCGCACTACAAGTAAAAGTTTAGAGTCTGGTATTTGCGCTAAAGGATTCCTGATCAGAGGTGCAGACAATTAAAGAAAAATTTGAGCAACATATCGCCGCATTACAAGCTAAGCTGGAGCCAGAGACTCCCCCTGAGGTACATGCATAATGGGTGACATTGGTGAAGGAAGCATCTAAAAGTATCACTACCACAATTGACAAGGGCTCTGTGCTACTAGAAACATCAATTGGACTGTGTAAATCTGTGCAAACAGATCCACTGGTCAAGAAAATATCTCAAGAATTGTGTGCTAAGGACCTGGCATTCGACGACCTCCATGAGGCCCTGCCCACTTTTTTCCCTGCCCAACGCATGGTTCACTTACACACTAGCCAAATATTGTGTGACAAGTTAGAGGATCTGCGAAGAAAGAAGCAGATCGCGATAGAACACATGAAGTCATGGGCTGACGAGGCGATGAATCTATCATAGGATCTGGACGTAACTGTCAAAAACTTGAACTAGACTTATCAAAGCATCAACCTAGCTGTAGAAGGGTTGGTGTAGCAAAAGCTAATAGGCATAGCATACAGTGCAACTGATCAGAGCGTGGGCGTCCTAGCACCCTTTCTCACTTCCATTGAATAGTTGCAGACAAATATGAAGAACCTAGCATCGTTGTTACTCGGGACGAGTCACAAGATTGTGTTGGGGGCATGTTGGTGCAGGGTCCCTTAGGACCAAATTTTGGATAAAAATATAGTATTTTTTGTAAGTTAAGTCATGCATGCTAGGCAAATCACAAGTCAAGGGGCTTTTGGGTGGGTCAAATCCCCTTATGAATTGTAATGGGAAAAAGGTAGAACTAGGGGCCACAAACCACAGTTTTCAGACCTTAGATGAGCGCATGTTAAAGATATAAATAGGAGTCTAGATTGAGTCGAGTAGATAACAAGTAAGAAGTCTGATATGTTTTGATATGATGTTCTGAGCTGAAAGGAAAACTTTTCTGGGTTTGGAAGGCTCATGCTGCTTGTGTGTGTGAAGACCTTAGTCCTGTTGTGTGCGTACCCCACTGGCTATGTGCACGGGTAGAATGAAAGTATTGTAAGGAAGATCTAAACTGTGAATGAATAAAGGAATGTTTTGGAAGAAATCTGAGTATCAAATGCATATGTATTTTTCTTTATGATCTGTTTTTGTATGTTATTTTTGTTTACTGTGTTATCTATGTTTGGATCGGCTGTGCAATTATCTTCTACCTTATATGAATGATAGTTGAATGGATCTAATTATGTTGAAATTGAATGTTATGTATTAAATACTATTGAAAGGATTGCAGGATCTTTATCGGTGCGTGCATAGGATAATCTGCATAAATTGACCCAAATCTTCCTGGTTAGGGTTAATGGCTAGGGCTTCTGTTGTGAAGGTCAGGTTACAATTTTTTAGATCTGAATACACCCACATCATTTAATTCTCTCTTAGGGGTGTGGAAACCTAGTTCCAGCACCCCACCATACTGCTTCGGGTGAGACTTTGGCTTGCGCAATTAGGTCACTGCCGAATGGACCAGTAGTAAGAGGTTTTTGTTGGTTAAACTTAATTCTGAACCTAGGTCAGGAGCCCTTAAGCCAACATGGCTTCAAGGGGATGCCTTTGCTGCTAAGGGGTTTTGCTCGAGCTTGTGGTAGACCCTGTTAAGTGGGAGATATGCAGGATAAATTCTTTCATTGAAAGAAGATGGCGAGCAGTGGCAGGATAGATATCGATAAATTTATTGGTCAATTTTTTTAGTTGTGGAAGCTAAATATGGAGGATTTTCTGGTGGATTAAGATCAGTCGATCACTGTAGATCCAAGTACTAAACTAGCGACAATGTCGGTAGAAGACTGGGCGAAGTTGGATCAGAAGGTAAAGAGCACAATATGGTTGTGCATCTCAGGTTCAATATTGTTGATTTTATTAGGGGAAGCTATGACAAAGCCTTTGTGGGACAAGTTAGGGACTTTGTGCCAATCTAAGTCTTTGGTGAAAAATTTGTTCCTATGGAAAAAATTGTATAACCTGAGTATGAAGGATGGAGACTCAGTGAGAGAGCACGTAAATGCCTTTAATATTGTGGTAATCCAATTTTTATCTATTGATATTAAAATTTAAGACGAAGATAACTGCGTCAATATGTTTTTTTCTCTACTAGATTCGTGGGATAGTCTAGTTGTTGCAATAGGTAGAAATACAACTACTTTGAATTTTTATGAAATAATATCATATTTGTTGTCGGAGGATATGAAACGGAAAAATATGGAGAGTTAGAATGGATATTCCTTGTTTGTACGAGGATGGTCCCAAAACATAAACAAAAATAATTCCTCGAGTGGGATATCTAAATCTCTAGGAATACCTCTAAATGTGTGTTGGAAATGCGAAAAGGAAGAGCACTAAAAAAAATACTGTAGATCTAAAGCTCCTGAGAAAGGAAAAGGATATGATGATGTTCCTTCTGTATAGGCAAAAACAACCTTCGATGAAAGTGGGGAGTGCACTTGGCTTCTTCTTCAAGTACACATGTAGATTATGAGGAATTTTTATTGACTCAGGTGCATCCTTTCACTTCACTCTCCATAGGGAGTGTTTTTTCGGGTATGAGAAATATGATGGTAGTGATTTCTTCTTAGGGGATGATAGGAAGGCCAGAATCATCAGACACTAAAAATTCAAGATGAAGTTGCAAGGTGGAAGGATTATAACGCTTCTTTTTGTTTTTCATATTCTTGGATTGTCTAGAAATATGATTTTTGTAAGAAAGATGGTTGATTCATGTGTAAAAATAGTGTTTGAGAAGGATACTTGCAAGATGGTTCGGGGAGAACTGGTATTGATACGGGGAGCTCAGATTGTAACTCTGTAAAAGCTTCTTGGTAGCACTGTTATTGACAATAGTTCTTTGGTTCTTAAAAGTGGAGTGAAAACCTTGTGGTCTTTGGAGAAAAGAACATGTTATGGAAACAAAGGCTTGGAAATATTGGAGATAAGGGCCTTTGAATACTTCATGGTAATGGTATAGTAGAAGGTATGTCTAATTTCTCTCTGGATTTCGATTTTTTTGAACATTGTGTATATGGGAAGCATAATTCGATGAGTTTCCCCTCTGGTGATAAGAGGGCAAAAAGGATATTAGAGCTTGTGAAGAGTGATGTCTTTGGACCTCTGTCGGTTCCACCACTGGGTAAGCCTGTGTAGTATGTATCATTTATAGACGAATTATCAATGAATACATGGATATATTCCCTATGAATTCTTTGACAAGTTTAAAGATTTTAAGGCTATGGTGGAAAACCAAATAGAGAAGAAGATAAAGGTGTTAAGGAAAGATAATGGTGGAGAATTTTTTAAGAAGGAATTTGAAGAGTTTTGTAAGAAGAGTGGTATTAGAGCGTAGGTCATGAGTTCAATACACACCCAACTCATGTTCGGAAATTTGACGGAGGGGATATTTTTGGACATTTGCAACATGGAATAACCACCTCTCGTGGATCCTTATCTCTAGCGATGCAATCATTGACTGACACCTACGGGTTTTGGTCTAACGAAAATCCTGATTCCCAACAATGTGGAAGCACAGGAAGAGGACACATGGCATGATTTTTCAGCATTTTCAAGTGGCCAAGTGGGACAAATCTAGGTGACATGTGTAACCACCTAGGAGGCGCCACATGGCCCAGATGATGTTAGCATGAAAAAATTTGATGATGTGGTAGGAACTTGAATTTTGCGCCAAGGGGTCACTTCGTGAAAGATTTTGTGTGTATTGATTTTTTGGTAAAAATGAAAAGAAAATACCGAAGTTGGACCTACAAGAAGGTTGGGCCTCTAGGACTAGATAAGGAAAATGCATGTGCTTAGCAAGTGGAGCATACTAACCTCGGACCTCTAACTCCTGACCTGAATTAGGATGTGCAACAAGGAGTTGACATCGTAATAAAGCAATGGGACCCGATGTAGAGAGACATATAGAAATCGATGGCTAGTTGGAAAGGGTGATTGTTAGAACACTTAGTAGTGGGAAGGAGATAAATTGCACTCATGTAAGAGAACATATCATGTACCATGCATCCCCACCATCTCATTGAATAAAATGAGAGGAATCATTCCCACCTACAAGTTAAAGGAAAAAGAGTTCCCACCTTAGTTGGCTTGCCAAAACCATTGATCATGTGATCAATGATTTAGATTAAAGTATTGACTCTCACCTTCATACTCCAAAACCACTTAAGGGGGTCCCACATTAAACTACCGACGGTAAAATTGTGGGAGGATGTTTTTTCCTATGCAATAAAATAAACTATTAAGCCATATTTGAAGGTTTTTCAGAGTTTCAGAGCTCTATTAAACCATGTTTTTGGAGTTAATGACGATTGCATAAAACAAGAAAACAAGGTAGTGAGGACCATGATATGCATAGGTAATTAATGAAGATTTGACCACTGGAAAGGGATCCATTCTTGATCTTAGAATTGGTACAACAAAACATCTACAGGAAAGGAATACCATACCGTGGAATTAAGAAATTATGATGGTGCATTTTAATATTTCTCGTTGATCCATGCGTGAATTAAAGATTAGGAATGGAGAATCATGTTGTTTGTGAATAAAATTTATGGATGGTACTCCTTGAGTGTGCAGGTAAGACTGAAATTTAATTCTCAAAATGAGAAACACTCAAAATCCAATTTTATGCATTATTTTAGCTACAATGACAGAGAAAAAAATGAACATCAGAATGACCAGCCATGCTGGAATTACTCCTTTGGGAAGAGTGATGAAATGACACTGGGGACTACAACATGCCTTATGTGGTAGAGGAACAAAACTATGGAAATAAAAGTTATAGTTGTGTGTATGCAACATTTTTGTGTGCTGAGGAGGGAGATCTAAGTGAGTGTGATTTGATGTGAAAGTCTGAGAGTGCCTATGGAACAACTAGGTGCCAAGAGCGTGCATGTTGAATGCATGAGGGCTGAGAGTTGAATTTGTTTTTTTGCAGAATGAGTAAAACAAGCAGAAGAATTGGTGTTGCATGGGTTGAGTGAAGAAAATGTTTCTAAGGAGAACAAATAGCTAATGAGATGAGGAAACATGTTTGAAAATTGATGATGTGAAAAGAATAAAATTAGGAAGAGTGAGTTCTAGTTCAGAGGGCCAAGGATTGAAGAATACGTAGATGAAATTAATCCAAGTGAGTGTCATTACAAAGAGCATAGATTTACCTTTTTAGTGTAGGTTGTAGCCTACAAAAAGGGAGTTTGAGCTTCCATCTAGTGTGTTTCTGAGGAGATCTTGGAGGTTGGTTCCTCCCACAAGTGAGCTCTTGCATAAATCCATGATGTTAGTGATTCACGGTAAGTTGATTAGGTATCTACGAAGAGGGGAGTTGGGGCTTCCTGCTAGTGCGTGCTAGCATAAAATATAAGAAATTTGGTGCTTCCTATGAGTGTTGGCTCACAAAAGAATTGATGTAATAGAGTACAAGCCCATATTAACATCATAAAAAAAATATTGTTGGTTTTTCCCTTTTGGATCTCCACGTTAAATCCTTTCTGTTCTATGTGTTTATTTCTCATTCTTTTGTTGTGTATTTTTGTGAGATGGTTTCATTTGTTGCATGTACTATTATGATTTTTTCTCACATTAATGGATTCCAAGCTTGAATCAATATTATAAATTGGCTTAAAAGTTACAATTAGCATTAATACTCATTAACCCCACCACCCCCCCCGCCCCTCCCACCCTCAGTATTAAACATTGTTTCCAACAATTAGTATTAGAGCCAAGGCGATTGTTAAATGGATTAATCCCTCTTGCGGACAAGAGCGATCTCCCTAGTACTTCAGTGAGTAACTAGAAACAAATATCCATTTGGAAACCCTTTCCTCTAGATCAATTGCATTTCATAATTATTATAATAAAGTAAAGATGACATGCCCCTACCTTGAAGTCCAAATGTTTGGTGTAGTCTTTGTCATATCACTCCAAAGTGGTTTCTCCAATAAGTAGAACATGCAATCAAAGACAAGAAAAAGGATCAAAGCATCTGCAACATATAATAATAAAGAAATGTTAATCCAACTTGGTGATCAAGTAGTCTAAGTATTGATGTTATTTCGATAAGCATAGAAAGAAATCAATGAGAAAAAGAGATCCATATGTATTATCTTGAATAAAAAGAGTAATCTTACAACTTGATGCCTTGATGTCATACATATTTCTCCAGGGGTCCTGAATAATCATTTCTCCTTCAGTCTGATAAGTCTTTCTCTCTAAATACCAGCATGGAGTTATAGAAACAAGGGTGTGATCATTCTCATGCCAACAAAAACTCACTAGTGTAGAAAGTATGCACTCTTATGAACTCTCTTCAGCTTAGCAACTGTATAAATTAGTCTCTAATTGCATTGGTATCCACCCTTCAACCTCAAACTTGAGATCAATTTATAGGGAAATGGAGATAGTTTCAGTTCCATGAAGAGGGGGATGGATTCCTCTCATGAAGGGATTTGAGCTCCATGGACCAAGGGATAAGCTCCATGAGTGGAGGGATAAAGCTCGAACTGATCATGACTCTAGAAGCTTCCATTTGGGAGAATATTCGACTAGCCAGGCTTCTAGAATTTACTTTTTCTTATATTTTCTTTTCATGGGGGTGTGCAAGTAATAGTGGAAAAATTTCGGAATTTGCCGTATTTTATGGAGAGAACAACAGTGCATGTGTATGGAAAGGCTAGAAAAACCGTGCAGGTAGACTTTTAAGGGTTTTACAGAGCTTTTCTCCAATTCCAAGACTTGATTTAGGAACATTGGTGTTTTTTACCTCTAAGGGAACAGGATATGGATGGTGATAGACCCATATGAACAGTCAAATGTCATGGTGACAAAATGACGTGTAATAGGTTGCCCCCTAAAGTGTGAATTCTGAGGTTATTATGAGGAGTGAAGTGATTTTTCATTCCAAGGATTGGATTGGAGACACCGATTGAAAACCTGTAAAAAAATTAAATGCAAACATACATACATACATACATATATATATCATCGCTAAAGTAGGCATTCCCATACTCGGATTAAAAGTAAATAAATGTTCTGGTACAGATATGGTTTCAGTACTATATCAAAAGTAGACACAGTATGGGCACAACCATCTGTCATGAGTAGTCTACTATATCATGAATAATAAAGCTCCTCGCAGCCTAGATGGTGGAAACTAGATCCAAGGTCCTGATTTCTGCTTCTTGAACTAGTATGAATCTATCCATGCGATTGATTGTGTCGAAGTCAAACATGTTAGAAACTGATTGATTACCGATCAATGATGTGAATCATTAACAAGTGTCATAGAAACCACCAATAATGACAATGGATCGCAAAGTACTCCAGTACAATATATGAAGTGTGAATGAATGATTTTCAATCTAACATTCATAGAATTGTTTGATCAAAGGTCAATGATGCAACCTATCATCGAAGGCAAGAAACCTGCCATTAAATCATGTAGACCCCAAGGTACTAATAGGATTCTAGATCAAATTTCTAGATGATGAGCTGATGTCGATAGAAAGTGATCCATTGCAGGAAAGCCCATGACACGAAACCATTAGATCAAGTTTTGAAGAAATATTTTGCAAGGACTGACTCAGGGATGGTCAACGTGAATAAAGACAAATGTTTGCAATGAATGGTTTATTTGAACTCTCTCTTGAACACATAACGACATTGTAGATGTCTTGGCAGCATTTGACCTAAAGCTAATACCCAGAAACTGATTGAAGACTTTCAATGTGGTTTGATTAACTATTAGACAAAGGATTTCCCAACCCAGGTATAAGTGTGACAAAGTGTTTTGTTCAAGAGTGGCATGCTGCTTTCTAAACAAGGGTGACAACTGGATTCTTTTTCTCTCTTTTCCCCCACCATTACTGGCAAGTACCTCTTTATTTTTTTCAAGCTTGAGGAGGATAACATTTTCTTGTTTTTGTAAGCTCGTCCTTCAGATGAGTCCATATTAGTATTAAAATTGAACCCTAAGAAGGAGTGGTTCGGCGTTGTTGTAATCGACAGGTCCTTAACTATTGAATTTTAATGAGTCCAACGTAGGATAAACTCAGTGTTTTTCAGTTTCAGGGAGTTATAAGAAAAACATAAGTAAATTCCGTGGTTTTTCTTTTTCATAAATTTATTCTCTCAGGCCAGAAAAAGGATAAAATAATGCAGGAGATAACTCTATTGACCATGATTAGTCAAGTATACCTTTTTTCGTAATTAGTCCAGTTCAGTCTGGAAAAGGGGTAAACTTATACTGAAAAGATGTCTGTTCATTTACTTTAACGAGTTCTAATAGTCAAGTACTCGGTGATATTTTTGTATTTCAAGAGTCTAAAAAGGGCTTAAAAGAGGACTCCAGGGTTTTTCTTTTTCATATTTTTATAGAGCCCGAAAAAGTGATAAAAGTATACTCAATGTAAAAATAATTATTTTTACCAAAGACCTTGTATCTTGCACAAAAACTCAAAAGATTACAAATATCTTCTTCCAAAAAGTAAAAATATTTAAAATTACCTTTTAAAAGTAAAAAACAAATAAAATAATAATATTTTATTCATTAAAAACTATAAAAAGGAATTGAAATAAGTCATTTTCGCTTTTTGTTTTCAGAATAATGCATAGAGAGGTTTTCGCCAAAAATTTCCAGAGTAGATATCAGGAGAACCAACCGTTCATTTCTCAAACTGTCAGAACCAGGTAATCCACATCATCCTCAGCTACATTTTCATCTGTTTCATTTTTTATTTTGAGCTTTTATTTAATTTTTTGGGAGAGATTCATGTTTCAAAATATGCCCTCAAGGGTGTGTGGGCGATCCATGTGATAACCATGGACCCCGGCTATTTTTTAAAAGAAAAATTGTCGAGATGCCACAGGTTCTACATGGAGCACGTGTGGACGACCGCACTGTCTGCACACAAAACCTGCAAAGGGGTCGTGAACATTTTAGAAACTAAATTTCTTTTAAAAAATGGTTCAAGTTTTCTTCCAAATGGTTTTAACTGTTTAATTTGTTCATTTGTAGGCCTTTTAACCATTTTGTAATGGCAAAAACAAGAACACAAGCTCATAGATAACGAAGCCATGGATGATAATGCAACCATGCGTACATTGAAAAACTATTGTTTGTACAAATTCTGGGCTATTCAAGGAATGAAGGCACAAGTGGAGTTAATGACTTGTCTTGTGAATGTGTGGGATGTTAAAGACCAATGTTTCATAATCAGTGACCACTGACTTGATATTGAGCTAACAGGCATATATTTCCTTACCGGATTATCTCGAAGAGGGAGAAACATCTCCTTATTTGGGACCAGACAGGAAGGTCTTCCCACTACCCGCTACAAAGCTCAGTATTGTAGCAATAATGTAGAGTTGAAGGATAGTTTCATACACATAAAAAATATCTTGCGACTAGAACTTAAAGTCACAGCATTCATAGTGACTAGGTTGTGTGGGAGTGCAGCTCCTCATGTGGCTACTAAATCAAAGATGCAAACTACAGTCGAGTGTTTTGAAGGAACAATATCAACTTGTGAAGGAGTATTGACCAATATGAAAGCCCAATTGACTAGAGAAAAGAATGCAAAGTTAAAAAACTTTGAATATGGTGGTATTCTTATTTCATTTTCTCTAGAGATAATTCCACTTCTTGCTCCTCAACTAATTCTAGTAGATCATGGAACTCCTCAGGAACCTCAGATGGCGCGATGGGTAGCACTAATGGCTCGCCATGGTGGTGAGGGTGGTTCAATAGTTCGGTTTACTCCGGCTTATTTCATGTGGCTCAGGAACCAAGTCTTCACCATTGAAGACTTTCCTTATGCGGGAATGGATTATAGGGGTAATCCATAAACATCTTTGCCTCCAAAATAGTGGGATGAGACAGGTTAGTGAATCATTTTGATGTTTTTAATCTAATTTTTATTTAATTTTTATCGCCCAATAATGACAAAAAAATTTAAACGTAGATTTCGGTCTGCAACGACAACCAACACTTCGTCGCTTTGACAGGCGAGAAGCACAACCTGTAGCACCTCCACAAGACAATGCAGCAGAGATCCTAGGAAACATGGAGCACAACCTTGAGAGTTCGACCATTAATATTCCTGAAAAAGGAATTGATGATATCCCTCTCACGCTCTAAATACACGTGACAGGTGTTCCAGGTCAGGAGATCTCTATGCAAGGTGGCACATGCTATAGTTTATTACCATTATCATCATCACAAATAGTTGATGGTCAATGTAGATCAACATTTTTTTGTTTGTATCAGTATCTATTATATCATAAGGCGTTTGAAGCTATGATCACAGACGATGTAATATCTTTTGAAGACAAACTTATCTATCCTAATGATATTACTACTTTCATTCTCTGAGTATCTTGTTCAACATGGATTGAATGTTGTTTTCATTTACTTTGCTAATGTTGCAAATGTCTATTTAACATGAGATTAGCTAATGCATCAATAAATGTGTTTAAATTTCTTGAAATATGTTGATATTCGATATAATCAAATTGTCATTACAAGAGACGAACCTTCAAAAATAATCTTAACAACACTGTATTTCTAATTGCATAAGCTCTGTTTAAATGTAATACAATGAGTTGTGAATCCAACCTAATTATCAAACATCAAATACCAAATGTAATGGAATTAGATAACTCAATGACAGCACTATATTCTGCAATATTTTTTGTTGTTTGACCAAGGCATATCCCATTAATAGAAACTAACTCATCGGTGGGTGAATAGATAACCCAATCCGTGGAAGAAATATTATGTGTACTACGATAGGCGCCATTAGCAAAACAAATGTATGTTTGAAGGGATGTAGACATATGCAATATCAAGGGTAATCAAGATAAGCAGCGATAGTAGTAAAAGCAAAAACTAGTCTAGGCACACTTGTCTAATCTAAGGCACACTATTCTAAAAAATAACTATTGTACAAGAGAGATCTTCACACGAAAGTCAAGAATAATATATCTTAATATAAAGAACATTTTGGGGTTTATCTAAAGAGACCCCCTCGTAATAAATTAATTCATAGGCTCCTTTTGCAAGCACATGCTTAACAATATAGGGACCATGCCACATCAGTTCGAATTTACCAGTGCCTAGCTTGTCATTAGCTTTATCATATACTAAAACTAGGTCACCTTCTGAATGAATTCGAGGATTAAGACTTTGATTTCACGCGTTTCTTGTGAGCTTCGGTAGCTAATGCAATGGTGCGTCAAGTCTCATCTAATTATGCTAAGAATAGAAAGTGTTTCTCCTCTTCAGACGTAGTTGGCAACAACTTAATGGCTAACTTGAGTGATAGTATTTCACATTCAATGGGTAACACAACTTCGAACCATAGACAAGTTGAAAAGGAGTGAACCTTGTAGTAGTTTTTGCAGAGGTTCAATATGCACATAAAGTTTAAAAAATCATGGTATGCCAATTTGATTTATGAGTCCCGAAAATATGTTTAATAATGGTGGTTAAAACCTTTTTGACGGCTTCAACTTGACCATTCGCATGTGGGTAATACGGAGTAGAATTGTCATGGCGTAGGCCAAGTTGATCGAAAATTTCGTTCATCATAATATTTTGAAAATGACTTCCATGGTCCGTAATAATAGCTTGAGGCACACCAAAATGAGAAATCATATGATTGAATACAAAATTAGTTTTATTTTTTCCATCAGCCGCGAATGTAGGCATCGCCTCGGCCCATTTGGTAAAGTAATCTAGAGCGAGAATAATATACCCATGCCCCCCGGCCAAGTGAGGGTTACATGTAATGAAATCAATGTCCCATTTCACAAAAGGACCGACATTAATGATTGGGTGAAGAGGATCTGGAGGTGCATGCATCTTTCGATAAAAAATTTGGCAGTTGTGGCATTTTCGGACCGCAATAATACAATCTTTGAATAGAGACATCCAAAAATAACTAGTGCACAATAAATTTTGGGTTGTTGAAAACCCAGACATATGACCACCACACGCTCTAGAGTGGCAATCATTCAAAACCTTTTCATCCTCTTTGTGAGTTATACAACGTCAAAAAAAATAATTCACACCATGATGATAAAGAGTGTCTCCAACAATATTGTATTGTTGGGATTGATATCGGATTCTCCATCGATCTGAATGTGAAAGCTCTGGGTGAAAGGTTTGGGTTTGAAGATACATAATGATATCTCCATACCATGGGTCTAAAGTACTAATGATAAATAAATATTCATCCGTGATTGGATGCTCTACCATGGTCTCTATCTTGGGAAAGTCACACATAAGCTCAGCAAACACTAGTGATTTCTTTGACATGGATTTCTCGAATTCCAAATCAAACTCTTGTAGGATGACAATCCATTTGGAGCATTTTCCCCTGAGTAATTTTTTTTTCAAGATACACATCATTGGGTTTCAATTAGATATCACTTTTATTTTACGTAATAGTATGTAGTGATGGAATCATTGGATATCTTGAACTACTTCCAAGGCCAATTTCTCCACATGTGAATATTTGATTTCCGTCGGGTTGAGATTCTGACTTAGGTAATAGATCACATGTTCATTGTGAGATTCATCCTCCTGAACCAAGACCATTCCAATTATGGAATCAAAGGTAGCTAAGTATAAAAATTAATCCTGGTGGTAATTGGGGATGCAATAACAGTGCATGGGTCAACACATTTTTTAGTGCATCAAAATATTTATCAGCAATCTCATCCAAAATAAAAGGAACAATTTTGTTTCAACAACTTGGTAAAACATTTTGTTAACTCATCATAGTTTGGGATAAACCTACGTAAAAAAAATTCTTTCCCTTGCAAACTCTAGAGTTGGCGAAGAGTGGAAGAAGGAGGTAAATTGATGATAGCTTCAACCTTCAAAGGGTCGACACAAATGCCATTTTTCAAAATGATGAATCCAAGTAATCGTCCTGATTGTACACAAAAAACACATTTGTGCATATTCAAGCGAATCTTGTAATGCCTACATCTCATGAAGATAGCTCGTAAGTGTGTAGAATGATATTCTATGCGTAAAGAATGAGTATGTAAGTCATCTAGATAAGGTTGTACAATATGTTTAATATCATGAAAATCATAGGATATATCTCTTTGAAAAGTTGCACCAACATTTTTTAGTCCGAACGGTAATTTGTAATAATAAAATGTGCCCCAAGGACATATAAATGTTGTTTTTGGTTAATCGACAAGGAGTATGTTGATTTGATTATGGCAAGAAAAACCATCCATAAATGATAATATTTCATTTTCGGCACAATCATCAATAATTTGGTCAATATAGGGTGTAGGATAGTTGTCTTTTGGACACACCTTGTTAATGTCCCTATAATATACACATAATCTTATAGTCCCTTATTTTTTCATAACAAGAACTATGTTAGATACCCAATCTGTCAATGGAATTAGATAATAAATCCTGCTCGTAATAGCTTCTCAACTTCAACTTTGATAGTTGCAACTTTTCGCGGATGTATTGGACATAATCTTTATCTAATAGGCTTAGCATATGGGTATATCTTAATTTCATGAATTACAATCTTAGGATCGATTCCTGGCATCTGTTCGTAAGACGAGGAAAAAATGTCTTGGAATTCTTGAAATATGGCTTTGTAAGTGTTAATCTCTTCCATCAAACAAGAAGCACCTATATGAATGTTTTCAATAATTCCAAAATTAACTGATATGTTGATAGAAACTGTTGTAGAAATATTTCCCAAATTTTTCTCAGAATCCGAATATGTAATCGATGTGGGATTTTATGGTTCCTTGACATAATCAATTGTAAAAATAGATGAAAAATAATTTTCAAGCTTATAAAGATCAGGTAAAAATGAAGATCTATGATGTAGATCATCCCAGGGTAATTCATCCAATCACAAAATTTCCCGAATACTTTCATCAGTGTTAAATACATGTTGAAAGGGATCTGAAAATGATGTTAAGGTTGAGCTCGATAGAGAATATGATTCTTTTTTTATCACATTCACTCGATCAAGAGTAGTTGAAGGTGTATCAGAATACGATTGTACTGCTAGATATGCCTTTTCAAAAGGACTCAAAGGCATATTTCCATTGAAAGAGTCCAATTTTGATTCTGAAGGCACTACCCATATGTCATCAAATGGTAAAGTGCTTGATGAGATCATATTGATGTTGGAAATTTTTCGCGGTATGTTGGGTGGAGGTATAACAAAAGTTCCCATTAGATCAAAATCCTTCATTAATCCTACACCAACATCTTCGTATGGGATAACCGTTTTTCCGACATGCTGGTTGTTGTCCGTAGAAGTAGGGTCTGATGAAAAGTATGACAACTGATCAATTTTCACAATATTTCATTTATGAGAAAACATGATTACCTGAAAGACTGATGAAACTACAACAGACATGGCATAAGACCAACTACGACCCAAAAAAAGGTTGTAATCAAGAGGGGCATCAACAAATTCCACCTCTATATTAACAGTTTTTCCTTCTACTTCTATAGGTAGATCCTGGAGTATTTCGTATGGATGAAATCATCTTCCATCAAAGGATTTAAGGATAGTCGGTGATTGGTTGAGCGCTGGAGAACAAAGGCTTCTCCAAAAGTTTAACGACATTATACATATAGATGCCCCCTCATCAATTACAATATGAAAAACTCATCTTGATTTGACTAATACTGGAATCTAAAAATCCATATGATGAAGGATTCTTGGTGAAAATTTTTCGAGGTCAAAGACGATGAGGTTCAAATCCTGAGGATCAATAGCTCTGACAGCTAATAATAGTAATTTCATTTGTGTTGGACATGATTGTAGCACTTCTAAGGCTGACATTGCTGAAGGGGATATCGCCAGATCCTAAACAATGTTGTAATTATGAGCAACTCTCGCATGTGGATTTAAAGTTGACTTTTGAAGTACACCTTTAGCAGGCGGTTTAATCACTAGATCGAGTTTAGGTTTCTTGATTTGAAGTGGTTTGGAAAATGAAGGAGGTATGGTTGGTGTTTGGCTAGAATTGTCTGTTTCTTTACCAGTTACAGGATTTTTAGTTCCATAGCCTTGAGATCGCGTTGCAACCACAACTTGAGACATCATTAAAATATCTGTCGATGAATTTGAAGAAGATCCTATCATTTTACTATCTTGAGTGGGAAAAGGATCCTTCAAGACAATAGGTGTGGGTGAACATTTGACAAACTTGGATACCTCAGACCGATGTGGACACCCTTTCGTATAGTGATCCTCGTCACATATAAGACAAGGATAACGAGGTTTCCTATTTTCATCAGTTGGTTCATATTTTTCTATTTTCTCTTTAGGATATGTATTTTGTTTGTTTTTATTCTTCCCTTTCTTCTTATTACCGATTTTAGCTTTAGTCATGGATGAATGTACAACATGAATGTTGACAGAAGTTTCAAGGGAAGAATCTCCTTTTGGTGAATCTGGTAAATTTATTATGGGAGAAGCAGGTTTGGATGACTTATTCTTATTCTTGTTAGAACTAATGGTACCAATTACACTATCTGCAAAATGAGAACCAGAAGGAGTTGCAATTATTTTCCCTGGACATGGAAAGTTAAGAGTTTTTTCGTATAAAGTACCCGACTGTGTGTATACAAGGTCTAAGTACTGTGCTTGAGCTATGACCTGGTATTCTGTAAAAGCGCCTCCCTTAGCTACATCTTCAGTGATCTTTGGAAGTAATGATGTGATAAACCGTTAAACCAAAATTTGGTTTGGAATGAAAACTTTCATGAAAATTCATCTATGTCTCGATTCATGCATGTGATCTGAAATGTATGTAGGTGTACTCTATTTTAATGAAGTTAAGAGCTCTGTGTCATTGTCGTAATAGACTGGAAACTGTAAGTGTTTTAGGAATTTTTTGCTAATGCGTTGAAATTTTTGAAAGAGCCATGTGGTAGTTCAATATACCACTTTGCAGGTAAGCCTATCAATGTTCTTTGAAATAGTCTCAATCGAATGCAATCATCAATTAAAGAGTTGGATGCACACCAAAGATGATAAGTCATCACATGGTTTGAGGGGTCTTCTCCTGATTTTCCTTCAAACTTAGGTATGTCACTAGGAAAATTATTCAGCATTGGCATCCAAAAAGGAAGATAATAAATTGGATCATTTATAAGGCATGCAAATATGGCAAGTCCAAAGTTGTAATGAATGGTAACTGACAGTTAGGGTCTTGTTGAGAAAACTGATAACCCTGAGGAAAAATACCAGTACCTGGAGGAGGATATCCAGGATATCCTGGAATACCCTATGCAGTTGGAATTGGAATACCTCCAGGGTATCCAGGGTTATCCATACCAAATTGAGGTTGAGCTGGTATTTGATATGTATAACCACGGTATGGTTGACTTTGGTAGACTGGATTTTTACCTACGGGTCCATATTGAAACTGCCGTTGATATAGTTGATTAAAAAACTGACTTGTATAAGGTTGAATTATTGGAATCGTAGCTGTAACAGGTTGTCTTGCAGAGGTTTGAATAGTAGACTGAACCGTAGGTCCAGTTTGATGAGCAGTGACTTGAGGGATTTCCTATGATACAGTTGATGTCGTCGTTTGAGGGATGTAACAATAGGGACTTGGGAAACTCCAGGGTTAGGTGTACTTGGTTGTTAAACAGAATTTTGTACAGTAGATTGGACAGGAGTTCTAGGTGTGCTCGGACTAGGTTGCTGACTACTAGGTACAGATACCTAAGGTGTAATTTGAAGTGTAGGTTGGACAGGTTGTTGGATTTGGGTATAACCAAATTGACCAGTTGGTTGACCAGGCTGATTATAAGGTATTTGCATAGTAGGTTGCAAATTTTGTTCGTTCAACGACGGGTTCCACACTGTGTTAACTCCAGGATAAGGAGCTCCCATTAAAATTTACGGTGCGTAAGGTTGACCGTAACCAGGTTGAGGTATTGGAACGTCAGTTTGATAATTTTCCGAATAATTTCCAGTAAAAGGTTGACCTCCTTGAAAGTATTATTGCTCTTGATAAAACTTCTGCCCCAAACGAGGTTGTTGTCCATGAATAGGTTGTGGCCCTGGCATAGGGTACTACCCTTGAAGAGGTTGTGGCCCTGAGATAGAGTACTACCCTTGAAGAGGTTGTCCTTGAGGAGTATATTTCCCCCCAAGTGGTAAATTGCTGCCTTGAGGGTCAGGTAAAGGAATATATCCAGACATAATCTATACTTTTTCCATTGTCAAAATTTTGTATCAAATTCATTGGGACCAGTTGATTGTGTAATTTTTTTAGAAGAGGGAGATTCTCCTGAGGAAGTACTAGAAAGAAATTGTTATCTAGTAGGAACTGATGGACCACCATACACAAAATTTTATGGTGATGAAGAAAACATGGATGACTCACCATACATGTTTGATGAAGGCATGTAATTACCTCTAGGTATGGAGTAAAAAGGAATACGGGGTGGTGAATAATTGAGACCAGAATTATGTAGAAAGTTAGTTAACTGAGAATACCAAGGGTCTGGTTAAAAAGGGTTGTAAGGGTAAATCAATTCACTATACCTTAGATCTAAATATTCTTGACGTGAAGGAAGTACAACCTCTTCTTCTATGCCAGTAATCTCTTTGATACTAATCAGGCTAGGAGGAAGGTTCTCAGTGATGCGAAAATTCACTCGAGGTGAACAAGGATGACCAAGTGTTAGGGTTATGAACTCCGAATTTGACTCGGATGAAGTAGATTTAGTTTCAGGTTTAGATATCTCAGGTTCAATAAGTTGACTATCTAAAAATTCACCGATTGCAGACTCAACTGTGTTTAATTCCAAAATTTCTGGTTGTTCTTCTGTCTGAGATTGATTTAATTCATAATTGGGATTTATAATTACTGATGTTTCCTCTTGTTCAGTAGATCTGGTTCCTGATTGTTGACCTTTTTCATATTTATGACTTTCTAATTGACTTTGTGTATATTCAGGAGGTTTCCCCTACATTCTACGAGAGTGTCTCGGTAATTCAGCCACGGCTAATGTTTAACACACGAAATAAAAAAATATTTCAACAAAATATACCTAAGGTCACTAAGGAAACAAAAAAATTGAACACAAGCCTACAAAATATAAGAGACAATCCACACACAAAAGTATGTTTCCACACTGAAAACACTAGTTGGTGATGAAATCCAACATCGTAGAAATTTAATGTGGAAAACTTGGCGGTTGGAACAATTACCCCAACAACCTACTTAATCAAAAATCATGGTGGAAGTCTTTCCACTTATGTCATCTCTAAGTGAAGAGTACCCTCTGCAAATTCCAAGTGAGTCTAGCCAACGTCTGTTCCAGGTACAGTGGGACCTTCCCTCCACCGTCACCTTGGGAAAAATCCTAAAGATTATGGTCACTAGGGTCACCAACGGAAACAAATGTACATGGGGGAATAGTCTACGATCCAATATACACGCAAGGGAACGGTATCAAGCTCAATCCCCTTGAAGGCTCCTCGACATGGTAAATTCAAGGTTTTCCGACAAGTGACCCCAGGCTCCTTGACAATTTTTAATCCAAGGTTTTTCATTTCTATTATGTGCACATCTTCTATCTTTTCCAATGAGATAGGTACAATTACCTCACTAGGTCTGACATGATCTCATGCTTGACTCTTTTAAGAAGAGCTTCCCAGAGCATAAATGCAACAATTGGATTTTCCTACTCCAAGATTCTACTTGTTTGTTTAAGCTGTTTTGGAATGTTAATTACAAATTATTCCAAAACACTAGCCTAAGCTATGTTGGTGGAATGAGCCCTAGAAAATGTAAAATATCTAGATTGATTATATTAATGAGTTGTATTAATTTTGTTGTTGCTTAAGAAAAAGGGTATGGATTTGAAACTTTAATGATGTTTGTGACCCAACTCAAAAGTACTCTAAATGCATCTAAATGTGAAGTGAAACTCTTTCTTTTCAATGAATCTTATTTAAGGGAAATTTGAGAGATTTATCAATTTTCAAAACACAAATTTTTTCATTCATAAACAAAATCCTTCTTGAAAAGAAGACGATTTCATAAAGAAATCAATTTGCAAGAATGATCAATTACTCTTTTGAAATAAATTTTCTTGAACAAACAAATCAAAAACTGCAATTCAATAAGCAATCCATTTCGAAAGGAAAACAATCTCTAAAATCTCTAAAAGCATAAATTTCAAAATCAAAGGAAATTATAATTCTAAAGTCTATCTAGAATGTTTGAGGATGATTTCTCTTAATTGTGATTAGCCTAAGGAAAATTCTACTTATCTCATCAAAAATGAAAACATCCAAAAGTGCTTTGGTGTTATATTAGGCTTCAGTAAGCTAGAAGCTCTTCCATGTTTGCAAATGAAAAGGGAACTAATCTTCATAAAATTAAGGTTTGCAATCATCCTAATCACTCAAAAAATACAATATCATAAATACCAGTAAGCTGAGGTAAATGAAGGTATCTTTTGTATAGAGCAGCAATAAACTAGGGCAAAATCTCACTTAAAAAATTCAAATAGGATGATAAATCACACAAACGCAAAATTTATTGAAAATAAATTCTCACACAAGATTTGACAACTAAGATAGATCATGGAAAACATAAATAATTAGGTTATCTGGCTCTAAAAAGAGAGAAAAATATTTTTTTCAAAAAAAATTCGGGGGTGTGCAGTTTATAGTGGAATACAGAGCGCATGCACACTGAATTGAACTAAAATTCGTGCAGGTTGCCGCACTGTTTTCTTCTAAAAACTACCAAGGCAAGGAAAAACTTGGAAAAAATAAATAACAAGTTCTTTTTTAGGGATTATTAAAAGTTATCTACCCAAACAGACTTAGAGGAGTCAAAATCAGAAAACTTAAAATTCGAACAAAAAACAAGTAAAGAGAACTAAGCTCTAGATCCCTGGTATGGTCACCATTTTGTTACGTGGATTAATCCCTATTGCAGACAAGAATGATCTCACTAGTACTCCAGCGAGGAACTACAAACAAATATCCATTTGGAAACCTTTTCCTCTAGATTAATTTCATTTCAGAATTATTATAATAAAGTAGAGAGGACATGCCCCTACCTTGAAATCCAAACGTTTGATGTAGTCTTTTGTCTTGTCGCTCCAAAGTGGTTTCTCCAATAAGTAGAACCTCCAATCAAAGACAAGACAAAGGATCAAAGCATCAGCAACATATAATAATTATGAAATGCTAATCCAACTTAGTGATCAACGAGTCTAAGTATTGATGTTATTCCAATAAGCATAGAAACAAATCAATGAGAAAAGGAGATCCGTATGTATTATATTGAATAAAAAGAGTAATCTTACAACATGATAGAATGATGTCATACATATTTCTCGCAGGGTCCTAAACAATCGTTTCTCCTTCAGTTTGATAAGCCTTCCTCTCTGAATATAAACATGGAGTTATAGACACAAGGGTGTGATCATTCTCATGCCAACAACAACTCACTAGTGTAGAAAGTATGCACTCTTATGAACTCTCTTCAGCTTAGAAACTGTATAAATTAATATCTAATTACATTGGTATCTACCCTTCAACCTGAAAATTGAGCTCAATTTATAGGGAAATGGAGGTAGTTTCAATTCCATGAAGAGGGGGATGAATTCCTCTCAGGAAGGGATTTGATTTCCATGGACCAAGAGATAAGCTCCATGAGTGGAGGGATAAAGCTCGAACTAATCGTGACTCTAGAAGCTTCCAGTTGGGAGAATATTTGACCAGCTAGGCTTCTAGAATTTACTTTTTCTTTTATTTTATTTTCACGGGGGTCCACAGGTAATAGTGGCAAAAAATGTAGGATTTATTGCAGATTATGGACAGAACAACATCACATGCGTAGAGAAAGGCTAGAAAATCTGTGCAGGTAGACTTTTAAGGGTTTTACAGATATTTTCTCCAATTCCAAGACTTGATTTAGGAACATTGGTGTTTTTGACCTCTAAGGGAACATGATATGGATGGTGATAGACCCATATGAATATTCAAATGCCATGGTGACAAAATGACATGTAACAGTTCCTTCAAGAATATCTTAACTTCTTGAAGGTAGTTTAAAAGGAAACATAGCTAATTAATTTTGGCTAACACCAGAGGGAGTTCCATTTTTTAATGGAGTGGTCTATTTATCCTTGAGCCTTGTGTGACTTAAAGAGTAGGAATAGAGAACCACGTTGTTTTTGCGGACATAATTTATGAGTGGTACTCCTTGAGTGTGCAAGTAAGACTGAGATTTAATTCTCAGCATGAGAAAACAATCAAAAACCCATTATATGCATTAATTCAGTTGTAGTTAGTGAGAAAAAAAATGAACGTCAGAATGATCAACCATGTTGGAAGTACTCATTTGGGTAGAGTGGTGAAATGATAGTGGGGATTTCATTGTTCCTTGTGTAGCAGAGGAGAAAAACTATGAAATGAAAAGTTGGACTTGTGTGTATGCAAATTTTTTATGGTTTGAGGAGAGAGCTCTAAGTGAGATTGTTGTGATATGAAAGTCCAAGAGCACATGTGGAAAAATCAGAGTCCAAGAGAGATAATGTTGAAGGCATGAGGGTGAAGAGTTTAATGTGTGTTGTTGCAGAATGAGTAAGATGAGTATAATAGTGAGCATTGCATGGGTTGAAGGAAGAAAAAGATGCTAAGGAGAACAGAGAGCTAATGATATGAGGAAAAATGGCTAAAAATTGGTGATGAGCAGAGAATAAAACTAGGCAGAGGGAGTTAAAATTCAGAGAGCCAAGGATTGAAGAACACGGAGCTGAAATTAGGTCAAGAAGGTGCCTTTATAGAGAGCAGAGATTTCCCTATTTAGTGTAGTTTGGAGCTTGCAAAATAGGGAGTTGGATCTTCCATATAATGGTTTTCTGAGGATAGATTGGAGGTTGGTTCCTCCTACAAATGAGTTAATTCATAAATCTATGAATTTAGTGCATCATGGTAAGTTGATCAAGAATCTTCAAAGAGGGGAGTTGGGGGTTATTTATAGTGGGTGATAGTAAGAAATCTAAGGGATTTTGTGCTTTTTGTGAGTGCTTCCTCACAAAAAATTGTTGTAATAGAGTATAAGCTCATATTTTTGTCATAAAACAAATATTTGTGGTTTTTCCCTTTCGGGTTTCCATGTTAAATCCTATGTGTTCTATGTGTTTTCTTCTCATGATTTTTTGTGTGCACATGTGATGATGAATTTTTCTCACATGAATGAATGCCAAGCTTAACTAAAGATTATAAATTAGCATAAAAGTTAAAATTAGCCTTAATACTGATTCATCCCCCCTCTCAGTACTAAACATTGTTTCCAACAATTATTATTAGAGCCAACGTTCCTTCAAGAATATCTTAACCACTTGAAGGTAGTTGAAAAGGAAACATGGCTAATCAATTTTGACTAACACCAAAGAGAGTCCCATTTTTTAATGGACCAGATTATGAGCTCTGGAAGATTAGAGTGGGAGCAGATTTAATGTTCATAAATGAAGATATCTAGTTGTTTGTAGAACATAAAGAGAAGAATTTGTTTAATACATATGCCAAAAGGATTATCATGAAATGGCTATCAAAGGTTGGATGTTGATGAAGTGAGACAATGAAGGAAATGTTGGACAAAATGAAATTTTTATGTGGAGGAGATAGCTATGAAGCATCAAAGTAGGTTGATGAAACTCACTGTTCAAGTAGTGAACCAAAATTTTTAGAATTTGTCGTTTGTGATAATGAGAAGAAGAAGAAAGCATCTCAAAGGAAAGATCCTCAGAAGACTGAAGATATTCCTTGAAATGGGAAAGTTATTGATATTCACTCCAAAGGTAAAGAAGAAGGCTTGTATGAGAGGCCAGGGTGCTTAGAAGGTATGCTATTGATATGTGATAAATAAAAATAAATTGGTCATTTATCTTATATTTTTTCACATGAATTATCAGAAGATAAGGATAAATGTTCATCTAGTAGTAGTGATGAAGATAGACCTACATTTGTATCAATAATAGATGATGGTGATTGTGAAGAAGAGGAAGGAACTCTCCATGAAGATATTAAGTGAATCCCTAGTAGTGATGAAGAAGGGATACATATCAAACTTGTGGAAGATTATATGGACATAGAGAAGAATCTAGATCTCTTTGGTGGCTTTTCTAACACCTCTGATAGTGAAGAAAAGGATATCAATGAAAGGATCTATTTTCGGAAAAGACTGACCTTTTCTCTAAAATAGGTCAAGGAGATTTCAAAAGAAAATATCAAGAAAAAGGAGTAGCTGCAATAATATGAGCTTGAGAATGATAAGTTGAGAAAACAAATTATTGATCTAAATGCTCAATAAGGAGAGTTTAGCAGGTTGAATAAGATGTTGACCAATCAACTCAATGAAAGAAAATCCCACTGTTAGAAACTACAGGTTGATGTAGCTTTGTTGAGACATGATTTAGAGGAGGCTAATCATCATTTGTATCAATATTAGAAGATTAAAAAGGGCTCCAAGGTATTAGATGAAATTCTCAATAAGCAGAGATCTTCCTTCATCAAGGTTGTCTTGGGCTTCAATTAAGTTTCGAGTCTCAAGAAAGAGAAGGTAGGAACAAATAATCATATTGATGCAACTAAGAAATACAACATTAATAAAGGTAAAGGGATTTTTGGACAACAACAATGAATAAGAGAGAAACAACAGCAAAATAAAAAAACATGACAACCTCTAAGAGGGATAATGAAAAAAATTTCATGTCAACAACAAAGGAAAGGATAGGATATTACCATCCAGAAGAAGTAAAAACAAAAAATAATTTCCTTTGGAAGAAAATAAAATAGCCATGGAAGGCACATGAAGAACCACCAGAGGTCCTCTTTCCATAAAGGAAAAATCCCTCAAGAAAAATGTATCTTCGATTTTCAAAATCCCTTCAATGTTAATTGTTTTTCTTGCAATGATTTCAGGCATAAAGCCATAAACTATAGATGGAATGAAAGAAAGAAAAATATGTTAGGTAGAAGTGACAAATAAATGCATAATATTTCTAGATATGAACATGATAGCAACAAGAGATATTTTGGAATGAATCTTGTCATATTTAGAAATCCTTTTCCCCCATTTTTGTATTATATTGAATGCTACAATTGTAGAAATTTCCGGCATAAGGAAGCAAATTGCAGGTATGGAAAGACAAGTTATGTATCAAAAAGTGTAATAAACATTGGAATCTCATCCATTTAAGGTATAAAGAAATAAAATGGAAGAAGAATGTGAGTTCATCTTCAGTGCTCTATGTAAAGGGAATGGGTTGGATAAGAGAGGGAGAAATCATTAGATAGAAGATTTCTTTTTGAATAAAAATTAGATTATACTCCAGATGAATGATACTCTTATTCCCATGGTGGACCCCTTTGTAAGTATCAACTACAACATGAAAATGCTTCGAACAAAATGAAAAGGCAGCAGAAATATTTGGGTAAGGAAGGGGGAGACAGAGGAAAAGTGCAATCTAGCTTTACACAACCAAAGTAAATCCCAAACAATGGAACATAAGAAACTAAAAAATAATGCTTCTATTAGGACTCCGTCAAGAAAAGTTTGGAATAAAAGGGAGGATAATATATTGAGGGAGAGTAGATCCTTGATTTCTCTTCATTAAAGGAAGATATTGGATTTAAGTGAAGCCAAAAGATTCATATGCAAACACCATAACAAATTAGATAGAAAGGTGCATCTGAATGTTGAAAGGTACTACTAAATTCTCTTGATGATATCAATAATGAATTTTCTTATATATCAACATTGTAGGAGAGAGGAAAGTGCAGCCAACATGGTTAAGGGGGAGACTTGATATAGAATCAAGCTTGTTTTCATAAAAGGAGTGTAACATAAGTATGGAGTAATAAGAGGCCAAAAGCTTAATTAATTCCACAAGATCAATACCCAATAAAAATTAATAAGGAAGATACAAGAGAAAATACAAGGGAGAGAGGGAACAAGCTAAGGGGGATTTGCTTCATTTATAGTAATAGGAAACAATATTTACTCTTAGGAAGAATGGTTTTTTAGGAAATGAAAGGCTTGCATCTTGGGTGAAATATCCTTATCTCAATTAAGTTAAAATTTTGATTATTCCTAGAAATATTGTGTCCATAAACATAATTAGTACAAGCTTTTTATGTTCCTTAATTTCCAATTGATATCGATATGTCAATTGGTAGTATATGGTTCATGTGGAGTAACCTTTTGTGTAAGTGGACATCTCTTTTTGAGAAGAAGTCATAAGAATTTTCCTGGTGTATTTTCCAATTTGTATCAATTTATTGGAACAATTAGTGTGGTTTAAGAAAAAATCCCTACTCTAGAGTTGCATGATGTCAAGGGTAGAATATTTTAGCATGCTCAAGTGAAGTGAGAAAAGATTTTGTAGCAGTAGAAACAATGAACAATGAGCCAAAGAGATGCATCACTAACAATTGGTATTTGCAGCAACAATAGTTTCATGTTAAGTTTTGATGGATACATAGATGCATTAACAAAAGAGAAAGCCAACATCCATGAGGTGTTCAAAATTAGATGAAAAATTAAAGAAAAAATTGTATATGTTCAAGGGGAGCTTATCATATATGTCCAGTTGCTAAAACAACAACAGCTGCAAGAAGACATAAGGACATGTTTTATTAATGGTTGATTTTTGCAAATGTATTTGCTTATGATGCTTGTAGCTGAGTTTGGATAACAGACTTAAAGTGCCTCATAAAAGATATATCAACCATTGAGAAAATAAGTCTGCAAATAAGAGTTCACATTAGTAGCTTGAACCTCGGACATTATTTGAAAGGGGAAGGGAAATTAATTTCTAGCCCTAATCCATAGATGATAAAGGGGGAGAGTAAGAAATTGGTGGCTAAATTAGGGGATAGAAATCTCAATGTCATTGGCATTGTGCTTTTTGGATGTAGCATGAGGATTGGCCATCAATGTGGAGAAGTGAGGTGTTTCCATCAATGCCAAAGGGGGAGATTGTTAGATAGTTGGCATTGTTTGGATGGAAGAATGCATCAGTATGTTGGCATTGATGTCATCTCTATGTAATGGCATGTTGGCTTTAATGGCAACCAAAATGAAGTTATATCAATGGATATTGTTAGCATGGTGATTATGGCATTGATGTCAACTTGGCTAGCATTGATTTCAGATCCAAGATGTGCATGAAGTGTTAAGCTTGGGAGAGTTATATGGTAGTTGTATTCGTTGGTAGAGAACCATCATTGTAGAATGAAAAGTGAAGAAACTATAATACTATAACTATGATATTTAAGTGGCTCAGGCTTTGAGATAATTTATACCTCATAAGACCAACTTAGATGTTCTTGGATATGGCATAGTTGGATAGTTCTTTGAAATATCTTTCCAATGGTACGTGGAAGCTTAAAAGGGTCAACAAGCAAGGTTCCACATAGACTTCATATTTTGCGTGCAATTTATTTGTTAAATAAATTTAGGACTTATCCATTTTTGGAGTGAGGTAGGCATACTTAGAAAAATTACGAAGTGAAAATACCCTGATCCTCAACCCTCAACCACGGATTAGTCAAGATTCTAGTACATTCTGGAGGTCGGTTATTTTGGTGAAGTTCGACATGAATACAAAGGACCAACCTCTGACCTCCGACCTATGTGGGACCCAACACTTGCAAACAACTAGCAAGGGAGATACATGGAGCACTGGTAGTAGTCATGGTCGCAAATGACATCATTTCAGGGTGACATGGTAGCATAGAAACAGGACACATGGCATTTTTTTTTCAGCATTTTCAATTTGCATAGTGGGACAAATCTAAGTGACACATGTCACCACCCAGGAGGCACCACGTGACTGAGATTAAGTCAGCATGATGAAATTTGATGAAATTTTGCGGCTGGGGTTTTTTTGTGAAAAAAATCCTGTGTATTCATATTTCAATAAAAATGAAAATAAAATGACCCAATTCGGGCCTATAGGTAGGTTGCACCTCCAGGACTAGTTGGGGAAAATGCAGGAACACAATAGGTGGAGCGAACATACCCCCAACCTCCTACTCCTTACCTTCCTTAGGATGCAGGCCAAGGATTTGTTAGTGTAATGCAGCAGTGGGACCCAATGTGGAGAGACAGGTGGAAAGAATTGATCGATTAGCAAGGGTGATTGTTGGAACACCTAGTGGTGGGAAGGATTTAAATCAAACTCATGTTCGAGAAGAGATCATGCACCACGTGTCCCCACCATCTCATCAAATAGAATGAGGGGGATCATACCCACTTGTAGGTTAAGGGTAATATAGGTTCCACCTTGGGTGTTTTTTCCAAACCACCAATCACGTGATTGATGGTTCAAATTAAATTGGGACCTCTCACCCTCATACTGCAAAACTACTTAAGGGGCTCCCGCATTAAACCAATGATGGTAAATGATTTGGAGGTTGCTTTTTCCTATGCAACAAAGTAAACATTTAATCCATGTTTGAAGGTTCACCAGAGTTGGAGAAATCTTATAAAACTTATTGTTGTAGTTAATGGTGATTGCATAAAATAAGAAACAAAGGTAGCAAGGATCACAACATGGATAGAGAATTATTGGATATTTGACCACAAGAAAGGGATCCATTCTTTATCTCAGAATTGGCACAACAAAAAATCTATAGGAAAGTAATTACACACTGTGGAATTAATAATTTCTTGTGGTGTTTTGCATATATTTCCTTTTTAGCCTTGTGTGGCTTAAAGAGAAGGAATGGAGAACCATATTGTTTTTGTAGATAGAATTTATGGGTGGTACTCCTTGAGTGTGTAGGTAAGATTGAGATTTAATTCTCGTCATGGGAAAACACTCAAAATCCCATTCTCTACATCAATTCAATTGTAGTGTCTGAGAAAAAAAGGGAACATCAGAATGATAAACCATGCTATAAGTACTCCTTTGGAAAGAGTGATGAAATGATAGTAGGGACTACCTCATGCCTTGTGTAGCAGAGGAACAAAATTATAACCACCTGCTCCCACATTTTCCCACTTTCACTAGCCTGCCAGGGTAAACATGAGGGGAAGAGCTACTATGACATGACTCAACCTCCTAAATACAGTTAAGGAAGTAGAATAAAGAAAATAGAACCTTGTTGACCTTCCTCGAGACCTATAGGACACCCAGGAGCGAAACAACCACTCGCATTTCCCTAATCTTAAGTTGGATTTCATTTTTACTGACCTAGGCTCCTAGCTGCATGCATGATAAGGCCTCCATGTAGTTGAGGGCCTCCAAATACATACTTAATCCTACTAGGTAGCATTTATGACCTAAATTCCTCAGTTCAGAGGGAGCAGTCTCAGATTCTGAGCCTAAATTCCAAGTCAACCCCCATACCACTACCCAAAACTCAATGAGACTATCTAGAATAATCATTAACTCATTGACAATGATAAATATACAAATTTGAACAAAAAAATTGAACTAATCAATCCAACCATGAAAATCATTTCATAAAACACATTGAGAACATGTAATCAACAGGTCATGAATCCATATCTAGACATAGGGTTTTGATACTTATAGGTGAATCATCAAGAAATTCCAATGCCCTCTCATAATAGCTGCAATAAAATCTATTAGCTCATGCATTCATTAATCATTCATAAATTAATCAAAACATTTCAAGATCCATAGCTATAACATGTTATGAAACCATGGCAGTAGGTGGTAGGTGTTGACACGGTGCCACAACATGGGCACATGACATAGTGAACATCAGAGAGTTGCATGCCATCGAGATATGACAATGGACATGCCTGACCATCAAATGTCTGATGGCACTCCGCGTCGTCAATTATATCGGTCGAAAAAACATGTAGAGAAGTGAGGAAAGGGCCAGATGGTTCCCTCTCATTCCCCTCGCATCATTCCCGGATTTGCACCAGCGATTTTCCAATTGATGCATAGGGGAGTCACATGGCCCTCCACATATGCTTCCTACGTTCCATTCCACGCCAGTGCCACCACACCACGTATGCTTGCCACGTCCTGTAAATATCATTGTCCAAGTCAACTCTCCACATGGCCTAGCCCATGTCATGCAGACGCCATCCCAAATATTTTCCCAATATGGCCTTTCTATGTTTCAAAGCTAATTTTTGTAATACAAAATGCCAATGATCCCATATATTTTTTTCATTTTTCACAATGCATCCTTCTAGCTTAGCTTGCTCACACCCATGGATAACGTCTACTTAATTCCACGCGTTCTAATCATAAATCACAAATCTAAACCATTACCTATCATTTTTTCCATGAATTATACTTCTTAAAGCCATTTTCTAACTACATTGTGAGTTAATTTCAATAAAATTCAAACCCTAGTTGCATCCTCATGAAGAAAATGTGCATGTGCATGAAGAAATTCTCCTTTCAACAAGAAAAAACTTCCATTTTTTTCCAAATTAACATCCTAAGTGGATTCATAAGACAAATTAACCTTTTCATTTTCCGAATTAGGCCTAATTTTCTCAAGAAGCGATTAATTTAGTATTTCTTGCGTGCTAGCTATTTCCACTATTCATAAATTTCAAAAGGTTCTCCCTCCAAATTGCTTTCTAAAATCATTCTTCCACGTGGAAAATCCTCATTAGATTTTTAATTTTTAAGAATCTCCCTTTTGTCCTTTTCTCCATCCTCAATTAGGTATATATTTTCAACAAGTTACCCTATTCCAATGGCCTCCTCATCTCCCAAGAGTTATATTAATGTCCCACTGAAATAAAAGGCCAAATAACCATAAATTTATGATGGAGATGCAAATGCTCGAGACCTGATAATAACCACTTATGATATGACGATAGCTATTCAAATAGTGCAAAGAAAATATGAAGTAATAGGAGACTATAATCATTTGTATGCATCAAATTTGGTCTTAATCATTGTCCCTCAAGTGTTCCACTTTCTGAAGATGGTAACATGGTGTGCAATTAAGTACTTTCCAAACAAAAGGGTTATTGTCTCATCTCAGGAAGGCAAGGAAATAATCAGGACAACACCATATGTTGTTGTAGAAATTTTGATATTTCTTGATAGGAAAAAATTACAAAAGCTGAATAAAGAGACAATTGAAGAAAACTGGAACACTCTTGCACCAGAGGTACAACAACAAATGGTTACCAATTATGTCAAAAAAGGAGTGATTCCCCCCTTTGGTCATCATCCTTAACACATCACAACTTTTGATTCTATTTCAAAGTTGTCTTTATCCATGGTTTCCCAAGTGCTTGTTCTTGATATTGATGTCCATATATCCAAGACAATTTTAAGTCTCTTAGTCTCCTTGTGTCATCTGGTCACCAAGGATTGACTAAGTTTGATTTCCAGAAAATTTTTCCAAATGAAATTCACTTTCAAATTATAGATTTTGGAGAAGGAAAATATGCCAATTACTAAGCCTATGTATTCCACCTATTCAACCATAAACAATGTTTTTTTTACCAATTTATGAGTGGTTACCAATGGTCAAAAATCTTGAAGACAACCAGGGTTTATTTGATTACATATAATGTTTTATGCCAGTTTTGTGCACTCTTCTGCATGGTCAGTAGTTACCTAGAGTCCCTCCTTGCCTCTGGGAGAAGCTACAGTTTACCCTCGATACCGAATTCAATTATTGGCACCTTTTCAAGGAGTACATGTTCATCATAATATATGGGTTTGAAGGCCAACCATACGATTTTCCATCATTCTTGACTCCTCACATTTTTGCATTGGAGTACATTAGATAGAGATTTGGCAATGAAAATGTAGTCACTTTCCACCTTCCTAAAAAGGTGGGACCATTTGTTGCTAATTTGAGGAATGCCTTGGACTTTGTTGAGAAGATATTGGAAGGCTTTGATTTCCCACAAGGTGGCGCCTGAAAATACAATCCCATAATATCATCTATGTAATGATGAAATATAAGGATCGAAAAAATCACAAGCAGGATTTGAATATCATAGTAGAAGATTGTTCCAACAAGTCTACATGGGAAGAAGTTAGGTCTATTCTTCATCTATTTGAGTTATAAATTTCTCATCTCTCTGGAAGGAAAAGAGGCACTTTAGAACTCGTGGAGGTTGATGAAGGATGGGAGCCTAACTCCAGAAAGATAGGGTCAGAAAGGTAGTTGGGGATGATGGTGATGATAGATATGATGATGAAACAAAGTCACGGGATTTGATATTGTACAATGACCTGTTGACAACCCCATCATAAAATTCTTTCACCATGAAACATCTACCATTATCCAATCTGAAGCAGAGTTAGGCGAGGTGTCCAAGACTGGACACAAGTTAGTATTGGATAATTTCCATGAGTTATCCAAGCAAGAAAACAAGTAAAGTAAGAGGGATATAATAATTTCAAAAAACTAGCCACACCCTCCCATGCAGGTCAAAAGTGTTGTGGAAAATAAAAAATGGATTTTTAAGTTAGCAACGTTACAGTCCAAGGTGGAGACAAAAATATATATGTATGACTATCAAGTGCATCAATTGTCCTTTCTTTCATATCATATTCCATATACTAATGTCATGGATTTTAACATGCAAGTTACCCACATGGTGCATAAAAAAATGCACTCAACAAATGTTATGTCCAAAAAGATGCAAGATCTATATACCAAGACTAGTAATCAATTGAAATATGGAGGATGGTTTGTAGGAATAGGAAGATGAAGATTAAAACACTAGAGGACAAAATCGCACACCTGGCTATGTTCCCTAGAGAAGTTAAGCAATATAATGTTGTACTGGAGGAAAAATATAGGGAGATAGCCTCAATGAAAAATAACTCAAGATTCTAGAATGCACATCCTATGAAAATAATTGAGTTGGAAGAAATAGGAAAATAGATCCAAGATATTACGAATAAGATGCATGATGCACTCACAAGAATAAGTAAGGATACCAAATTGTGCTACTAGAAGTATAGGTCCAAGGAATGAAGGAGAAGACAAATGAGACTATTTAGACTTAGTAGACCCCGGATGTGTTTATTAGGAAGGTGGAATCCCTTATAGTGTCATAGGATGCAAAGAAGCTGTAAGATTTACTCTCAAATAGAGAGTAAGAAATCAAAGAAAATAAATAAGAGTTGGAGAACACCAAGATGGAAATGTACCGAGCACACGAATACAGGGAGAAAATTAATGTTGAATTATAAGTCTTGAGGAGGAAGCATACAAGAAAATAAACTTTCAAGGCTGCTAAAATAATCATCAGGGATAATATCATAAATTTAGTATATAAACATTGGTTTCACTTGGAATTTATCTGGGAAAATATAGAAACCATCAGAAGGGTCTGCAGAGAAATGATTTCCATTAAGAATGTTATTGGTGACTCCCCCACCAAGGTTGGAGTTATCATTGACTTCCTTAATCATATGCCAAAGGAGGAGGTTGTCAAGGCAAACATTTATAGATATAAGTGGGTATAAATGGTCAACCAAGTTAAAAGAAAAAAAATATTGGTGATACTGGTGGAAAAGAAAGAAGAGGAACTAGCCAAGGAAGTGCAAGGTTTTAAATACCAATGTGAAAAATTATCCAAGAAACAATTCCCACCATTATTTGATGGGAATGGAGACATATATTACAAATAATTACTCGTGAAGAGCCTAAATGATATTAAAGACGATCATATAGGTTTTAGAGAGGAGGACCATCAATTGTATGGGAAAGATATTGTAAATCTCTATGAATATTATTTTAAATTTTTGTTCATGTTAAAGAACATCTTCAAAGAGCTAGGAAAATTGGACTATGTGTAATATCCCTTTTTAGGAATAGCTAGCAATCCATGGCTGGAAAACACATTTTCCAGAAATGGAGGCAGCAGGATTTGATACCAAGACCTATATCCCTTAGACCAATATGTCTAAGACCAAAATCCAAGAGTTGGGATCAAGGAAATCCTTCTAGGATGGTGAGACAAGCCTCTCACACCTAGTTCCCTTCAGAAATTTCCCAAAGAATGGGGATTCAACAATGTATGAACATACAAAGAATCCTCAGCGTTATTTTAAGGAGCCATGGCACATGAAGATGAAAATATATGAACAAGGTATAATATAGCAGCAATAGAGTATAATGCTTTGAGGAATCACTCACTCAAGCTAGGCAATGAAAGACTCAAAAAGACATGTACACCAAAGGTGACAAAATACTGCTATATAAATATGCCCTAGCTATGGTAGCGCTGTCAATAGAAGGCATTGCAAGATGTAATATGAAAATACAATGATATATCAATGATAGCTCAAGAAATGAGGGGGAGAAAGCTCTCAACCCCTGAAAACAATAGTACAACATTCCTTAGAAGGATTGGCTACAATTCATGTACAAAATGGGAAAATACAATAATGTCGGAGTTGCTGGATAGCAGCAACTCATAAAAAAAATAGGAGGATATGGTTGAATATGATATAAAATCTGAAATGGCCTCCTCCAATGGAAATCTGAAGTGAAAGGCTAATCCTTTCACCTAAGATCTCACCCTCCAAATGTCTTCTAATCCCTCATAGCAAATGCTCTCCAAGAATAACATCGTCTAAGGGAGGGATTGCACTGCTAGTAATGGTAAGTGGTTGACTTGGTGCCAAATATGGTGTAATAATCTCATGAACCTCCTTTTCTAATCTCCAAAAGGGATGGAAGTTCCCTCCTCTAAAAAACTAGCCAAGGATGGTGTTGTAGAAAACCTCCCCAGCAACACACAACAACACTGCACAATCTCCAGCTGAAACTGCACTGATGTAGGAGGATGATACTTGAACTCAATGTCTGAATATGGGGAACGAAGTGAAATCCTCCAAGAGCTACTCAAGAAGGAGAGGAAATCCTAAACAGGAATTTCCCGGCAATTCTTACTAAGCAACAAGAAGTTGTAGAAAGTCCAAAGGACCAAAGATGAATAATACTCAACATGATCTCCAATGGCTACATTTCCCTCCTTTTAAACAATGTGAGCTCCCTCTCAATGGACCCCACTCATTAGGGTTTCCTTCCTCTAGAAGATTCCCTCCTTATCCCACTGTGCTGGCCCACAATGTGCTCTCCACCTCATGCTACTGCGCTATTTGACTTGGTCAAACTTGGCCTAGTCATCCTGCAAAAGCCCCTTTTCACACATGGAGGTGTGAAATCCAGCTCTATAAGTGATCCTCCTTCATACCAAGAGGATTTTTATTATCTATCCATGAAATGAATGGGTCTCCTACCCATTTTATTTATCTCCTATGTGAAAATGGAAAAAATTAATGTTCCATAAAAATTTGGGAACATTACAGCCCTCCCCTCTCAAAGATTTCTTGTCCTCAAGCAAGTGCAAGGATAGACTAATAAATATTCCCTTAATCTCCCTATAGCATCCATGCATGATGAACTCCTTCAATAAAAGGATGCCATATCATCAATCAAGTGTCCAAGTTGTCCCTCCAATATATGCAATCTAGCCTTTGGTGAACATCCCCAAATGGTTGTCATGTAGAAACAAAGATCCATGAAGGAAACAATGGGTTGTCTAAGGGCCTCCTTGAGGCATGAGATCTGATATATAATGGGACTCATCATCCCCATAAGAATCTCCCATCCCCAAGGAATCATCCATATAATATAAGTTTCCTCTCAACATGGAAACTCACATAAATCTCCCTCCACCTTGAGCTCCGAAAATGAAGGTGGGCTGCAAATCTAAACATGGAAAGCCTCATAGCTTGCCTCATGTTATCCTTCCCTCCACTTGTGATAAGTTTATAGTGTTTTTTGAGCATGGGCTGCAAAAATATTTCCCTCAAGTGGCAAAATGAAGAGCAATCCTCTAAGGATCTCTCCTTTATCAATGATAATCCGGCTGGCCCAAGACATTTCATCCATGATAAGTAGGACATGATCATCATATAATGCCCCAATGACATGTTTGTTGTAGGTTGTACCATATGCAACAAGGTACAAACAATGTCTCACAGGGCTACAATGCAACCTCATCCACTGCAGCTGCAGGAAATAACATGGCATGCATTGTACATAAAATATCACCTCTACTACTGAATAGTAAATAGATGAGTGAATTAGCAATACAAAATCAAATACATGCCCATATACATACAATGAATGGATATCATCATCAGACTCATGGTCCACCTCCAAACGAAGCAAATAAGTGGTTGTGGTGACCATGTCTCTCCTCATGTTCCCATTAGAACATGCCATGCATAAACTATGGGAATCATCTCCCCTCATAGACACATTCAACTCATGTGTCAATTCACCCATCATGCTCCCAATAATAATATGTACAACATCGGAAAATGGAAACATTCTCATCATCAAAATAGAGGAAGTATTGATGGTTTTACATGATGCTTGATGGCACCAATAGTCTCCCAAGCAGTAACAACGCAGTTTTTCAAACTACTGCTTCCAAATTTCACATGGAAAAATGTTCCTTAACACATGGTCAAGTATATGAGTTGGCTGATCATACATGTAGTGAGAAAACCTTTGCCCAAGGCCACATAAAATATGGTTGTCTCCATCATATGGTTTGGCCCAACTTTTCTCATGGGGCAACATGAAAAATCTGCCCCTTTGAGGAGCCATGCACTGCAACATAATGATAAGAGTATGTAAATCAGCAAATTTAAACACAATGCTCTTACCATAGGTTGGAAGTAAGATGATATATGGATCCATGTATATGATCCTGCTCCCCAGTGTCAGCGCTGTGAGCTCATACAAAAAGCCTCTCGCCCATGACAATCTTTGTTTCTTGACATGCTCCTTGTCAAGAACACCTCACCCCAGTCTTCTTCTTTTAAATGTGGCTTCCCAGTGGAAATGCCTCTACGATTATTCAGATAAGGAGTAATCCCTTTGCACTATGAAGTGCCTATATATAATTCTGTAATCTAAGTGCTTGTTGCCTCCTCATGCTCACATCATGTGACTCATGTTATGAAAGTATCATGACTGATATATATGCCATATCAGCTCCATGTATCCCTACTCTCTGCTGCTCAATGATGCAAACATCCAGCCACCTCTTCTCTACTCCCATCCTCCTGGAAAAAGGGTACACCAAGTGATGGCCAAACTCCTTCAAGAGGAGCCAATGCACCCAAGCCTCTTACTGCCCGGTATCATATATTTGCAAGTGGAAAATCAGCCTCTTGCCCCTCATCCACACCCACTCAGCTCCTTCTGGATGTCTTCTCCTTCTTCCTCCTTTGGTACTCCTCCCATGAGGGCTACCATTCTCCCAAGCCATATCTTCCCCCTTACATTTCATGGAAAGTTGAAATGCAACTCCTTGGAGACCTTCTAGAGAAGATCTCTCATCCATGAATATGTTGGATCCATGAGGACCCAAATGTGATGGAGGTAATATCTCCTCTCCATCCATGTTTAACAACACTGTTGATTCCTCTAATGATGTAACAGTTGTTTCATCCTCCGGTTTAAAATTTGATTCATTGTTTTTCATGGGGGTGTCGTGGTTCTCTCCATCCTCCAAAAGTTCACACTCCAACCTCAAGGGCTGAATGCAACTCAACCAAAATGTATGAGGATGAGGTTTCATCTCCTCTTGGAACCCCTTGCATAGCGCAGTGCAATCATGCTGCTCTAAAATAGCATAGTATGTAGATTCTTGGATCTCTGCATGTGAGTTTCCACATTCCTTTAAACTATTGGCTGAAATGAAAAGTGGAACTTCACTCATACCTTGGTGGATCTTGGGATCTCTTTGTGTGGCTACAGAAGTTGTTTCCTCCAATGCAATGGTTGCCTCATCCATAGATGTAGAAGTCTACTCCTCCATAGCTGTAGCAGCGTTGGTGCAATTCTCCTCCCATGGTGGAATGGCTTTCTCTTCTTTTTTCCTCTCTCCATCAAAGGTTTGGATTAACCTTTGAGCAAAGTCTGCAAAATAACTCACCTTTGAATGGACCAAGGGTTTGAACCACCAAACAGAGGCCTCATCCTCCATATGCAGCGCTGCAATCTCCACTGCTTCTTTCTCTTCCATTGGATGTAGCATGAAAAATGCCTCTAGCATTTTCACCCAAGCTCTAGCTGAAGTGCTCCCATCAAATGTAGAAAATAGAAACCTATTGCCTTTTATTTCTCTTTTACCATAGGGCCTTCTCCCCTCCTTCTACTGAATAAATTGTGGGAATGTTGTAGCTCCCCTGAATGCTGCAGAATGGGATTTATACTCACTCAGGTATTGATCTAGAACATGATGATCCAAGCATATCTCATGCTTGCTTTCTTTTTTAGAATAGGAAGTGCATGGACCTTCCTCTTCTTCTCTTTGCTTCTCCTCCTTGGGGAGGCTCTTCTCTGCTCTGAAAATAGATGAGATCAAGCTCATCTTTTGCACCATCTTCTTCTTCTTCTTTCTTGGGCTTGAAGGCCACAGGCTGAGCCAAGAAAGGTGCTCTGATACCACTATAATATCCGTTTTTAGGAATCGCTAGCAATCCATGGCTGGAAAATGCATTTTCCAGAAATGGAGGCAACAGGATTTGATAACAAGACCTGGATCCCTTAGACCAGTATGTCTAAGACAAAAATCCAAGAGTTGGGATCAAGGAAATCCTTCTAGGATGGTGAGACAAGCCTCTCACACCTAGTTCCCTTCAGAAATTGCCCAAAGAATGGGGCTGCAACAATGTATGAACATACAAGGAATCCTCAGCGTTATTTTAAGGAGCCATGGCACATGAAGATGAAAATAGTTGAACAAGGTATAATATAGCAGCAATAGAGTACAATGCTTTGAGGAATCACTCACTCAAGCTAGGCAATGAAAGCCTCAATAAGACATGTACACCAAAGGTGACAAAATACTGCTATATAAATATGCCCTAGCTATGGCAGCGCTATCAATAGAAGGCACTGCAAGATGTAATATGAAAATACAATGATATATCAATGATAGCTCAAGAAATGAGGGGGAGCAAGCTCTCAACCCCTGAAAACAATAGTACAACAATCCTTAGAAGGATTGGCTACAATACATGTACAAAATGGGAAAATACATTAATGCCGAAGTTGCTGGGTAGCAGCAACTCATAAACAAAATAGGAGGAGATGGCTGAATATGATCTGGAATCTGAAATTGCCTCCTCCAATGGAAATCTGAAGTGAAAGGCTGATCCTTTCACCTAATATCTCACCCTCCAAATGTCTGCTAATCCCTCACAACAAATGCTCTCCAAGAATAACGTTGTCTAAGGGAGGGACTACGCTGCTAGTGATGGTAAGTGGTTGGCCTAGTGCCAAATATGGTGGAATAAGCTCATTAACCTCCTTTGCTGATCTCCCAAAGGGATGGAAGCTCCCTCCTCTGAAAAAATAGCCAAGGATGGTGTTGTAGAAAACCTCCCCAGCAACACCCAGCAACACTGCACAATCTCCAGCTGAAACTGTGTTGATGTAGAAGGATGATACTTGACCTCAATGTCTGAATATGGGGAATGGATTGTAATCCTTCAAGAGCTACTCAAGAAGGAGAGGAAATCCTAAACAGGAATTTCCCAGCAATTCTTACTAAGCAGCAAGAAGTTGCAGCAAGTCCAAAGGACCAAAGATGAATAATACTCAACATGATCTCCAATGGCTACCTTACCCTCCTTTTAAACAATTTGAGCTCCTGCTCAATGGACACCACTCATTAGGGTTTCCTTCCACTAGAAGCTTCCCTCCTTATCCCACTGTGATGGCCCACAATGTGCTCTCCACCTCATCCTACTGCGTTGTTTGACTTGGTCAAACTTGGCCTAGTCATCCTGCAAAAGCCCCTTTTCACACATGGAGGTGTGAAATCCAACTCTATAAGTGATCCAGCTTCATATCAAGAGGATTTTTATTATCTATCCATGAAATGAATGGGTCTCCTACCCATTTTATTTATCTCCTATGTGAAAATGGCAAAAATTGATGTTCCATAAAAATTTGGGAACATTACACTATGACACAGTCACAACCTTAGAGGGGAAAATTTTTTATGCATAGTCGTGTGACATCCCATTGGGAAAGGAATGTAGAGGCATGTTGGACCTATATAAATTGGTCGCTCAGAGAGGAACTGTATCAATACCCTAGGCACTACCACCAAAGGTAGGTTCTACTTCCAGACCTCCACCACAACAACATGCATGACTTGACCCATCAGAATTGACACAACCAAGGTTGACACTACTGGCAGCTCAACCAAGGTTTCACATAACCTAGCTAGCGCCCATGCCAGAGAGAGAATAGCACCCAACGTGAAAGAAAGAGAGAGAATGACAATCCACTACAATGAAGTCCAAAGGGACCGACCCTACAACTCGTATATTTTCCTGGAAACTTCTATAGGAAGTTAGTTACAAGGTAAATTTCATTTTTGTAAAAGATTCCTAGTTATTTTCGAATACCACTAGCAGTTTGGGGCTTGGGTCCTGAGTATTTAGTTCAGATACATAGGCCTCATTTTGATGTAATTGAGGGAGGAAATTTTCTAGTGTAGGGGAAACATTGTTAAATTTTTCTTAGAATTTTTTAGGACTTTTGAAGTTATCTAAGGAGGAATTCTAAAGTGTGTTTTGGGTTGTTAGTTCTTCTGTTTCATGTAATTATAAGAACCCATCTTTGTATTTTGAGTTTTCACCATACTAATACAATTGCAAGGAATTTTTATGGAAAATTATGTTGTAAACCTATTTTGGTATGAAATTGAAATGGGATTGTTAATTAAAGGAAATTTTGGATCAGTGTGATTATTTTCTTTAATTAATGTAGAATTTATCAATATTTTTTAAAGAGATTCTTGGCTATTTTGATGAATGTTTACATGGGTTTTAAATGAAATTAAAAAATTCAAAATACTATGTTGTATTGCAGTTGAGTTCTTAATTTCTCAGTTTTCTATTTGATTTTAACAAGATGAAATGAATTCTTAATCTTTTTTTGAATTGTTGACATTTTCCCTTACCTATATTCTCAAAAGAAGTTTAAATTTTAAAACATAAATTGAAAATTTTATTTAGATGGAATTTGCTCATGATAATTGGCACTTTCTTGTGAAGACTCATGTTGAATGTTTGAATGTATGAGATGTTCATATTTTAGAAATGTTCAACAAATATCGGCTCAATTGTGAGTAATTTTCTCTGTACTACAACAAAAAAAAAGATACACTAATAGAGATCGAGAATTTGTTTTGAATGGATGAAAATGGTTTGTCATGTTCCTTTATTTTTTGTGACAAACTTTATGAGGGAAAATATAATGCATGAAAATTAAATATGAAATGAACACAAAGAATATCGGCATAATTTAAGGAGAATTCATAAAGTCATTCACATAATAACATTTACAACAAACAAGAATTAATCTTTGATTTAATTTACCGCAATTTTTTCATCATCTTTAGTTTTCTTGTTGAAGCTTGAAGCCAAGAATGAACAGACATGAACATCCATGCTTTAAGAATGTAGGGATATATTCAACGAGACTAAAGAAACATAGATGATTTCATACACAAAATTTTAACAGAAAAACAACAAATTAGATTGCCCTTAGATGTTTTGAGGCTCTTCACTATAGCACAACATAGTATGACTCTAGTGCACCAACACTTTCATATCATAGTCATATGTCTCAAGTACACCTAGCAATTTTTAGAATCTAAAATAGAGGTCATTCCCTATTAAATTACCATTTTTCATTCCACATTCAAAAATTTACCTATTGTGTCCTTTCTCCATTTTCATCCTTTCACCATTCACCTTTTACATTTACTATTTATTATTCCCATTTATCATTAACCATTATCCATTTTCCATTATTTTTATTTACCCCTTATTATGGTGAAACTTTCCATACTTTTCAACTTTCTATTTTCTTTTCTTCCTTTTTAAACATTCCTATAATTATTTATTTCCATTTCCAAATAGTTTGACTTTCCAACCCCCACATTGTAACAGGCATGGTAAAAATAGATCTAAAAATATATATATATATAAGACCACGGTGATGGGACACATATTCCAAGCTTAATGGTGGGAAAATCATCCTAGTGGGTGTTCATTTAAGTTATTATGGCTAAATAAATTGGCAAAGGCAAAGGCTTTGGAACGACATGAGGCATTAACTAGAATTTTATTTATGAAAATAATGGAAATTAGGAGAAAAAGAAGGTGAAATGTCACAGGTTGCATGTGAGGAGGAAATTAAAGGAAAATAATGGAAAATGAAGAAATTAGATGCCTCATTAATAAAAAAGTTTCTAAGAATCAGTGGGAAAGACTTGGTAAGTTCAGTTTTGAAGCTCTCATTACTCTCTCTCTCTCTCATACTCTTGAGCACTTAGAGTATTCTTGGAGCACTCTTGGAGAGTGTGGCATATTGGGATATTTGGATCAAGAAATTGAAGGAAGAGTAGGAAAGTGTAAGAGGACATCAGGATCAACATCTACAACAGGATCTCAGTGCAGGTACCGAGTTGCATGTATGTTTTCCTCACTATTTTTTGCATGCATGGTCTATGCATGTGGATTTTCCTAGCCTTGTTGTTTCATGGATAACCATAGTATTTTGGGTTTATTTCCCATTAATTGTTTTATGATTAGTTCTCATGATTCCTTACATGTGGGTTGAGTTATTAGTTCCTGTAAGCCTTGGTTGGACAAACACTCTGGAATTCTGACAAACAACTGTGCGTTGAGTTACTAGTCTTGGAAGCCTTTGTTGGAAAAATGCTCTGGAAGCCCTAGGTGGGTTGAGTTACTAGTACTGGAAGCCCTAGTTGGAAAAACACACTATAATTCCTATAACAGTTGGGGTTGAGTTAGTAGTCGTGGAAGCCCTGGTTGGAACAAATACTCTGGAGCCCTAGAGAAGCTTGGATAGAGACCAAACCGTGATGGTTAGTGATTTTCGGCCATGAGGTGGAATCATTGGTTTGGGGTTTGAGACGGTTTGGTCTCTATAGCCTTGGTTTGGTGTTGATTAATGTGTTTCATAAAGTCCCACGTTCATGCTTGGAATATGGCACAGGGGTGATTAGTTGAAGTGAGATTTGGCACAACCATGTCTATGGTCGAGTGGAACGTGAAAGTCCCATTCCTGGTTATTTTTTTACATTAATTAATGAAATGTTCATTTTCTTGGTATTTGATGTGTATATGCACTGGTCTATATATCGATTTTATTGTTGATGTATCCATGGTACTTCTTTTGGTATTATGCTGGTTATAAGCATGTATTTTGATGGTGATGAGGCATGACTCTCTCCATGTTTTTACTTGTAAATGAATACAAACTGTATCCATGGTTAAATTGATTAAATCATAGCTCATAATGTAGGGAAATAATGTTTCTTAGCCATTCTTAGATAAAAAAGAGACCCCTTTGTTTAAATCTGATGTTTATACCCGTAGATGCTATGTTTGTGACATGTTTAACGAAATTCATGTCATATCTAGGTGGGGTCGGATGCTTTTCGGTTGATGTGATTACTTCGATATGTTTTTTTATTGTTATTTACCCTCTCCTCAAGTTACGAGAAGTTCTTGGTAGTGACCTAGGCTCAGGGGCCAAAAATGTGGCACAAATCTCAGAGCTACAGGTGGAAAATTTATTGTTTGGGCTTAAGCCTCTACCTTGACAATGCTAGCCCATGGATCTAGGGGATATATCCAATCCCTTGCCATTACAAGCATGTGGTTCAGTCTCAAAGGGGCTAAAAATCAATCTGCCTAAGGCAATAGGGCCTTGGGAGGTTGGGTTACCTCCTAGGGCTGTCAATGTTGCAGTGTAAGGTGTGTTTTTGGTGTTTCCATCAGTTCCACTTCCTTAAGGTAATCTGGAAGGTTGGATCTCATATTAGTAGCATATTGTCACATGTTACCCCAATTGGCCATATAATATCCTCATAAATTCTTTACACTACCTGCATAATGTTATAACATTACATTTATTTTGTACAATTATGTACATTACTTGTACCTCCTTATATCACTTAACCTCTTCACATACTTTTTCTCCTTACATTCCATCCCTATCACTTTGAAATGAGTTAGTAGACAAAGGATGAAAGTTCGCACTCTCCACAAACATTCATGGCTCACTATGCTTAATATAAGAATAATGTAAGGATATTTTTATTTATAATACATTTAAATGTATTAATATTATCCATGTGGGATTAAAATACATATTTATAAATCAAAAGGCCAAGATTCATGTGGAGCAGATCAACGATGATTGGGCCACATACTCTCATAGGTCATAACTAGAGTTCCCAATGTTCCATTTGGAAAAACCAGAGCTTGTTGGGAAGATAAAAGCATGACGAACATGCTAGGAGTGGTTTAGAGGGATAATATTATAGATATCATCTTTAAAACTTAAAAATAAAATTCATGACCAAGTTTAATCCTATCGCCAATTATTATTTTTTTAAATGATTTCTAAAAAGGGAAATCTATAATATTTGAAGTGGCACCTAGCTTGGAGGATGGATTCATAAATTCATATTTTTAAAATGGATCTCCATTCAATTAATACAAAGAGAAAGTGGCACCTTTCTTGGAGGATGGATTCATAAATTCATGATTTTAAAATGGATCTCCATTCAATTAACACATAGAGAAATAATCTAAGCATAAATTAGCTGCAAAGATGAAGAGAAAATTATTAAGGGAGACAATCATATACAAGAAAAAATAAAAATAAATAAATAAATAATTGTGGGTTTTTATTGAAGATTAGTTTTCTTTTCTTGAATATTTTATGAATTTACCTACTTAACTTCCCTCTCATATATTCCTATACATATTGTATTCCATAATATTTTCCATTTGTGCTCAATTATAGGAATATTTAGGTGTAATTATGTCTTCTCATCTCTTCCAAACACTTCATATTGTATTTCAAGTCCAAGGGAGCAAGATCCATACTCGTAAAAATCAAATTCACTTTAAATCAAATTTGTTTATTTGACATTAGGGGGTTGTTTTAGTTTTCAAAGAGTGCTAAACTTGTCTTATTGGGACATTATTTTTAATTTCTCCCACAAAAGGCTCTTCAAGATTCATGTTGCGATGCTTGTAAAATTGAAGCTTTGAAAACTCATTTGGTTATGGTATATACAATCATTTAAGCTATGTGAAGACTTGTCCATTTTATTTTATTTTATCATTTTCATTGTGCAAAGTCATATATGATTCTAGATTCACATTATTCTAAAGAGGAAGAAAAAGTACATGTTGAAGATAGAGCCCAATATATAAAAATACTTATTTCATATTAATTGTTTGTGTGCTTAATGACTAAATTTGTTCTATAAAAGCTTTGTTGGAAGATTTATTGGGGTTTGTTGTTTAGCACTTACCCATTACATTTATCCAAGACCATAGTATGAATCTTTCACATATTGAAAAACAAATACCATTTCTATAAAAATGTAGAGAAAATCTTGATAATTACTTAGAAAGTTGATTCTTGTCCTCGAATTTTTTTTTTTAACAAAAAGTATACACTAATCCCCACTAATATCTTTATCTATCAAAGAAATTTAGAATGTAAATCTAAGAGAACTTGTCAAATAATCCACCCTTGTCAATATGCATAAATCTCACACAGTGGAGTATAACTCTTTTGCATAGGAAAATGAGTTTTTGATAAATGCTAACTCCAAAGACAATCATCTCTAGCAAATATTAATCCTTATTAGATCCACAAATTCATTTAGCTATGTATTATAGGAAATACTTATCCATATTAGATCCACAAATTCATTTAGTTATGTATTATGTTGATTCTAAAGGAATTTGTTTCCAGCTATAATTGTATATTATTTATTCCATGGATTCATATCACTTATTTGCAGAATTGTTAGCGCAACTGTTTTACACAACATAGATTATTGGTGGAAGTGATTTCAACTACCCATTTAAATATTACAAGTGTGCTTTGGACTTTCTTGGTGCAAACACAATACACATAGTTTAATTAAAAATTCTTGGTGCAAACACAATACACATAGTTTAATTAAAAATTATTTCGAATAAAATACATACATTTCGTTCGATATAATGCCCAGTGGGTTTATAAGTGGCGACACAGTACACTATATAGACTCTAATACAAACACAGTGGCCACGCAGTGCACTTACAATTATAAAAACTAAAATCATTACTTTATGCCATGGATCTTCCAATTTCGAATGGGTACAACATGGATTATGAATTTATTGAATGACTGGATTCAAGTCTTCTTTATTCCTTGTAGACATCACTTTTAATCCTTCTGGTTTGCGGCCTATGAAATCGCTCTGTTTAGCGTAGTTGATCTCATAAAATATTTAGATTGACACAACCATCCAACAACGAACATTCAATCACATATTTATTTGAATATCAGAATTTCTCCTATAATTTTTTCTCGAGAAATTAAAGTAAATAATCATATTCAAATGTACAATATACACCCCTTTATAATATATAATTCGTGAAATTTTGATAATGAACCATAATAAAACATCTTTTAATGGATAACAATTTTTCTCATATAAAAGTAGACTCTACGAGTTTTATGTAGACTCTACGAGAATTACACTGTAATGTCTTTTTAACAGTGTAATGTTTTTTAACATTTTAAGAGTTGAATGGTGAGCTTGAATGGTATCTATAATGAATTTTCAAATTTTATTATGGTATTTTGATTTTTTTGTGTTTATTTTAGTAATATTGGGATATTCTATTATTTCACTATACTATCAACTCTAAGTAATATTTTTTTTCTCAAGAATTCTCACAATACATAGAAGGTACCAATTTAGCAAAATGAGAGAAAAGGGGATCCAAAATTTCCTACTTCAAAAACATTATTTGATAAATCAAATCTATTAACAACCACTTATAATAAAAGGTTAAGTGTATGGTGCAAAAGCATATGAGATGTCTAATTCAAGCTCTCATTTTATAGGCTTTGTAGTTAAAGCCAATTGCCATAAATATAACTTTGCATTTTACTAATTACTTATTATTCAACTACCCATGTGCTATTCACATGCACAAATAATTATTTATTTAAGATTATAATATACTGATTAATCCTCACCCAACTACCTCATCTCCTATTTTCACTCCTAAATGTTCCCTTAATTTCCTCCTCTTTTACTATATGAGTGGGTGCACATGTAGTCACTAATTATTTATTTACTCTCTCTAATATCTACCAACCCATTTTTCTTTTCCCACATTTCTATTTATATTTATATTTCTATTTGAATTCCTTATTCCTCTTTCTTTTCCTTCAATCAAGGGTGTATAATTAATTATTTTCTATTTAATTAAAAATGTTTCCTTTTATGTTTCATGCACTAGATTACATTTATACTTTGAATGATTTTTATTTCTCTCAATTATAATTTGTAATAATCTATATGTTTAATAAATTAATCAAATGTACATTTTAACTTTCCTCAAATTAAATAAAAATGCACATGCTAAATCAATCATCTATTCACATGCTTAGTTAATCATATTTTAATGTTTACTCAACCACTTTAGGTGATACCAAGGGTGTCATGTTCATGTATTCCCTTCAAATATCCAACTTTCTTGGTTGGGAAATAGTGCAATCCTTGAGTCCCTATTAACACAACTTTTGTCATTTTCTTGTTGAAAGAGTAGTGGTCACTAAGGAATATAAATCCCTTCTTATTGTGCTTCCCTCACCTAATCCTCATAAATGACAAAATTCATGACTTGCCCTCATAGAAACATGTAACCCATGACCTACCCTCATAGCAACATATAACCTCTGACTAAAATCATGACCAGCTTTTCAACCAAAGTCATGAAAAAAAAGTTCTAGTAAGGGAAAACAACAATGTTGCTCCTTCACTTGTGATGAGATAATGTATACATACATTCAACCCATGTGTGGACTAATTGAAAAGTATATTCCATGTGCTTGCACAAATTAAAATTATCAGAACAAAATGTTCCTTGATTACAATTAAAGTGTATTAAATTAATTACTCCATGCATATGTCATGTATCATGACCATATAAAATAATTTAATGTTAATTACATCATCTTAATGTACATTTTAACCACCTATGTTTTAACCATTCATATATATATATATATATATATATATATATATATATATATATATATATATATATATATATATATATATATAAATATATATATATATATATATATAAACTCACACACAAACTAAGACTATTTTTTTAATACTACATTCAAATATATCCAAATCAAATACTTGTACAAATAATTAAGTATTTCAATATACAATGTATTTTAGAAGTCTTTTTTATTTTCTTCAAATTTTCTTAAAATCAATTATACTAAACTCATAAATTGTTAGATTTGACAATACAAAAAACATTTCTTCATTCATTTCAAAATTACTCACTTTTAAGTTTTATAAAAATTATTTTGACTTGAAAATGAATCTACTTCAATACATTTATATCTAAAATAAATTAGGTAATAAAAATATATTAAAAATGTTTTTTTTTTAAGTTTCAATATATATGATTTTATTTTTCTAATGTTTTTAATATGATATTTAAATCTAGTATTCATAGTTGGCACGACATGCCTTTTTAACACATGTATATTTCGATCTTAAATTCAAGAAACCACAAATACTCATAGGTGCTAGATTTTCTTGTACTAACTCTAAATACTATGCCATTACTTCAATATTTACATAGAAACTATATGGAACTCAAAATTAAACCAAATTAAACATTTAAAAGTTCAACTATTTATTTTTTCATAAATATAATATGTTGGTAATAGTATCAGTTACATTAACACTTTTTGAAGTATGCAACTACATAATCTCTAAAATCAATACCTTTAAAAGAAACAGTAAATTAGTAAAGTATGCAACCACATTACTTCTAAAAACAACATTTATGAAAAAAACAAGACAACATTTATAATTAAGAAAGAAAAGAACATTGCACTTATATAAGATAGGTAATAGGAAAAAGAACAAGATAATAGTACCTACAATTTATAAAATTAGAAAACCTCAATTCTAACTGACAATGGCACGAGAACTAAAATAAAGAGAAATTCATTTATGATGGCATGAGAATTAAAATAAAAAGAAATTTATTTATGATGTCATTAGAACTAAAAGATGAGAAATAAAATAAAAGCATAGATCTATTTTTAGATTAATTACACCTTCATATTGTCTTTCTAATCCTTTCTTATGCACTTATTTTTAAGTAGGTCATATTTTAAATCCTTACATAATTTGTAGTTAAAAATTCTTTTACTTAATCCTTTTTAATGCATTTATTTACGGTGATGAGGCGGGCTATTATAGCACTCATCACAGGTTCAATTCCCTTCCCCGATCGGAGTGATGTATTTGGACATGTTGATGGAAATGGAGTAAAAAAAAAAAAAAAATGAAAAAAAGTGAAAAATGAAAGGTACTACCAAACTTACAAAAAAAAAAAAACATTTTGCAATCTTACATAGTTTGTAGCTAAAATTTCCTTTACTTATAAGATGATTTATGAGATGAATTCTTGATAATTTACTAAGCTTGAATTTTGAAAAGTTTCTTTTCTTCTTAATTTTTTTTTTATTTCTCATGGTTAACTTCTTAAAATATCTATCTTCTTTAGATTCCCTTTTGATTTCTAATTTATTTTTAAATTAAAAATTATATTAAACCTTAATCCAACATCACAACAAAACTATAAGATATTATTCTGCAAATAATATCTTGTTAGTAATTTTTAATTGGTGAATCAACTAGTAAATTTATAATTCATTAAATATGTTTTATGTGCAAGCATTTCCAATCACTACAAGTTCATCAATGTTTACACGGTCTATAGTAAAGTTTCCAAATATATAAATGACACTAACCACCATCTCAATTGGTTTAACCTGTCATAAGTTAAGTTTTTCAAACACAATGTATCAAAATGTTCAAGCATGTTAAAATACTAATTCTTGCAAACATTTCCGATGTTGAAGCTTTCGAACAAACATAGTTGATTTGCATCAACAAATAACTCACAATAGTTGGTGTAGAACCCCTCACTCACATTGTTGAACGGGTACCTTTGGAGCAACAGTGATTTTATTTATTTTTTAATAAGTTGATCATTTTTAATTAATGACACATATTGTTGAATTGATATCTTTGGAGCAACAACATATTTTCCGCATAAATTGGTCAGTAGTAATTAATACATTTTGTTAAAAAATTAAAATTAAATAAATTAATAAATCCGAATCAATTCACTTAATACTATTAAATGAAAAAAAAATCATCTAAAATAAATAATAATATTATCACTATTCTAGATAAACCTTTAGCTTCCTATACCACATAGTCAATAAAATTCCATAAAATTTTACATAAATAGTCATATAATAAAAGTAACACATATGCAAATAGACAAAACTTACATAAAATCAGTATAGATCCATTTTAAGTAAAGATCTAACATGAGCCTAGAGGGATCAAATTTCTTCATATATAAAGTTTTTTAGAGTGCAAAATAAAATGTGCAATTTAACCAAATAGGTGTTTTAGCCCTAAAAAAAATTCCCTAATATATACATAAATATTTTACACATTTTTTTTAATTTCTAATTACTTCACAATATATTCATTTTTTTTATAACCTATATTGTTAAGAGCATAATTTTTTATTTTATTTTAAAGAGTGACATATGGACAAACTTACACATCCCATCATACTCTAGTTGTAGAATAAACCTCTAGGGTCAATAAAATTGTATTCACCATAAATAAACCAATTATCTCAAATCTACCAAATTCATTCCATAGATAATACAAATTATTTTGTCCATATATATAATAAGATAAGAAATCATACAACTTTTCAAAATATAAAATTATTAAAATAAGATATTCTGACTAACCTTCCTATTAAGTTTTATTTCAGTAATATATGATAAGCACAAGCCACCACTACAAACAGAATTCATGTTTGAAAACATACATGCGCATGTTCAAATGTACATAAAAGTGTACCTACTTTTCGCTTAAGAATCCATTCAAGTTATTAAATATATCAACTTATATTATTAATTCATACAAATTTTATTTACGTGTTGCGTATGTTCATTCGTAAATTAGATTCTAAATCACCTCCTCTATAATTTTAGAAACTCTACAACAACAAAAAATAATGTTGGCATATTCATCCGATAATTTCCATCATTTTCCACGGTAGCTTTTGCAGATTTTTGCTCGTTTTTCAACAACTCTGAAAGAATATTGACTACTGCTCCGATTTCTATGAATCACAGATATCTTAATGATAAATCACGTGCTCAACATCATGTTTAAATAATATTTATGTTTTCAAAATAATATTCAATTTTTTTCAAGTGACCGATGACTAGCGAGTCCAAGCAATTTAAATTAATAATTCGGTAGGTTTAAATCACTGTGATGAACTTCACCTACCAATGTATATTATATTTCACATAGAAAATGACGGCCCATTAACTTAACTTAACTTACATGCATGTGGGGCGATAAATTTATTAAAAAAAAAACTTTTGACCATGGAGAGAAAATATCAAATCTGTTATAAAGTTTGAGAAAAGTTGCCCCATCTACTTCAAAGGTGGACCACGGTCATAATTAACTTCTTGTGTTTTGTTTACAACTATGCGATTACCGAACATGAGAGACTATTCTAGTCATGGAGTTTAGTTATTGCGATTTTTTAAGACTTTTTGGTAGATTTTTTTATTTAATTTCTATAAAATTTGATAGGAATTTATTGAAAACAGAAGCTTGATAGATAATTTTGCACAATCAAAATATCTTAAAGTTTTTTACGATGTTGAATCCATATATAATAAAAAACTTGTTCAAATAACACAAATTAAAATTTCACGTCAAATTTTTTAGCGAAATTCCAACACTAAAAATAACTCCATTTTTAATTCCCATCCAATTTTTATAATATTTTCAATATTATCAAAATAGAACCTAATAAGTAATGTCTCCTACCTACTCACCAACATAGGGACCCAAATAGTCAAAACCCCATACGCTTACCCAACTACTCTCGTTAATTTTATTACTCAAAATAAAAAAGTTGTTGGTCATAAAATATTTCATTGAAATTGACACCAACACAACACCGGCCAGATGCTAAACTGATTAGATACATTATAAATTTATACAACTAATTTAGCAAATGAAAAGTAGCATATGGAATGGAAACTTCTATTTGAATAATGGAGTGACTTAGTGTGACTGGGGCCTTAATTTCCTCTTTGTCTACCTACTCGACAGTGACACCCATGACCACTAAAGGAACTTTAACAAAATTCATGAGTTGAGGTTTAGTATTATTAGAAGCACTTTATGAATTTAGAATTATTAAAAAAACTTAATGCACAGGGTTTAGCTTTTAGAAGGATAAATTAGGCTCATATTTTAATACTAGCTGTGGTTTTTAAACACCAACGTGTAGTTAACATAGCAAGACAAAAAGCAATGAGATCAGATACGTGCTCTCACCGCCTCTTTATATTATAAATAAATGTGAGTCCCTTGCTTGCTGCTGTCTATTCCATTGGGAGTGGTCACGGGTTCCAGACCTTTTGCATCTTCATTACTCTTCCGCCTGAGAAAATATGGGGAGATCTCCGTGCTGTGAGAAGGCTCATACTAACAAAGGGGCCTGGACTAAACAAGAAGATGACCGCCTCATCGCTCACATTCGAGCCCACGGAGAAGGCGGCTGGCGTTCCCTTCCCAAGGCCGCAGGTTGCTTGCCTGCGCTCTGCTTTCTTAACGGAATTAATGGCTGCCTGCAAATTTTCCGTTTATGTATAATGCAGCTTCTTGATTTTCCGATATAATGTTTCTTGATTTTCCGACATAATGTTTCTCGATTTTCCGTTTATATATAATGTTTCTTGATTTTCCGATACAATGTTACTCGATTTTCCGTTTATATATGATGTTTCTTGATTTTCCGAGATAATGTTTCTTGATTTTCCGATACAATGTTACTCGATTTTCCGTTTATATATGATGTTTCTTGATTTCCCGATATAATGTTTCTCGATTTTCCGTTTATATATAAGGTTTCTTGATTTGCCGATATAATGTGTCTTGATTTTCCGATTGCAGGGCTGCTGAGATGCGGCAAGAGCTGCAGACTGCGATGGATAAACTACCTGCGTCCCGATCTGAAGCGTGGAAGCTTCACGGAAGAAGAAGACGAGCTCATCATCAAACTCCACTCCTTCGTTGGCAACAAGTATGTCATTTCATCGCCTCTGTTGCAGCAATGAATTTCCTTTTAAACCTGGATCTGTCATGAAAATCTCACTCTTGAAGTCCCAGTTATGGATCGAAGTGATTTTAATTAGTCGGTGAAACTGTGCAGGTGGTCCCTTATTGCGGGGAGGTTGCCCGGGCGGACGGACAACGAGATAAAGAACTACTGGAACACACACATCAAAAGAAAATTGTTGAGCAAGGGACTCGACCCCCAGACCCATCGTCCACTCGGCCAGCCCAACAATACCCCCCCAGTCACTCGTCCTGTTACTGAGCACGAAATTCCGGCATTGCAAAACCCTACAACGCCGGAGATAGTAGACTTATTACAGCACCACCGATTGGAAAGCTCGCCTATCAAGCCGGCAGCTTCGGATGCGGAAGAGCATCCTGACCTCAATCTGAATTTGTGTATCAGTTTGCCGTCCAATTCGGCCCCGGCCGTAAACAGAGTATCCAGCGTCGCTACAACAGTGGATTCAAATTCTGATACTGGCCACAGGCTGTGCTGGCAGTTTCTCTGACAAAGTTGTTTCTATAAGAGTGTGCGGATTATCGCAGCAGGGCCATGCTAATGAACAGTGCCAAATGCAGAAGGACTCGTGGTGGAAATGATGTTTATAGAGCAAAGATCTCCGACTTGCTTATCGTGGAATTGAAATAAGTGTTGGAGGAAGCAGAGACGGTGGGAAAAAGGTTTTGTGTGTTGCAGGTCTAGAGATATGTTGGGGGAATGTATGGATAATAGGTATTTCTATAATCTCCAATTCTGGTGCAATTATTTCACAACAGTTAGCAGCATTTATCAAGGAAAAATATAGTTCGTTTCATGTTCTCAACCGTAGGAGAGATACCAGTACCAGTACATTATCTGCTTGCAGGGTAAGTTGAAGTCATCATATTGCTACGCCGTGCCTTATGGCCCTCATGGCTGTATTTTTAAAGACAAATCCCACGCTGCTTCAGCCTGCAACAGGCTATCTTTACTCTCAGAACACTGATACATACCACTGGTCTGGAACAGAGAAACTGAAGCCTGTTCTAATTTTTTAATGCTTTTAGATGTGGTAAAGAAGCCAATGTGAGAACTGCAAATTTCATTGGGGCAAGACTCAGGTGTACTGTCAAGCATGAAAGTTCCGGAATTTGATGGTGGGATATTCAACATACGGCAGAGGTGCCCACAAAGATGTTAAAAATATTGGACTGGGCGCCTATTACCACTTGCAGTGGTGTAGGAAAGAGTGTCGTTCTATTGCAGGAGTGTGATAAAGGATGTAGAGAATTTTCTCCACAATTGATGTTCAATATAGACTCAAGGACGTATGTGTGTTGAAATTTCCACTGTACTTGTGAATTTGAACTTTATTGAGTATGTTAGTTTGAGCATCGCCCATCAGTATGAAATTAAACTTCGATTAATTTTATTTTAATTTATTTTTTAAATTTATTTTAAAATAAAACTATTTTAAAGAATGATTTTAAAAAAAAAATTTATAAGTTGATTTTCTTCAATATGACTACTATTATAAATGTTTATATTAAGATTTATATAAATATATATACAACTTTTTAAAAGATAAAAAGAAAAGAAAGTGTTTGGACATTGGAACATGGACTAATCACTATCTTTTGTGGATTTTAATTTTGGCTAACATTTGTGGGTTTTGGCCTAATGATAGTGATTTCAATGGAAGATTGTTGGACATTAGATTCAACACTGGAAGATTGTTGGACATTAGGAAATTGTTGGACATTAGATTCAACACTGGCCATTAGATTCAACACTTCTCGTGTATTTGTTAGACATTGGATTCAACAGTTCTTGTGAGCAACATGGACTAACAACCTCTCATGAATCTTAATTCTGGCGATTGTAACTAACTTGATTGTAACTTAAAGTAGATTAACACTTGCAAGTTTTTGACCTACAGCAATAGTGATTTAACAAAATGTAATTATTTAATCTAGACATTTACATTAATTAAAATAGAATAAGATAAATTAAAATTAAAAATATTAACTAAAATATAAAAAAACTTAATAATATAATGGAGAATCCACTACTTTTGAAAATGGAGTAGAAGAAATAAAATAATTTAAAATTGAATATATATAAAAGAACTCTTTTTGAAAATGAAGTACAAGAAATGGATATAGGCTTTTCTTCCTTAAAAAGATTATATAATAGAAATCTTTTTAAGTGTAAAAGCAACCTTATGAAAAGATTATATAATAGAAATCTTTTTAAGTGTAAAAGTAACCTTATGAAATGAATTTACATTTTAATTTTAATAAGTAAATATATATATATATATATATATATATATATATATATATATATATATATATATATATTTTATCATCATGATTTGATTTTTGTATCTAGTAACTTATAGATGATTAAGGTGATTAAGGGTAAGAATAGAAAATTTTGAATATTATTTTTAAAAATAACTTATATTATTTTTTAAATATGTTTTGAATTTAATTTTATGGTTAAATAAAAAGAAATTTCACATTCATTTTTTTAGGGTTATTACAATATTAATTTTTAAAGTATTTTTTTTAATTGAAATAATAACTTTTTATAATATTTTAATTTTCTTTTTATTATTTCTTTATTTTATTAAAGAATTTTTAAAATTTAAAGATAATTGTATTTCTTAATAATATAAATACAATAAAAATTTTAATTTTCCTTTATTTTTATTATTTAATTAATATTATTATTTAATTAATATTAGATATCTTTATATTATGGGTTTTAACTTCTAAGAAGTAGTAAAATAGAATTTTCAGTAATTTTAATTAAAATTTCAAATTGTATAAAAAATTTCAACGTTTATGTTTATATAGTCAGTTTATATTGTCATTAGTTCAATTTATGTTTACTAGAGTCATTAGTTCAATTCCTCTAATTGCCTTTATTTCAGACTTAAAAAAAAAAAAATAGATTTATTGTGTTATATTATTAACTCATAGTTATATTCCTTGTTGAAAGAAAAACACAATTTATTAAAAAATAAAATAAAATATATTTTTTTTAATTTTAAAATTATAAATTATAACATAATTTATATTAATTTTAAAATTATAAATTATAAAATAATTTGTATTAATTTTAATTGTTTATATATATATATATATATATATATATATATATATATATATATAAACTGAACTTGATTTGGTTTAGTATGTTATATATAATTTTTTTCAAATTTCATTTTTGTCTTTAAAAAAGTATTAGAATAAAATTTTTAAAATTATCATAGTTTGATGATTTATTTCAAATTGAAATTTAATTTGAATATATCTAGATACTTTAAGAGGAAGTGTCTTTCATCAATTTTCTTAAAGTTATAAATATTATAGATTTTACATTTCATGTTATTTTCTAAAAATACTTTTAATCTTTAAAAAAAATAATTTTTTAATTTAAAGTTAAATAGTTCTCTACAATATTACATCACATTTTTTGAATAATCATATTATTAAAAATAATCAATATTATAATCACTTTAAAACCATTAAATATTTTTAATTCTACTCCTATAAAATATATACTTTCAACTATATTCTTATAATAAGTTATTTTCTCATGCTCAAAAAGGGATATAAATTTATATTTAAGAATTGTGGTTTGTATATAAAATTAATTGAAATTAAACATGTTGAATACTTAAAAATAATATTATTTAAAATTTAAAATTATTTTGTTCATACACATTAACCCATACATCACATAAATTAAAACAGAAGTAATCCCAACCTTATGATGCAACACAAGTTTTTTCATAACGTGTAGATGGCTTTTACCATTTCAGAACGTTTGTCTCAATGATGCAGCATGTATTCTGCTACATATGATGGGAGTAAAGTTACTTGGTAGAAAGGCCTATTGAATAGCTGGGAAGTTGTTTTAATAAAAATGAAAGAGAGTACATTAGGTATTATGTGAGTGTCTAAAAAATCTATAGATTAACTTAGAATTTGGTAAAGATTTTGATAAAATTTAGCAAAGATTTATTAGAATCTTGTTTATAGTTATTAAACTTTAGTATTTTGGGTGTTCTAATGGATTTTTGATAGTGCTGAATCTATTGTCACTATCAAAAAGGGAATTCAAACACTCCAACTATCTGATTTTTTAAATTTGTTTTTACTTGATTTAGGCAAAAAACTGTTGTCCAAGCTATTCTGTTGGCTAAATAGACAATCCCTTTCTTTAAACTAAAATTGAAAAAATGTTCAAAATAATATATGTAATGGTTGATGGAAATATATTACATTATAAAAGATTTAAGAAGTTTGTAGTTGTCATGGGAAAATGAATTTTTTTATTATATATATTTTAAATTTAATATTTATTAATTTTATAATATTATTTTATTTATTTATTATTTTTTAAAAATTAATATAAAGTAAATATTATATTCTTCATATGTATATTATATTAAAATAATTATTTAATTTTAATATTTAAATATTAATGTATTATTAAAAATAATGCGTGATATATATAAATGGTAGGTGAAAATATATATATAAATGGTAGGTGAAAATATAGTAGCATAATCTATGTTAACTCATTTATTTAAATAAAATATAAAATATGTGGTTGATATTTATATTATATTAAAATATTTATTTATTTTTGATATTTAAATGTTAATATATTATAAAAAATAATATTTATTTAAAGTGATATATGTAAATAGTAGGTGGAAATATACTCTCATAGATTTATATTAACTTTTTTTTTATTGAGCATTGAGAGGAATTAAATTTTTGAAGTGATCTTGAGTTAATATCTATCTATGCTAGTTATTTGTATATGTGTTATGTGTCAACTTCATGCTAAGCATGGAAAGAATTAGGCATCTCCTTCATCTTGAGCAATACACTAATGAAATGTTTTAGTCATATTATATTTATTTCTTCATTTGCTATAGACATAATCTTTCTTTATAAATAAATAGATATTTATATTGAAATTTGTTTGCTGTTAATCATTTTTTTTAAATATTACATGTGAACATATAAAACCCACCTATGAATGCAACACATTAGACATATCATTCATCTTCAGCAATACACTAATAAAATGTTATAAGTATTAATTTTTTTTTAGCTTTCATTTATTTTAGATACTCTTTCTATTGCCATTAAATATTTGTTATTAGTATTTTTTTAAAATGTTACATATAAATTCCATATTAAACATTGAAACAGTTACTAAATTCCCACATACACTGAATTATAAATAAAAGATATTAATATATTTTATTTATAATTCATATTGGTTTATTTATTTAAATGTCACATATCAGTTTGATATTAAAAATTGAATAACTTATATAGCTATAACACATTACACTGCTATAATATCAATATCACATATAAGTTCTATATTAAAAATTATTAAGTTACATAATTAGAATAAATTGCACAATTATAATAACAATATTATTTTTAGATGTCATATATTAACTCCATATTAAGTAATGAAGTTATCACATATCTCTTTTATAGTGAGAAAATAAAAACCAAATATATAAATGAAATTAATTTTTTTTAATTTACTTTTAATAATTTTATTTATGTAAAATTAAGATAAAAATTGAAATACTTTATTTAAGGCCAATTTTAAATTATTTTTTTCTTATTACTTTTTATTATTAATATGAATATTAATTTATTATTTTTAAATGTTATATTACAAAACAACATTTTCTCTATATTAAATAGTAGAATGCTTCTTAACTCAATAAATTTATATAAGATATAAAAAACTAAACAAGTTGTGATCCTAATGTACATAGAAAACTTTGATATCCTAAAAAATACATTACATATCAATATTATAATTAATACTATTATAATTTTATTTTATCTTCCTAAAATTAGTATTATTTTTATTTTTATTTGCTTATTAAATTTTTTATTTTTTAAATTAAATATAAAATACAAATTTTATATTCTTCATACTTATATTATATTAAAATAATTATTTAATCTTAACATTTAAATATCAATATATTATTAAAAATATCAAATACAAAAGATGCGAAGGACATTGGTTTGTTATATCATAAAACAATATTAGAAAAACTTAAATGTCGACGATTTTTGTGAGCATTAATTAGTGTAATAATTATTTTTTGCAACCTCCCTGGTAAATATCTTTTCGACATCAAACCATAATGCCTCGTTATGTTTAGTAGAATGGAGAGAGTTGAATATATGTGTAATAATGTTATAAGTGTAAAAACTAAACTCAAACACATTAATGTAAAAAGTGTCTTATGTAAGTGGACACATGATGGATATGAAGGTGATATGGTCTTTTCTAAGGCTTTGTACTAAATGATTTTCTAGTCTAAGTGTTACCACTTAGTTTAAGTGTGATCACTTAGTTTAAGCGTTATTATTTAGTCTAAGTGTTGGGTTGATGTCTTATGGGTTTGGTCACTTGAGTATGAAGGAAAGCTTTCTAGTTATAGTTCAAATTCAAAGATGATTTCTGGTCAATAATGGAAGGTTCCACAATTTCTAGTAGAAATTAAGTCGTATAGTCATAGGTAGTAATGAATCTATCGAAGGATGGTAGAGAGTAGAGAGATTTACATTAAAAGAGTTCGTATATCTTAGTTTATTAACAAATATTTTTCTTAGAATAATATCGATAGAATTATGTCAATGAAGAAAACTAAGGGTTTTTTATTCATCTAAAAATAAGTTGTTATTAGTAACCATTCCTTCTAAATGAGGGAAGTTAAGAATGTTGTGTTAGTTGATTATGTTTTCCAACTATCTTTGTGGTAAGATACCTCCATAAATAAGACATGTGTAAGGCTATGAGCATAAGTTTATCACATACAACAATTATCTAAGTGGAAGCACAATTCCTTAGCTTAGTAATTTCACTAGTCTTCATAACTTAAGTCTAAGAAATAATAATATTTTTTGAGAGTTGCCTATTAAGCTTGCGATGCTTGCAAATATTGAGTTCTTAAAGCTTCAATATAATGGATTAAGGGGAGGTATATCTTCATTTGTGGGCAATCTAATGTGTTTGACATCTTAGTAAGTTGTGAAACTGGTATTTCCTTATGTATTAGTAGTTCATGACTGTATAACTTTAGATATTTGGCAAACAAACATAAGAACATGTTGTGAATCTATAATAGCATAATATTCAACAACAACATATGACATTCAAGTTCTAGTTGAAGTATATGCACATACATAATGTGATAGAGCCTATCAAATTTCGTTTGCCCCCAACACTAGCTTCATTAACTAGTTTTTGAAAGGAGCCTACTATGTAAGTTATTACTTCTCTTCTCATCCATAAATACGTAATAATAGTTCTAATAAATAATTGCAAGCTATAAAGAATAATTAACCCAACAACTATAAAAAAAAGTCACTTATCTATTTCTTGGAGCAACTACCATGTATATTGAAGACATGTAAGTTGATGATGACCCTGCACTAGCTACATGCGAAATAGATGGGCAAAGAATTATGTCAAAATGGTTCATAATGACATAGACCATGGAAACATGTCATGGATCTTCGAGGCCTATAATGTCCTAACGCGAGTTGGGGTTTGAGAAATCGAGCATTGGGTGGAACAAAGATGAGCTTCATGGCTTTCTATCGTTAATATAACTATCATAAACATTTTCAATGTGAAAGATGAGTATACCACTTGGTTGGAAGCTTGTGAACAAGATACTAAATAAAACAGAAGGATCATTTGTACTTATAACATAAAGACCACGGGAGAGTCATTTGTGCTTGATAACATAAAGACCACCTGTGATCATCCATCTACAAACTACTTCGTGTATACATGTATAATACTCACCAAAACATGAACAAGAGTGTTCACTTAATTTATTAATAAAACATTTGACATTAAACAATAACGTACGATATTAAATACCAATTTAAATACAAAATAATATTAGGCTATTATACAATTATATTATAAAAAAATCAATTAATAATAACTAAAAATATAATATTTTTGCAAAACTTTAAGTTACACATACATACTCTTCAACTTAAATGTGAATTAACAAACAACAAAATGAATACACAATGGGAATAAATCATCTTCTTGGTAATGATGAGAGGCCTATTACAAAAGTATTTATTTACTTTTTAAAACACATTATATGATTTCATATCTTATGTACCTTATTCGTTGTGGTTCCAGTGGCTCGTTGAAGCTATTTTTAATAATTATTATTAAATAGTTTTACATGAAAATGACCAACATTAATCGCTCATTTGAATATATTATTAGAACACTATTAAAACTTATGATCCACTAATTTCCATACATCGCTGTCCACCTTTAACCTCCATCGATTTTTAAGAAAACCAATATGTAATTAAAAATATCAAATCCGTTTATAAAGTTAAAAACTATGTTCCACCTACTTTGCACTATGTCCGCTAGATACAAAATGTTTGGTGGGAGCATGTTACTCGAAGTTGACACTGGTACAGTCGGAATCGACAACGACTACTCAACTAATTACGCCCCAATGATTTGCGGTCCCCACTGAACCAAATCGGCTTTCCGGTTGCAAAGTCCAAGTGGCCACTGAAGGGGGGAGCTGATGACTGGAACCCCACCAAATATTCATGCAGAGATATTTACGGCCAGTTCAACATATAAACTACTAATAATAATATAACCTAAAAACTAGTAATAATACTACGACATCATGCTATTTACTTAGTTTAGGTCAAATAATAATTCTATGACTAGGTTATTTAGCCATTATAAGTGGTCCACTTTGTATTGGTGGTTGGTTTGATAGGGTTCAGTGTTTATTAGGTTTTGGGTTTAAATTTTGTGGAAAGAGTTGAAGATGAAAATCACGTGAAAAGTTTTTATTAAGTTTTGGGTTTAAATTTTGTGTCTTTATTAGTTTAAGTTCAAATTTCTTAGAGAAAATTGAAAATAAAAACGATGTGAAAAAATTAAACTATTCCAAAAAACATTCAAACTCGACCTAACAATACACATTTCTAAAAATAAATAGAATTAATCATTCTTATTCCATTCAATAAATAGATTGACCTCGGCCTAAATTAACTTAACCACATTTTTTTAGTTTTTGAATTTTTTTAGTGTTTGAAAAATTAACTATCTCCTCAAGGTTCCATTCAATTATTTCTCTCATATACCGAATCATAGAAAAAAGTTCATTGTAAGTCTCCCCGTACCCTTATCCCTGGGCACATGGGACCTGACATGTGCACATGATGGAACGTACATATAGAGCTACCAAACCCTTGTTTTATGCAAGGCCAATTAACTACACTATGCAAACATTGGAGCAAGCCGAACCCCATGAGATGAGTGCGTACATGTGTCATTTTTTTCTTCTTTTGTTTGTACCTATGCATAAAGGTTTGAACGTGACTATCCACATCATATTTCATAACCCCACCACACACCCACTGCGATGAAAGTGAGTGTTCTCTTTAAACTATAGTTAAGTGTAACTTTGTGCGTGTTGAATTTTCTTTGAATTTTTATTTACATGGGTTAGATGTTTCATTTATTTTTATTTTTTTGGGTTTCTTTTTTAAGATAAAAGAAAATAGACTAGGGTAAAGATGGTTGAATATGATTATCTACATTATACTGGAATGACTCCACTATTATTATGAAAGTGGTCCATTGTATATAATGATGGTTAGGTACAACTTTTCCTATATTGAACATGGTTGAAAATGTTATTAACTTTTCTTGGATTTTTGTAGGTATGTGTTAGATGTGAATCATATTAATTTTGTTGGGTGCATTTTATTATATTAAGAAGGAATGAGGAAGTGAGGATAAAGATTGTACACATTATATTTGACAACTTCACCATGGTCACGAAAGTGTTTTTTTCCACACAATTGTTAACTTCACCATGGTTATGAAGATGTTTTTTACAACAATTGTTAGGTGCAGCTTTATCCATGTCATGAAAGTGTTTTTTTCCACACAATTGTTAACTTCACCATGGTCATGAAGATGCTTTTTTCCATACAACAATTTTTAGGTGCAACTTTATCCATGTTAAACATTATTGAAAGTGCAATGAACTTTTCTTGAATATTTCTATAAATGTAACATTCATTTTTTTTAATTCCTTTTTGTTTGTCATACTTGTTCTGTGGGTTAAGAACAAAGATTGTTGAACATAACTATTCACATCACATTCAACCACCCCATCCTTACCATGAAGGTGCTCCTTTGCATACAACAATTGTTAGGTGGAACTTTTCCTATATTAAACAATGTTGAAAGTGTAATGAATTTTCCTTGAATCATTGGATACATGTGGTGATCTGATTTTCATTTTTCTTTTGCTTTTGTTTGTAGTCCCCTTTCCATGTGGCAAGTATAAAGAGGTGAGCAATAGTATTACTAAATGTGATCATCCACATCATGTTCAACAACCCATCAGTGCCATGAAGGTGGCCCTTTGCACAAAACAATTGTTGTGTGCAACTTGGTTTATGTTGAACATTATAAAATATGCAATGAAATTTAAACATTGGACATTTATTACTACAAACCTTTATGCATATGTGAAGAACTCATCTCCTATGGTACGAGGAATTCATTTGACATATCGAAATTGGGACAATATTGCAAGACACATTTAATTTCTTAGGACTTTGAAGTCACTCAATTGATCATAGGGATTAAGGAACATAGTCATCAATTATGATAAGCATGTTTCAAATACCTTATGTGTCGAGCTTCCTTTGTGGTATTATAAGGTCATTTGAAGGGGGTGTACCCTTGGTTCAATATCAATTCTTTGTCACTTGTCGTAGGATGCATTTTTCTCACATTTCCTCAACTACTAGTTGCAACCATGTCTAATATCATCATACTACATCTATTTCATCATTGATTCAATAATCACCTATTATCATTTTGGTTTGAAGGATGTCACTCATTCTAGTTTTAGGAGTATAATGTTATGGTTGTGGTTTGAAGGTGGAATTGATTTTCATTCTAGTTTAAAGAAGAATGTTATCACTCTCACACGCCTAACCATTGCTCCACAATTTATAGAGCGATGGGTATTGAATTGGTGAATCCATAAAGTTAATGACACTTTTTGGCAAGATAAGTCTTGAAAAGTTCTGCATGCAAACCCTTAATTGATGAAGTTATTAAGCTTTTGATTAAACTTTCAATAGCTTGATCAAGCACTTATTCAAAACCTAGATTGATGGTTTTCTTGGATTGAATAGACCTGTAATGAAGGTATTGGTGGAGAGTAAAATAAACCGTTAATTAAGGTTGGACCTTGATTGAGAGTTTGTTTCTTTACAATAGAAAAAGGCTACAAGCCCACATTTTATTTCATTATTGAATAACACAAACAATAATAACCCACTTGTATGCCTTGATCGAACATTTGGCCGAACACATTCTTCAACTTCTATATTGTTCACACCATTACATAATGGAAACTAATCGAGAGGTAGGTGATTTTTTTAATAAATAAATTATTAAATCTAAACAATTAAATTTTAATTATTTTGTTTAAATTTATCAACCACCAACAATTATTTTACTATTTTCTTAAAGTATTATTATATATCATTGAGCAACAATGTTTACATTGCCCATTTTTTACAACCATATATCAATAAGTAGAAATGTTACTAGATTTTTTCAGTCTTGGACAGTAACATAAAAATGATTGAAAATTGTATATTTATACATGGTGGGAAATAAACTTTGCAACATAAATGTTGCTTGTTTGTTTTCTTAATAAGTTTAGATGCAAATAATCAACCAATATCATTTATTTAGTTGTTGGTTTTATTTCCAACCATGTATAAATGCTACCATGTTTTTTTCAATTCTTAGGTAATGCATGGAGGATTGAAAACTATCCATCTATATATGGTTGAAAATATGGCTAACCCATTCATTTTGTAAAATTGATTATTTAGAAATAATCAAGCAACAACTCAAACACTGCTAGATTTATTTATAACGATTTATTGCTTAACAAAAATATTTTAGGTTTCTTAATTCCTTGGTAACTACTAGAATATTGCAAATATCAAATGTTCATGTGATATTGTTTATTTTTTTATTAATAGTTTTTTTTTTTCATAAGTAAATATAAAGAAATGAAAGTAAATTGTTTTTTATATAACTATCCACATCGCATTTAACAATCATGCCATTAACATGAATATGTTATGTTATGCACAATGGTTGTTAGATGCAACTTTTTCTATGTTGAATAAATTTAAAATGAAATGAATTTCCCTAGATGTTTTCATGCATGTATTGATGTGACATTCACTTTTTTATGTTTTTGGTTGTAGTACCCATTATATGGGGAAAGGATGAAGAGGTAAGGATGCATATTGTTGAATGTGGCTATCAACATCACATTTGATGACTTTGTTACTATCATTAAGGTGTTATTTTCAACATAATGATCATTAAGTACATCTTTAAAAATGTTGAAAATTACTAAAAATTTAATGAACTTTCCTTGGATATATGCATACGTGTGTTGATGTGACATTCATTTTTTTTTCTTTTGTTTGTAGGCTATGTTTATGGGGTGAGAACAAATATATTTGAACATTATTATCCACATCACATTTGAAAATCTTACAAATGATATGAAGGTGCTCCTTTGCATGCAAGAAATTTTAGGTGCATTTTTGTTTGTGTTGAACATTGTTGAACTCGTGATAAAATTTCCTTGGAACTTTGAATACATGTGTTAATGTGCCATTTCAATTTTTTGTTTTGTTTTTTGTTCCCCTTAAATAGATAAAGGATAACTTGATAATTGAACATGAATATCGACATCATGCTTGACAATCCCTTCAATACCATGAAGGTGCTCCTTTGCACACAACAATTGTTAGGTGAAACATTGTTTATGTTGATTTTTTTTGAAAATGTAATGAATTTTGGACCTTGGATATTTCTTGCTGCCACCAATTATGTATATGTGAAGAACACATCTCCTATAGTATGAAGTATTTATTTTAAATACCAAGATTGGGACAATATTGCAAGGGATGTCTAACCGATTAGGTATTTGAGCCATTCGATTGATGATAGGGAGATCAAGAAAGGAATTCACCAAGTGTTTTACACAAATTTTAAGAACCTTATATGTATAATTCCTTGGAGGTGTCTTTGGTTAACTGGAGGGTGTGTATCCCTACTTCAATATGAATTCCTTGTCATTTATTGAAGGATTCATTTATCTCCCATTAACCCAACCACTAGCTGCAACCATTTCCAATATGTTTCTCTTACATTCATCTTGACATCACTTGTTGTTATTTATGTTAGAAGGATCACCCTCGAATTTAAAGTATAATGTTAAGATTCTCAAGGGTTACCCCATTGCTTCATCATTTACAGAAGGGTGGATATTACATGGTTGAGTCCATGAAGTTAGTTACATTTTTGGAAATATAGGGCATGAAAAAAATGCATGTAGACCCTCATTTGAGAAAAAATTTAAGTCTTTCATCAAGTTTTTACTACCACTATCAAGCGCTTATTCAAGCCCTCCATTAAAGGTATTGTTCACTCAAACATACCTTCAATCAAGGTCTTGTTGTATAGTAAACAAATCCTTAGTTGATCCAGTGGATCAATAAAGTGCTCACAAATTAAAGTGTCCAAAAGTGCTCAAAACTGGTTCCAAAATGTAGATCTCGTCGCCCTGAATTCAATGGAACTTGAATCTCTTAAAACCGATATCATATGATCACAATATCGCGTTCTGATAATTTTCCTAAACAATTAATATTTTTTAGGTTGGATGCACATATGCTGATTCGGTAGATACATATGCTGAATGGGTAGATTCAGTGTGTTTATTGGTTTTATTTTGAAATTTCTTATTGGTTGAATGATCTGAAAATGTGTGAACAAAATATTTCTTATACAGAGATAGACAGTAGGGGCTTTTACTGGTTATTTCACCTTTACTAGAAAGGATGAAACCAAAAGCTTCTGGCCCTCTTACTGGCTCTGCCTAAAGAAATATGAAGTAAACACTAAATCGATCTGGAAATGAAAGTATTTGTTTATGTTTGAAAAGTATTCATTAACCAAATTTTATGTGTGAATAAGCAAGTTCAAGTATTCTGCAATGGAAGTAATGTGGTTTGAAGTGAAGCAAATGAGTTTTTATCACTGTATAAGTCTCATTGTGAAAAGTGGACTTATTAAAAATTACTGTTTAATGTAGTAAACTCTGGAAAATAGCAGCAAAAATGCACAACATAACAGTAAGCATTTGTTTAATCATTTCACCCCTCTCTTGGGCTACCTCTGCTGGGTCCAAAAGCCTCCAAATAGGCTTTTCCCTCTTTTATTAATGCTCCAAAATAAGTATTACACCATGAAGAAAGCCTCAAAAGGCTAAAATAGCTGAAAATTCAGAAACAAAGTGCTGGAAATAGTAAAAATTAACTATTCATTCACCTCAAACTGATGAATATAGTCTAAAACAACTGATCATTCACCTAGCCCTAGTGGCTCCACAAGAAAATTCGCTGATAAAAATCGCTACATAGTGCCCTGATGGCTCTATAACCTATTCCAACAGCTTCAGAATGCTTCAATACCCCCAGAACAAAAAAAAAATTCGTCCCAAATGGACTTCCCTAGCCAAAGTTATGACTAACTGAAGTTTTTGCCCAGTGTGCCCTTGAAAAGCTCCACTAAATGTGGAGCACTGCCAGATAGCCTCGACAAAAATGGAGACGGGCGCTAAAACTGGGGGGACCGCCGAATTTACCGCCAAATTGGAGGGCTGGTGGATAAGCCCCTTGCGACCGCACCGAACAGAATTGTTTTAAAAACTGTGAGTTATCTACGGGTTTGTTTAATGTTAAAACCATATATTTAAACCACCGTCAAAATGCATGTGACCATGACCCACTAACTGTGTTATCCGCCCATGTTTAGGCCACGGTTCCGAGCGGTTGGTCCAATGTTGAGGGGGTTGGCCCCCTTTCGGGCCCCGCCCAATTTAAAAACAAACTTTAAATATATTTTTATTGCATAGTTTAATAAGAACTAATGCCGTGGTCCAATGGTAGGGCCACTCTGTTATCGTCCCGCTGACCCGGGGTCGAACCCTACCGCGTCCAAAATAATTTTGAATTGCCATTTCTGTTTGACCTTGGGGTCACGTGGCGGCCTCCGGGCTGGCCACGTGGCACCCTTTGATTGGCAGCTAGAGGAATATTCCGCAGAATATTTTGTAGAATATTCCTTGGAATATTCTTTTTTAAATAAAAACTTTTATAATGTCAAACTGGCCATTTTTTAACTGAAATTGGAAAACTTCAAAGCTGAATAAATTTTTCATACAACGTCGGTTTTCAGTGCCGTTCACATTTGCAGGATCGTTTTTCCAAGCTCTTTCCTGTCGTTTTGGTTTGGACCAATTCTGAGCAACTAAATTTTTGAGCATTTTTCCACAAAGGACTTGATCTCTTGATCATTGAATGGTAGGTTTGTTGGCCCAATGGATGGGAGCTACATGGAGCAATGGTGGGAATCCACGTGGCCTCTCAATGATCATAAAAAATTATGTTATGGCCCGAATCGACCTCTTAGAGAATCAAACACAAAACCTCAAGCATGGAAGCATAGAGCCTTACTGCTCCACTACAGGGTGGAACTTAACCTCTAAAGGTTTGATGTTGTATATAAACTTTATTGGGTTGTACTTTGGGGGACAGGGCCAGGGTTAAGCCATGGTCCTCGATTACCCCATGCCCACGAGACCAAAGGAAGGGGAGTCGAGGGCTCAGGCTTAACCCTGATCTAAAACCTCGGTAACACAGAAAAACCACGGTTAGAGGCAGGTAAGTCCACCCTGGTGGCATGATAACCAAACCACAGTTCGACGGTTAATACACCCACTAGTATATAAACCAAACCTCGGTAACAAAAAATTCAACCCACAGTTGGAATGTAGGTTCAAACATGGGTTCAGTGCAGAGATATAATGACCCGAATCTAACAACAGTTAAATGGGCATGAGGCCCATTCTTTCCCTCTCACGGGGGTCATTAGGAAATTAAAAGAGGAAACAAGTTGCACCCAATTCGATGCGAATTCCACCGATGTCGAGCGAAATTGTCACTTGGCAGTTCCGGAAAAGGCAGATTTGTAGAATGTCTAGTAGTTCAGTGTAGTTTGTAGAGTAGTTAGCAACAACACTTCTCTAGCGCATAACTTCTTAAATTTTTGGCTAGATTGAGCCCAACAAGAGCCCAGCTTGGGGTTTTTTACTGTTCTAGAGCCATTGGAGACATTACTTTTTCATTCTGAGCACTACAAATCCATGTGATCACATATTTGAGCACTTAATGAAAGAGACCCAACATTAGAAGTTGGACCAGGAGATGTAGCCCAGGAGGGGTGAACCCCTTCATCATTTTGTTGTCTTGTGTTTCTGTATATGGTATTATTGTCTTTGTTTGTATGTTTCAAACTAAGTTAAAAACCATAACTTATGTGCTTTTTCAAATTTCCTAATTTCCTAAAAGACATAGAAATTTACTTGCACATTTCATTAAACCTTCAAGTTTATAATTATAGATCAATTTGGTATCAGAGATTTGGTTGTTTCCAAGGTTTAAATTTTGTGCAAGTTTTTTTTATGGTTACAAGGTTGAAGCTCAAAAGAGTAGAAGCAAATCTTATGGGAACATGTCCTCAAGCTAGTTCAAGGAGAGCATAATCACCTCAAGTTTCACCTCAAGTGTCAGCTGAAGCCTCATCAGTCATGGCACATGAAGGAGGTCTTGACACTATGTCTGAGGATGATAAGACTTTCGGAAAATCATTCTTTGAAATACTGAAATGGTGAGATTTCTTTATGAGGAAATGTTGGAGCGGGGTTCCCTAGGGCACACTTTTTGATGTAATTTGGTATAAGTTTTGTATATGCACGTCACGCGAATGAGTCAAGGGGATTTGGGGCAGGTCAAAGTCGCTATTTTTGATGTAAATGGGTTTAAGGGTAAATTGTGGGCCTCAAACCATGGTTTGAGACCGTAGTATCAACGTGATAAAAGAATATAAATAGATAGATCGAGTCTAAGGAAAATAGCTTAAGAGAAACTAAGAAGAAATTGATTATGATCTGTATGCATCTATAATACCTTGTAAGGGTTTTTGTCTGGGTTGGGTAGAAAGGCTCCTGCTGGCGATGTGCACAGAGACCTAGTCCTGGTTGTGTGCGGACTCCGCTAGCTATGTGCGCGGAAGAGTTATGTGTAAGGGGAAAGTTTGATGTATTGAAAGGATCTGAATTAATATAAAGGACATATTTTTGCGAATTTTTTTGTTATTGATCTGAGTTATTTATCTATTGTTTATGTTCTGTTTAAGATCACATTATTTCTGTGTTGCTTATTTATCATTGCACGAGGATATATGTTATGGTTATTTATGCATACTGATGGTTGATAAATCTACTTAAGTAATTACACATTGTTTAGATTTGGATCTGGTTCTAGTATGATTTATCTATGCTAAAGTGATCTGTGATTTTGTCTTATTCTGTTAAGTACTGCACGCATATGTTTATGATTGATACAAGTCTACAATCGATCTGCTTAGGGCCACTTCATTATTTTCTTCCTTATGACGCGGAAACCTGGTTCCAGTAACCCCCCATACTACTTCGGGTGAGACTTTGATCGGCACAGGTAGTTCATTGCCGAAAGGGCTAGTAGTTGGAGGGTTTGTTGGTTCCATGATAAAATCTGAACCTAGGTCAGGACCCCTCAAGCCAAAAAATGGTTCTGTTGTTGAGACTAATATCACTTTGAGGGAGATTTGATGTTGTGGCACCCTTCGTGAAACAAATTGTAATATTGGCTGGATAAAAAGGTCCTTGAATTCACAATCCAAGAGAATCGAAGTACTAAGCTATCTAACGAAAAGTGGGTACAAAAATACATCTATACAGAAGTTCACGAGATTTTATTTTTCTCCTTCACAAACAAGTTGCAAGAGTGTTTGTCGCGCTTAGCTAAATTCAATACCCATGTGAAGGACAACGCAATCACTGAGTGGACTCCTGAATTCATCCAGAAAGTAGAGAAGTTAGACAATAATATCACCCACGCGGTATATCAGTGGATCAATCGCCTTTTGGAAGGATTTGTGACAGAATTTTCCTTCGATCAATTTGTATCCTATTCTAAAGAAGAAAGAAATTTTTTCAAAGGTCCTAGAGGTAATTTCTTGCGCTCACTAAGATTTTTGCTGAAAACGATATTATGTGAATGGGGTTTTCTGTGCGAACGTATTGCTTGAATGTCTTGAAGAGGCCCAACTACGTGCAGTGGAAAATTTTACCTCGAATATTTAGAAAAAAAAAAATTATAACCCTCTGAAGCCTAGATATGATAGTGAAGGTGAACCAGAAACTAGTAGCTCTAGTGACTCTAAAGGAGAAATTTCATCACACCAAAAGTCCTTGAGTTTGTTTCTAACCCCATCCACTCCACTTCTGCACCCACATCACAGAACACCCACTCCACCGCATAGTCCGTCACCACCTCCACCTCCCACAGAAGAAGATATGGTTGCGTCAATGATGTTACCTAATTTTAGAGGCATTGGCAATGAGGATATTGAACATTTTTGGTTCGTGATAGAGGTTGTCTGGTAGGCCTAGCAGGTTAACAATAATGATATTAATAAAGTGCAACTGGCTACTACTTTTTGAGATCACGCATTATATTGGTACATTAGGTATGCTCAAGAAAACCCTAATTCCACCTTGGACCAAATAAAAGATTCCCTAAAAGAGTAGTTTAAGAAGCCTAAGTCATATGTGCAGTTGGTGACATAAATGAAAGAGATCCTTCAGGAGGTTAATGAATATGTATGGGAGGCCGATCAGAGACTGAAGCGCACCATCATAGATGGTGTATTTTTCATTGATGATACTCAACATAAGGAATGGTTCATTTCTATCTTTCTCCCACATCTACACCATCCCTTAGATCAGCAAAAGCTTGCCACACAGGTAGAGGTTGTGGAGGTTGCATTGAAACTAGAATCTACTCCAACAACTATTGCACTTGGGACTCAACAGATACAAAATCAGTTGGAAGTTGTGCATCTAGAGATCCAAATACTGTGCAAGGACAAGGGAAAGGAAGTTTTCACAGAGGTTTGGTGTATAAAATGTAAATATTCTTGGCACCATAAAGATCAATGTCCTCTCTTCAAAAATTAGCTGAACGCTAGAGGTCCTATTCCATTTAAGAGTCCTACATGGTGCACAATCTGTGAAATCGATGGATTACATGACACATATTCCTACCCAAGGATCAGAAAGTATCAACCTGACTTGAAGGAGTTGTTTTGCAAATTCTGTTCGTCATGAGGGCATGATGAGCAGAAATTTCATACTTATGATATGATGTTATATAAAGTTGAAATATATAGGATGCAAGCTGAGCCTACATCACCAGCATCCGCTTCTGGGCGTGGAGGATTTCAGGGTAGAGGCAAAGGCTGACGAGGTGGATCAGCTAGTCGAGGACGAGGACAAGTCATTTGCTATAATTATGAAGATTCTTGTCATTATGCACACGACTATCCTAATCCAACACAACAGTCCTGCAGGTATTTGTTGGAAATTTGACCATGTAATAGAAGATTGTTTGTATTCATTTCCAAAATGCAGGAAAAGAAGACGCAGACTCCAACACAAAATATTCATATGGTTCGAGTAGAAACCCATGAAGAAGATCCCAGTGTGAATGTGGTGACTAGAAGCAGTGTTTCCACCAATGAAGATAAGGGAAAGAAACTAACCTAAAAACAAATAAATATTTAATCTTCAGCACACAAAGGAGACTTTTGTTAAAGTGCGGAAATAATTTGCAGAAGGAACCACATCAAGATCATGAATACCAATGATGGAAGCAAGAGGAGATGGAGAGATCAAACCCTTTCTATAAGCATGTATAAAGTTACTGTGCAAAAACAAGGTAGTAGAAAATATTCAAGCCTTGATAGATAATTGTGCAGAGAAGGAAAAACTAATGGTATAACAACGAGCAGACAACAAAATATACAACAATAAGAAGAGAACGGGTAGGGAGATGTCTATGACCACACAGATTGGTGCTTATGAGATAGACCAGGTGATTCTAGATCTGGAATCAGATGCTAATGTTCTACCTAGAAAACATGGAAGCACATGGGAGAGCCAAAGCTGGAGTTTTCTACCATTCAACTGTGCATGTCCAATCTATAGAAGATCATTCCTTTAGGAAGTTTGTCACAAGTTGTAGTCAGTATCGAGGGTGTTAAGGTGATGGAAGAATTTGAAGTCATACAGACTTTAGACGATACTGATCCTTATCCTGTGCTGCTAGGGTTGGACTGGGCTATTGACATGGATGGTGTTATAAATCTGAAGAACATAAGAATGGAATTTGAAATCAATGGAGTCAGGGTAATCATTCCTCTAGATCCTGTAGAAGCATAAAGATATACTAAATCGGTGTGCGCTGATGATGATATTGATCAAGTCTATAAGCTGAACTTGGACGAGGAAGATTGGATTAATCCAACATCTGATGGAAACCTTGAGTGGGAGAAGGATAGCTCTTGTTTTTTAGACTCTGATAAAAAACTAGAAAACTAGCAGAACTGCTTGCATGAGGTATTTATGCAACGTTGTAATCATGCGACCAGATCCTTGAGATGTATAACATCTAAGGTACATGATTTGTCTCACTATGATGAATTAACTGATATAAACATGTTTATAGGGGAGCTTGAAAGGACTGTTCCTGAAGGACAAAGATTCCATGCTTTGGATCTTGGCTTGCACACTACTCTACGAAGATGGTGGGAAATGCACAAGGGGCACATGGTAAACTGGGAGGAATGTGCGCGCATGATGAGGCTGTTAGGGTCCTATAATAATAGGGTTCATAATTTTTGAATTGACTTTGATAGTCTTGTAAATATGTACATACCTTGCTTTCTGCAAGTTGTTTTCCCATATTTTGAAAATGAAAAATAATAAAAAATGAAAAGAGGATAAAAGTCCTAAAAAAAATATCAAAGGACTTAGAAAAAGATAGACCCAAAAGGAAAAAAGAGAAGAATAAGACATGAAAGTGAGCAAGTCAAAATGCCACTAATATTTACTTTTACTGCAAGAATAATGATTATGTGCAGATTGTCAATAAATGCCATAATCCATGATCAATTAAACAGTTTAATCTTAACTTTTCATGCTTTGAATTTCATGTTTTAGATAGAGAATAAAAATATGTCAAACAGTTTAAACTTGACATATCAATAGATAGTTAGAGAACAAAATGAGGAGTTCAACAGTTTAATATGAGCCCTCGGATAAAATAAGGTTAGATCTAGATATATTTATGTTTTGAAAGAAAAATGGATTTAGGGTTGCAAGCTTAAATGCACCCATGAAAATGAAGTAAAAAATGTTAGAAATAATGATGGGTAGGGAGAAAGTAGTTATGCAATACATGTAATAAAGCATCATCTTGCAGTAATTACTAATTTCCCCTCCCCCACAATGATTCAATATTCTAAACTTTCAATTAAAGAGGCTCAGGGAATTTCTCTTACTTTTTTTGGGACCGGACTCAAGGCTTGATAACTGATTAGTTAAAAATATTGAATCACTGCCGCCCCCCCCTAGACCCCCCACGACAACGATTAATTTACGGGCAGCGTTGCCACCCCATTTAAGGTATAGGGTCCAATGCTGTGATACAAAGTAAACAAGATAATCAGGCTCCACACCCAACAATCTCCCACTTGGAGACTGATTGTAGCAACTCCATCGCTGCTTCATTTGCTGGACAATGACTCCTCTTTGGACCTGGCTATTTCTCATCTTCATCGTCATCCTTGAAGACTAATTGAAACTAAGCACATTCTCAGTTTCTCCCTGGTTACAACTTTTATTAGTATATCTGCAAGATTCTGGCTAGTGTGCATCTTTTCCAGCTTCAACTCTCCATCTTCCAATACTGACTGTATGAAATGGTACTTGAGATGTATGTGTTTAGTCCTGGAATGGAATGATGAGTTATTTGCAAGATGAATGGAAATTTGGCTATAACTGTATAATGTGCCCATATCATGCTTCTTACCCAATTCATCCATAAACCTTTGTAGCCAAATCATTTCTTTACTAGCCTCTGTAGCAGCAACATACTCTACTTCTGTTGCTGAAAGTGCAACAACACTCTAGATTTTTGAAACCATACTGACAGCTATTCCACCTACAGTAAATACATATCCTGTAGTGCTCCTCCTTTTATCTCTGTCACCTACCATATCTGCATCAACATATCCCTGTAGAGCAATGTTTGAACCACGAAAGCATAATGCTTGATTTGTGGTACCTATCAAATATATGAGAATCCATTTTACAACCATCCAATGTTCTTTTCCTGGATTATTCATGTAGCTTCTTACAACTCCCACTGCATGTGCAATATCAGGCCTTGTGCAGACCATTGCATACATTAAGCTTCCAACTGCTGATGCATATGGAACTTTAGACATATATTCCATTTCTTCATGGGTCTTGGGGCACATCTCCTTACTAAGTTTGAAATGGCTAGCAAAATGTGTACTAACTGGTTTTGCATTCTGCATATTAAATCTTTTCAACACCTTTTCTATGTACTCATTCTGAGACAGTGTTAATTTGCGATTTTTCCCGTCTCTAGTTATCCTCATACCAAGGATTTGTTTTGCAGCTCCCAAATCCTTCATTGCAAATGAATTTTCCAATTTTCTTTTGAGCACATTTATTTCCTGCATGTTAGACCCCGCAACAAGCATGTCATCTACATACAATAAAAATATAATATAGCTGCCATCATTTTTCCTTTTTAGATAAACACAATGATCAGAGTGACATCTAGTATAACCTTGTTCAGACATAAACTTGTCAAATTTTAGATACCACTGCCTTGGAGCCTGTTTTAAGCCATACAAGATCTTCTTTAACCTGCACACCAATTTTTCTTTCCCTTTTACCTCATATCCTTCTGGTTGCTGCATGTATATCTCTTCCTCCAAATCTCCATGGAGAAATGTTGTCTTTACATCTAACTGTTCAAGATGTAAATCTTCCACTGCTACAAGACTTAAGATAGTTCTGATTGAAGTCATCTTAAAAACATGAGAAAATATTTTATCAAAATCAAAACCTTTCTTCTGTGCAAACCCCTTCACCACAAGTCTAGCTTTCTACCTCTGTTTTCCTCCATCTTCTTCCTTCAGCTTGTAAATCCATTTATTCTGCAATGTAGTTTTACCTGCAGGCAATCTAACTAAGTACCAAGTCTGGTTATGCATTAAGGAGTCCATCTCTTCTTCCATGGATAGCTCCCACTTCTTCCTGCTTTCAACTTGCATCGCTTCTTCATAACATTCGGGTTCACCAGAATCAGTCAACAATAAATAATATAATGAAGGAGAGTATCGTTCAGGGGGTCTACTTATCCTGGTAGATCTTCTAACACCACTTTCAGGTGTTTGAGGTGCCTGTTGCTGTTGTGGTGGTTGTTGCTACTGTGGTTGTTGATTATTATTATTTTCAGGCACCTTTACTTTTTTAGTTATCTCATCAAGAACCGTGTATTCCTTGCTTTCTTTTTCCTATTTCTTTTCCTGTAGCTGATTCTTATACAAGACCTTTTCATTGAATATTATGTATCTACTCCTAATGATTTTGTGATTTTCATAATCATATAAGAGATAACCAAAATCATTAGCACCATATCCAATAAAGGTACATTTCTTTGATTTTGCCTCAAGCTTTGTTCTATTTTCTTTATTAATATGGACAAAGGCCTCACAACCAAAAGGCTTTAAAAAATAGTAGTTTACCTTTTTACCTGTCCATGATTCCTCTGGAATACCACCATCCAAGGAACTTGAAGGCCCTCTGTTTATTAGATAAACAGCAGTATCTACAGCATCTGCCCAAAATTGTAAAGGCAATCCCACATGCAATCTCATGCACCTTGCACGCTCCATGATTGTTCTGTTCATCCTTTCTGACACACCATTTTCTTGTGGTGTTCTTGGAACTCTCTTCTCTCTACGAATTCCATGCTCTGAACAGTACCTATCAAACTCTTTGCTGCAATATTCACCTCCATTGTCTGATCTGAGACACTTCAACTTCTTTCCTGTCTCAATCTCAACCAAAGCTTTCCATTTCTTTAAAGTATCAAATACATCAGATTTATTCTGAATACAATAAATCCATGTTTTTCTAGTTGCATCATCAATAAAAGTAACATAATAACGAGAGCCACCGAGAGATGATACCTGAGCAGGTCCCCATACATCTGTATGCACAAGCTCCAATTTTTCGCTCTTCTTTTCTTTCCCAACTCTGAGAAATCTGACTCTCTTTTGTTTTCCATAAATGCAATTTTCACAGAAATCAAAATCAACATTCTTCAAACCTGGAAACAAATTTCTTGAGTGAAGAATCTTCATTCCCTTCTCACTCATGTGTCCGAGCCTATGATGCCATAATGCTGCATCTGCTCCTTTGGAAGTTAAAGCATTAACATAGTTAGAAATACCATTGCATAAATACAATGTACCAACCTTTTCGCCTTTTGCTATTACCAGGGTTCCTTTGGTGACCTTCCAAGCTTTATCTGTGAAATTTGTCACACAACCTTCACCACCTAACTGCCCTGTTGAAATCAGATTTTTCTTTAGATCTGGAACATGCCTTACCTCCTTTAATAGCCATTGGTTTCCATTCTGCTGTTTTACAATAACCTTACCCATTCCAACAATTTTATATGGTTTATCATCACCCAAACGAACTTGTCCAAAATCTCCTTGAACATAGTCATGAAAATATTTCTTATCAGGTGTGGCATGGAATGAAGCCCCTGAATCTACAACCCAAGAATCAGTAACATTTTCGAAAGAAAGAATCAAATCATCTTGCAACACATCACCTGTCACATTTGCTTCATGATTGTTTTCTTGCTGTGTGTCTCCTTCTTTTCCATTTCGAGATCTACAGTCTTTCTTTAGATGTCCTTTCTTTCCGAATTTCCAGCACACTATCCTCGATCTAGACTTGGATCTGCCTTTCCTTGATTTACTGCGATATCCTAAGCTCTTTCCTCTTTCCATTCTTCTTCCCCTAGACTATGCACTCAAAGCATTACCCGATGTCTCACCGGATCTTTTCCATCGTATTTCCTCGCTAAGGATAGCATCGACAACATCATAAAACTTTAAAGTACTAGATCCAGAGACAGAGTTACTAATGGCCATAAACTAAACCATTCCATCTTTTTGGCAATGAGCACAGAAATAACAGAGCTCTAACTTCATCATCAAAGTTTACCCCTATAAAAATTAACTGACTGGTAACTGTATTAAAATCCTTTAAATGGTATACAATAGATCCACATTCCGACATCTTCATATTAAATAGTCGTTTCATAAGAAATACCTTATTTGAGGCCGAGGGTTTCTCATATAGTTTCGCCAACGTCTGCATCAAACCCTCTGTTGTTGTTTCCTTCGAAATATTGAAGGCGACTGACACCGCAAGGCACAACCATACTATTTCGAGTGCCTTTCTATCGAGAATGTTCCATTCCGCGTCTGTCATGGCTGCTGGCTTCTTTGTTTTTAACCTAGATCTTTCTGATACAGATAATCTTCCATCTACATCTTCCACAGCGGGAAGTTTTGGCCGTTAAATTTCTCGACCCTAAACTTACCATCTTCCGCCATTGCTCCCACTCAAACCAGGAACCCTTCTTTCCTGCGAGTTTATCAGCCAAATATACCTTTGGCTCTGATACCAGTTGTTAGAAAATTATATATTACAGAGCAATGCAACACATAAAATATGCAGAAAATACAAACACACAAAACACATAAAACCAACGAGACACAGATATACGTAGTTCACCTAGTTTGGGCTACGTCCACCCCGAACAGCCAGTCCTTCCTTTCTATTATCCAGAAAAATGAAGAGACACAACCTACAACAGATCCATTGTAATATCCTTTGTTCTCTCTCATAGTCTCCCTCTCTGTTTCTCGCTCCGAGAATACACAAACAATACACAGCCGTAAAACAATACCCTCATAAAAGCGAGGGGTTTCCTTCTAGAGCAAAAAAACCGTAAACTAAACATAACTTCTACCGTTAGATCATTTGCCTAATGAACGACCCATATTGACTAGAAATTACTATACTTTTACAAGGCAATTTTACATCTGTTTTTAGCTTCGGGGGCAAAACCCCCCGTCAGGGGGGGGCTCCATAAAGTCGTTGCTACCCCTGCTGGACCCCCCATGGCAGTGATTAATTTACGGGTGGCGTTTCCGCGCCATTTAAGGTATAGGGATCCAATGCTGTGATACAAATTAAACAAGATAATCAAGCTCCACACCCAACATAGTGACTGAAAACAAAGAATTATTGTTTACAATTGCTGTTGAGTCCATAAATCAGATGTTACAGCTCAAACATGATCCCCAAGTAGTTCCTTTGTCCATAGAAGCACTTACCAGGTTATACATTGGTAGATTCCAGATATTTCAAATATTCATGCCCTTACATGTGGAAATTCCTCAAATCAATCTTCCATATTCTAAATCAAGATTTCCAGAGGGGTCTAGGCATGTCATTTCCATGCTATCATTCATCCTAGGATACTTTACATATGAGCATACTGATGAGTCCATCTTAGGGTTCCTATCTACTTTTACACCAGGAAAGCATCCCTCAGTAATTTTTAATTATGCTGAGTATATTGCTGACAATATCCATGATCAACTGATCAAGTTACCAACTGATGGAGTGTTTAGATACACATCTTTTCTCTTCCATATGTTTTTGTATTTTCAAGCAGATAATTTCCCTATAGCTCTACAAAAGCTTGATATAGAAAAAAAACCACTTTCAATCATCTTCTGGACTTCATTGATTAGGAAAGAGTCCTCAGAATTCACTTTTGCAGAGTTTACTAATAATTTTGTCCATCCATTGATCAATATGTTGACCATAACTAAAAAACCAAGGATCAATGATGAAATGATGAAAATTTTATAGCTATCAGAGTAAACCAAGACTGGAGATTGGTATTTGCATGAGAAACAGACATAAATTAGAGTTTTTGGCTCTAATCTACTACCCTACAAATTACCCAAATATGTACCAATGAGGGTTTTTCCTTGGAATACATCAGACAAATCTTAAATTATGATTCAATCAACTTTCTAGCAGCAAAGAAGAAAACACGGTTTAAGTTGAAAAATCAAGTGGGACCATTCATTTGTAATCATAGAGATGCAGAGATAGAAGCAACCAAATAGTTATTAGAGTACAAATTTGAAGAGAGTTTCTCCTTGAACAATGATCCACAAGGAATACTGAGTAAAATGAGGGTTAAGTGTAAATTGACACCCTACATTCATGAGAAAAAACCATAGATTGAGAAGTATGCTAATCAAATTGAGTGGACAGAAAACACGTTAATAGATGCAGTAAAGCAAGGTGATATTAGTCACACTTTACAAATTGCCGATCAAACAGAAAAAGCCACCAAGGGAGTCAGAGAAGAAGGTTCTTATGTTGCTGAAAACACTACTGAGACTAGGTTCAAATTAAGATATAATAAAAAACCGAAGATAGACTCAGTTGATAAAGAGAAAGTAACTATTGAGGTTGAAGACACATATTTCCCAGTAACTAATAAAGATGCTACTATAATCATCTGAAATGAGTCAGTTACAAAGAATCTGAATGAATAATAGGTTGAAAATTCAAATGCACAGTTGATAGAGAAAGAACAGAACATGGAAGCATCATCTTCACGGGAATCACAGGAAAAGGATCTTGATATAAGAGAAATATACAAGCAAATCAAGACAAAGAATGAAGAGATAAAAAATGAGATTTACTCTCAATATTTGAAGAAAAGACCAAGTGTACAAAACAGACTATTATCAGCCTTTGATTACTCAAATAAAATGTTAGTCATGTCAGTATTACAACCTACAGTGAAGACTCCAAAGACAGTTGCAAACTACAAAAAGGTTGATCTAGAAGTACAAATAGAGAAAATTCATACACTTGATCAAATAGAATTTCATAGATAGAGTTCAAAGATGTTGTATTCAACTATTACAACCAAAGCTATGAGTGTTCAAAAACTTTAGAACACAATAATAAATATGAAATATCAAATGAAACTTGACGAAGCATCATTATATGTTAAAGATATCAGAATTAAATCTTTAGAAGAGTTGGTCCTGCAAGTTGGATATGATCTTGCAAATGTGAAAGCAGAGAGAAGTTAGTGATGAATTAAAATGAGGACATTGCAGCATTGAGGAAACAGCTTAAATTCCATCAAATGAACATCCTCAAGCTAAGGAAATTATACAAGAACAAACTCAGAAGGATGATATGATGAATTTAATTTTGTAGTTAACAATATAGATCAAATAAATGGAGACTCAAATGGACAAACTTGTCCATGAAAAGGAAACAAAAAAAGCTCAAGAAACTCCCACAATTATTCCTATGGTTACTACAGTTGTGCCTTCAACTCTAGTAGAAGAGTTGGAACCCAAAGAACCACTAGCTACTGCAGTGCCAGTGACATCATCTACAACTTCAACTACATTGTCATCCACTACAACAGCTCAACCCATGGATGAGGCCAGAAAATTAGTAAAAGCCATGGAATAAATGTCACTTCAGACAAGTGAGATTAACAGATTGAAAAATATGATTGATAACCTTGAAAATACAAACAAGTTAGCTCAAATTAATGCTAAAACTCATGAGCAAAGGGCTAGTATGTTAAATGAAGAACTGAAGAAGTTACAAAATGAATTAACCTTAAAGGAGCCAATGTCATATGTGAAAAACTATTTATGGAACAAAATCATTGAAGCCATCAATGATGTGTGGCCCTCAATTCAAGTGATCTTTGAACAGAGAGATTTATTAAAAGCAGCACTAGCAGAAATTCAGAAGACTAAATATGAGTTTGATAACAAACCTGAGCAAGCAATAGAATTGATCAAGTTTCTCAACAATAAAAACAAGAAGGAGTTAGAAGAAATTGAGATTACTGACAGGACTAAAACAATCCTTGAAATAAGGAAAGTCATCACCAAGAATAACCAGAAGAAACATCTTGAAGAGAAGTTCGAGAATATGAACATAACCATAACCAAATTCAATGTTAAATTTGAAAACTTGAGGCAAATAAGTTTTCCTAATATTTTGGTCACCAATCACAAATTAATGCCTCGGGAGGATTACAATAAGAAGATCAGAGAATATGAAAAAGAGCAAGTTGAAAAGACAGGTGGAAAAGGCACTCCAATAGGGAAGGTCATACTTAGAATCTTTAAAGATTTATTCTATCTGCAACATGAGATAAGACACTTGTTTGTCATAAAACCAACTTTTGCCAGATATACTGAGGCAGATGAGAATTGTAGGAATTTAAAGAAGATACAAATTCCAAATGAAGAAGCTTGGAAATCACTTACAGATTTACTGTGAAAGTAAAAGGCAGATAAGATGAAGAAAACAGTTTTATGATATTCAATCAAAATAGATTTATTATAGCAGTAAAAACAGTTTTGTAGAGTTAAAGAGTATCAGATTAAAGGGAATCAGAGTGAAAGAGTATAAGATATTAAAGATAGTATTTCAAAACAGAATTAAAATATCTTGGCCAGCAAAGAGGACACAAAGCCAGGTAGCTGCACCTTATCCACATTCAGTTTCTATTTTGTTTGGATCAATAGGACAACTTGCTGATTTGTTAAGAAACTCTCTCTATTTTGTTGTAAAGATATTTATATTTTCCTTAGATAATTCCTAGAACCATTCTAGGATATTTTGTAAACTATATTGTATAAATACTTCATCCTTTGAAGTATTATTATGGAATAAATTGTTGAAGATTTCTATAGTCATTTTTTATTGGACTTGAAGGCTTTTTTGTTTCAAATCTTGAGTAGCAGACTGGATCGAACCAATTAGCATCAAATTTCAGGATTCATGTGATGAGCTATTGAAGTGAAGTATTTTCTACTTGTCATTGTTTATCTTCTTTGTTTCATGCATCCATTATGTGTTCTAAATTTGAATGAATAAAAAGGAGTATTACTTCAGGATTTGTTAAAAGCACCCTGTCTTTACTATTTATCATTTCTATGTTTTTTGCTGATTTCCAGAGTAGGGAACCCTTAATTGCTCCCTCTTTAATTTGACCTTTGCATACTAATTCTCTTTTCCGAATTAATGAACCCTTCATTGTTCTTTGTCCTGATCATATCACCTCACCAAACAACCTTCCAAGATCCTCAAAGGGTTATATATCTTGCCCTGAAAACATTTGACTTTTTGACCTTGATCCTAGCTCTGTCTGCTTGATTTTTGACTCCTCAGCCCAATGGACAAACAGATTTCCCACTATCCATCTCATTAAGAAAATTTTCCCACCAAATCAATCAAACCAAAACCCAAATTGCACAATCATAACTAGCCTAATATTTTATAAATCAAACAAGGTTAAATTTTATAGAGAGAACCCTCTCTAAACCCTAGGAAGGCTAGATCCTAGAGTTTAAAAGTTGGTCTGTGGTTACCTCTAGAGTTCTTACAACTATAAATCAAAATCTCACAACTTAGAGAATTACTAGAGTGATAACATACTAGCGACTCCACTGGGGAATTAACCAATCCTTAGTTGTAAAATAGATCTTCAAGGAAATCATTTTTATCATCCTTTTTCCTTTAAGACTGTTTAACAAGTTGTGAGTATTAAAAATTGTAATTCTGTCTTCTAGGAAGATTTACTATACCAGTTTTAACTCGAATCCCAAACCTTATATTATAGTAGATAACCCAGACAAAATTGGGAAAAAGAAAAAACAGAAAGTAGATTTAGATGCTACAGTTCCATTAATAAGAGCCAATTCATTACCACAAGAGTTAGTAATTCTGCAAGATATAGAGTTTGATTGAAATTTGAAAATTCTTTGTTTAGAAGAAAATCTAAAAATAATTTAAGTACTGTTGTTTTAGACCCTGTTTTTATTTCATTTTTGGAAACAAAACATAAAAATATTACAGTAGATTCTGAATTAAAGAAAGTTAGAAATCAAAACAAACTTGAAGAGATTAATGCTACTATCCTCAAAGAAATTGATGAAGCTATTGAATTAGCCTAATTGTTAGCTTACACATCTAAATCTTCTATTCCTCATTTAGATACCACTACCTCATCTATAGTTTCCACTACCATACAGTCTACAGATCCATTTATCTCTAGACTACCTTTACAACCTAGAATATTATTTCCTTCATCCCCTACATCCATTTCATCTACTAGCTTACCTTCTATTACTTCAAACACATCATTCTCATTTCCTAATAGTTCCTCATACATTCCAATTTCATTCCCTTGTACTTCCACTTCATTTTTTAGTTCCTCCATTGCTTTTTCTAGTTCAACATCCTATAATCCAGTTTCATCAGCCACTACTTCCAGTTCGTCCCCAAGCACTTCTACTTTACCCCCAAACCAAGCTAGAATTCAAGCTATGGTTGCCAAGTATGCTCCCCTAGTCCTTCAAGGACAACTTCATGACATGCCTCAGGATTACCAAAGTAAGATACCACAATTTGATGCTACTACACAGTACATTTCACAACAACACATAAATAAAATGAAATATTACTTTGAACTCCATGAAATAGATGATTCAAATGTACAAATGAGGTTGTTTGCACAAACATTAACAGGATAAATCAAGAAATGGTTTAAAGGCCTTACTGTTGGTAGTATAGCTGATTTAACTATTTTTCATAGATTATTTCTAAATAAATGGGAAAAGAAGAAAAACCCCCTCCAAATATTGTCTGAATTTGATGTAATGAAAAGAGCTCCCAATGAATTAGTACAAGACTACTGCACTAGATATAACAGTGTTTACAATTCAATTCCTGCAAATCTAAAACCCACTACTGACTCTGTCTTACTCAAATTCCCAGATGGATTTGACACTGACATGGCATATCTTTTAAGAGAAAGAAATGCATAAACTTTAGAAAGAATGCAAACAGATGCTGTAGGTGTAGAAGTAAACATTTTAGCTAAAAAGGCTAGATTAAGAAATGAGAGGAGAGTAACCATGAAAGAATAAGCCTCTAGTTCAGGCACAAAAATAGATATGTAAGCTAAAAATTTAGAGAGAATGATGTATAGGTTAGATAACATAGAAAGAAGACCTCAATGGGATAATCAACAACAAATCAGAAATCTCAATTTTAGGAAAAACACAAATTTGGGAAAATCCAAAGAATCAGTGCCAGATCAGAAAATAAGACCTCCATTTCAGGAGAACTATGTTGAAAGTTCTCGAAACAATGTTGAGGATGAGGATACCATAAAACTAATGGGAATAGATGATAATAACACTATCTTTATCACACAGGAAGATCAAGAGTTATTTGAACTCCAACAACTCCAATTAGATTTAGGTGAATCATTCGATTATAAACAAGGTTATGATTTTTCCATAAATGAAGTTCATAAGCAATATAACCTTAGGAGTAAGAAAAATACTGAACCTTCTACTAAGAAAAAAATACAAATTGAAAATAAGAAAACAGTAGAAGCCCCAACAACAAAAGTTATGCAAATTCTCCCTAGGGAAAGTAGGAAAAACTCTAGTTCATCCCACAAAGTTTCCAGCCCCGAAATTTCACCAAGTCCAAATATTGTTGACATAATAGATGAAGTTGCTCAAGCTACAAAATATTCACAAAAATCTATTGCTGCAAAAGCATCTATTCTTGCTAAAACAACAAACTTAGATCCTAAAACATTCACTGCTAATCCAAAATCAGTAGATCCAAAAGATGCCACTGCAAAAAAAGCTTATGACACTTCAAAATCTGAAAAAACATCTACTGCTTCATAAACCACTCCTGAAAAGAAAACAAAGAGCAGTAAAACACAAGAAACTCAAAGAGAAAATGAAAACATAACTGTAGAAAAACAAGATAAACCAACACAAACTACAGTTACCAAAGAAGAGTTAATTCAAATAAGTAAATCTCAACCTTCATTCAATATACAAATTGTAATTGCAAAGTTAAAAATACCAATTCCTTTGACAGATTTGGTAAAACATGATTTGTATAAATCAACCAACACTGAAACATTAAACATAAATTATGGAGAAGACTCTATAAACTTTAATGATGATCAACCAGAGTTGATTTTTGGCCCAGATGTAAATGGAAAGCATCAAGATGGATCAATTCCTCCATTTTACATCAGTTTAACTATTCGTGATAAAATATTACACAACACAATATTAGATTCAGGAGCTTCACATAATCTAATGCCCAAAGCTATAATGGAAACCCTAAATTTAGACAATACAATGCCTTACAAAGATTTATTTATTTTTAATCAAAGATTTATGTGTAACATTAGTTCAATATCCTTGTAAGAGTATACTCATGTAAATTGTAGTAGGTGACATCCCACCCAAATATGGAATGTTATTATCTCGCTCATGGGGAGCAAAGTTACAGGGATCTCTACAACTGGACATGTCTTATGCTATTATATCAGTTTTTGGTCAACCTAAGAAGTTATATAGGGAAACATTAATGAAATATATGTTAAGTAGTGCTGAAAGGTCAATAAATTACCCAATTTACACTACACCTACTGACCTAGATTCATTCGTCCTATGTAATGCTGAAACTGATAATGAAATAAAGACTGAACTAAGGGAAGAAAAGAAAACACAAAACAATGATAATATCTTTCATAAATATTTATGGCATTTAGATTTTGATGGCTCAGTAAAAAATTTAGGAGCAGGAGCAGGAGTATGGATAACTAATATAGAGAAAAATCATGCAGAAGGCCATGCTTTCAGACTGAATTTCAAATGCACCAACAATATGGCTGAGTATGAAGCCCTCATTTTAGGACTCCAACTTATCAGAAATTTAGGAGCTAAAAGAAGAGCAATAATGGGAGATTCAGAGTTGATTGTAAAACAAATTAAAGGTGAATATTATGTTTACAATCCTAGATTAGGCCGATATAGAGAGACTGTACTAGATTTTATTGATGATTTATTGGAATGTAATTTCTCTGCAATACCAAGAAGGAAAAACTTACAAGAACACTCTTTAGAAACCTTTGCTAGTACTTGTATTTTACCTTTTCAGCCCAATCATATGTACACTGCAGAATTAAAGAACAGACCAATAACCCCAGGTAACCTCAAATATTGGCATATTTTTTCACAAGACCAATAAATTTACCATTTTATGAATAATGAAGGTGAATTTCAAAACTGTAAAATAGATACTGATTATACCATAGATCAAGATTTAGATAGTGAAATAGATTTGAATAATATATATGTAAATAAAGTAAAGTTTCCTAGAACAACTAAATTCAGTCAATCAGATATAGATAAATTAGAGAGGGTAGAAATTGATGAGATAATTGATGAAGAATTTGATATATTGAATCTAAAAGATAATTTCTTACCAAAAGGTTTAACTCCTTTAGAGGATTTATTTGACTCAAATGATGTTGCTAGAAAACTGAAAATAGAGCCACTTAGATCTGACATTGAGGAATGCAACATAGGCACAGAACTAAAACCCAAAATGATTAAACTTTCCAAAGCCTTACCGCAACAGGAAAAGGAAAAATATATTTCTCTTTTTAAGGAATTCCAAGATGTTTTTTCTTGGAGTTATGAGGACCTAAAATCCTATGACACCAACATAATTCAACATAAAATTCCTATAAAAGAAGATCAAAATCCCTTTAGACAAAAGTTAAGGAGGATCAACCCTGTTTTGATGCCCCTAATAGAAAAATAAATTTTTTTTTTCTAAGTTAAGTTAAATCTATTAAAAAGAAGAAATAGTGTACATCGTGGCCGTAGCCTATGAGTTTCCCAGTAGATGTGGCATGATCAACAAAAAGACTGTTTGAGGACTGCCCGCATGGGGAAACCAGTCCAAACATAGAGCATTCAGTAAAAAACACTTCCCACGCATGGGTAACAGCCTTAGAAACCAATATCTCAGACAGAAACTACATGATATCAGTACAAAAATGCAAGATTAGCCCCTGAAGTCTGGGACTCAACATACACATAATTGCAGAATATAAAAGGATTAACTGTCATGAGGAGGAGGTGGTTCTTTAAGGATGAGGCACCTGTAAGCCTCCATATCATCATCTGCATCTAGCTTGTCCGCATGAGAGGTAGCGCCTTGCATGGTGCATCCCATTCGGTGTGAACCAACATCCTCGTCAATTGGTGCCTTCTCTTTGAGCTTATCCTCCTTCTGAATCTTCAAAGCCTCGTCAAGAGTAGACCCTGCCTCCTTCCCTCCTGAGTGCGTGCCTGCAACAGCTATCTGAGTCTCTTCCTGAAACAAGACAGAGATGGTGGCAATTATTTTGGGACGGTTCAATGTGCATTTGAAAGAAAAGTGGGCTGTTTGAGGCAAGTTTGAGGCAAGGGAGGCAGGGGAAGCCGGAAAGGAGGAGGCCATTCTATGGCTGGATGAGTGGGATCTGCCTCTACCGCTTCTGGTATTCGGATACCTACCAGCAAAGTACTAAGAGGATGGGGAAGAAGTATCAGAGTTGGAAGAAGAGGGAGCACACTGAGGACGGCCTCTAGTGTTTCCCCTCTTAGAGCGCATGCGATGACGAAGTCTGGGCATGGTTTCACTCTCAGAAAGGGGCATAAGCGAATGCAAGGGAGTCGTGCGAAGGGGTGGCGAATGAATGGAGAAATCAAGGGTAACATAGATGAGGTTGCAGAGTCCATTTCGAGAGAGATGGATTCTGTCTCCTAGCTCAAGACATCAAGCAATTATACAATGACGACCGATAGCAATTCGGGAACAACGATTCACAGCGGTTGGAGAGAAAAATCTCTGCAACAGAGGAGGAGGAGACATAGAATGAGCTTGTCGCTCTTCCATCTTGAAATTCAAGTTGCGGATGCCTCAATGAGCTCCCAACTTTAATGAACCATAAATGTGATCTGAATTCAGTTGCAGAGAATGTTTTACAGAGGCAGAAGAAAGATCTTGGTCATCGGTCGAATTTAAGACATTCTGGTTGACAACCCAGAGGCTTATGAGCTCACGCATGGTGGCGACAAGCATGGCCAAGTGTCTCAGCCACTTGCCAGCCCCATGTCCTATCGAATTAAACCTCTGTCTCGACACCCGTATCCGGGGAATAGAAAAATAAGTTAAAAGAATGCATGATGCACAAATAATTGCATCAATCAGATGTTCTGATTGGGTTTCTAACCTAGTTCCAACTAGAAAAAAGACAAGAGAGATTAGATTATGTGTTGATTTTAGGAATCTAAATAAAGTGTCCTTAAAAGATAATTATCCTTTACCAAAAATGGATCATATTTTACAAAGGGTAGTTGGATCTTCTAGGATTTCTCTTTTAGATGGATTTTCAGGATACAACCAGATTTTAGTCCAACCAGAGGATCAAGCCAAAATTACTTTTACTACTCCTTGGGGCACTTTTATGTATGTACAATGCCTTTTGGTTTAATGAATGGAGGGGCAACCTTTCAAAGAGCTATGGATATAGCCTTTGCAAAGGAAATTCATGAATTCTTGGTAATTTACTTAGGTGACATAACTGTATTTTTTAAGACTGATTATGAACACTTGGATCATCTTAGACAAGTCTTTATAAAATGCAGAAATTTTGGCATCTCATAAAATCCTAAGAAAACCTTATTTGAAATAGAATAAGGCAAGTTACTAGGACACATAATTTCTAAGGAAGGAATTAGAATAGATCCTGCAAGAATAGAAGCAATTCTTAACATCACCCCACCAAGAAACATAAAAGAGTTACAAGCCTTTTTAGGAAAAATTAACTTTTTAAGAAGATTCATTTCAAATTTAGCTGAGATAATTAGATAATTAAACAACATGCTTAAAAAAGATTCAGTTCTTAAATGGATTGTTGAGGCCAACAATCTTTTGAATCCATCAAACATGCCTTAACCAAAACTCCAGTCCTTATAAGTCCTGATTTCAAAAAGGATTTCATCATTTTTTTCATTTGCTTCAGAACACACCATTGCTGCAGTTTTACTGCAGAAAAATGACCAATGTTATGAACAGCCCATAGATTTCCTTAGCAAAACACTTAGAGATGGAACTTTGAAATACAATATCAAGGAAAAACAGGCCCTAGCTTTGGTAAAGGCCATTAAAGATTTTAGAGTTTACATTCTCTATTCTCACATTATTACCTATGTCCCAAATGTTGTTGTAAAGGAAATTCTTACTCAGGATGGTCCTGATGGAAGAAGAGGCAAGTGGATTGCCACTATCTAAGAATATGACATAGAGATAAAACCCACAAAATTGATAAAAGGTCAAGGTTTAGCCAAACTCATGGCCGAATCAAATTGTCATGCCCTAGACATAAATTTTATTGCCCAAATAGATGATCAAGAAGAGATGGCGACTCTAGAGATCAATGAAGCCTTTTCAGATTCACCATGGTATGCAAATATAATATTTGTATTACTAAACTTACAAGCTCCTCCTGGTTTATCAATAACAAAAGAAACATTTCTAAAGCCTAAGGCAGTAAGATTTTGTATTTTAGACAATGTATTTTTTTGGAAGGATCATAGTGGGATTTTATTAAATTTTTTGTTAAAAGAAGAAGTTGGCAAAGTATTACAATAATTTCATGCAGGTGACTGTGGAGGACATCTCTACTGGAAGACTACTGCAAACAAAATACTGAGAGCTGGTTTTTACTGGCCTACTTTGTTCGTAGATGTTAAAAGGTATGTGACCTCCTGTCACAGGTGTCAAATATTTGAGGGTAAGAAAAAGTTGTTACCCCTGCCCTTAAAGCCCATCATCAGCCCAACACAAGTGGATTCTGACAGCCATTGATTATTTTACCAAGTGGATTGAAGCCATACCCTCTAGGAAAGCCACATATACTGTCATTATCTCCATTTTAGAAAGCAACATACTTTCAAGATTTGGATGTCCCCAAAATATAATTACTGATAATGCAACATCATTCAAATCTAAAAATATGATTGAATTTTTCCATAAATATTACATCACCCTAGGCCATTCTATTGCATATTACCCACAAGGTAATGACCTAGCTAGATCTTCAAATAAGAGCCTTGTAAACATCATCAAAAAATTACTGGAAGATAACAAAAAGACTTGGAACAAGAAGTTAGTCAATGCCTTATGGGAAGATAGACTTACAACTAAAAAATCCATTGGTACATCTCCTTACCAGCTTGTCTATGGAATGGATGTTGTTTTTCCATCCTCCTTAGGAGTACCAGTAGTGAAGATTATCCAAGAATTACAAGTTGAATCAAATGACATTCAAAGAAGGATTAATCAAACTATTCACTTGCAACAAACAAGGTAAGAGGTTTACATTAAGTCTCAAGCTATCCAGGATAAGATAAAGAATTTTTTTGATAAAAAGACTAAAGAAGATTATTTCTACATTGGAGATAAAGTTTTAAAATGGGATTCGAGAAGAGAAGACAAAGGTAAACATGGAAAATTTGATTTTTTATGGAAAAGACCTTATGTGATTTATGGTTGCAGAGGTAACAACGCTTTCTACCTGAAAGAAATGGATGGATCAACAATGCTAGATGGACCAGTTAATGGCAGAATGCTGAAACACTACTACTCCTCTGAGATAAAAAATATTTAGTTCTATTTACTTTGATCATTTTACATATACATTGAATATTTTAGATTGGATTGAATGCTTTCCTAAAAAAGTTGAAGCCCGAAGAGAAGGACCTAAGATTTGAGAGGTAAAATATCATAAAGTATGAATAATTGTAGAGATCAAAAGATACTTACAAGGTTGTCATAGTCAAAATTCAAAGGCTACTAGTCTCAAAGTTCTTGACATTTCACCAGGAAATGCCATCTACAAGTGGAGCCATTGTTAGGGTCCTATAATAATAGGGTTCATAATTTTTGAATTGACTTTGATAGTCTTGTAAATATGTACATAACTTGATTTCTGCAAGTTGTTTTCCCATATTTTGAAAATGAAAAATAATAAAAATGAAAAGAGGGTAAAATTCCTAAAAGAAATATCAAAGGACTTAGAAAAAGATAGACCACAAAGGAAAAAAGAGAAGAATAAGACATGAAAGTGAGAAAGTCAAAATGCCACTACTATTTACTCTTACTACAAGAATAATGATTATGTGCAGATTGTCAATAAATTCCATAATCCATGATCAGTTAAACAATTTAAACTTAACTTTTCATGCTTTGAATTTCATATTTTAGATAGAGAATGAAGATATGTCAAACAGTTTAAACTTGACATATAAATAGATAGTTAGAGAACAAAATGAGGATTTCAGCAGTTTAATTTGAGCCCTTGGATAAAATAAAGTTAGATCTAGATATATTTATGTTTTGAAATAAAAATGGATTTAGGGTTGCGAGCTTAAATGCACCCATGAAAATGAAGTAAAAAAAGTTAGAAATAATGATGGGTAGGGAGAAAGTAGTTATGCAATACATGTAATAAAGCATCATCGTGCAATAATTACTAATTTCCCCTCCCCCACAATGATTCAGTATTCTAAACTTTCAGTTAAAGAGGCTCAGGGCATTTCTCTGACTTTTTTTGTGACTGGACTCAAGGCTTGATAACTGATTAGTTAAAAATATTGAATTCCTTACATAAAACCATATTCATCAACATTTTCACCCATATCCATGATTATGATCCCTTTTCCTAAGTAAAATAGCTTTTTTCTTAGTGAAAGCAAAACCCTAAATAATTAATTTCTTCTCCGTTCAAAAACACTCGAAAAACCCACAAAAATAGATTTATCCTAAGTTTAAGTGTGAAAAAACAAAAAGGGACAAACTATGCTTATTTGTCTATATTTACACTTTACTTAGTTTCAAATTATGTATTTTTTCATTCATTTCATACATTACCTTTACTTTCATATTAATTACTAAGTATATTTATTAACTCCCTATTTTATACCCTTCCCGTATATTATTAAATACTTTATATTTAAATAACCCAAAAACCCTTCTATTTTAAGTTTAAACCTATGTTAATATATCCCACGTGATCAAATAATCCCTGCTCATTATCCCATAGGTTTAAATATATCAATAAAATATAACACCGCCCATATGGTTTTAAGCATTTCTCAAAAGGTTTAAATACTATATAATAAACTCGTTCCAATGTTATTGGTTGAAACATTTCTTAAATGTTTTAATTAAAAAACATATTCCCCTCCGTAAATCATTTAACCCAAGGTTTTAAACTCTAAATAAATATTTATTTATAAAGTCAAAAAGCCTATCCCTCCACATATATCAAAACCCCAGACCCACTCCAAATCCCGAGCAGCTTCCAAATCAAACCCTGACCGTTCGCAATCGAACTCCCAAATCTAATGGTTGAAAACTCATATTGCAAATAAAGTCACGTGTTCTTAAATATTTCATTCCTATGTGAAATAGGCAGTTTTACCTTTTCCTCCCTCCTCCACGTGGCTTACATTCATTGGATCACATTCGATTCGTTCAAAACCGCTTACCACTTAGAACCTGCGTGATAACTACCTGTGGTTTCTTCCCTTTGACGCCGAAAACCGCCTATTTTCCTGATTTGACCACCATTTATTACAGTCTAAATTAACCCTAAAACACCTAATAAACCATGAAAATGCACTGTTATTCCTTTCTTTTGCACTTATTGACTGTATTGGCTATTTTGACTCAGAGAAAAGAAGCCTGTACATGATTTTCATGCCCAAAACCTGTTTAAAGCTTGCAATTACCATAGAATATTGCCAAGAAGCCCTAAAAAAGATACCACAGAACTTGTTATAAAGCCTCAGAGCCATTTTCAAAGACCCATACTTGCGTATAATAGGTATTTCTCAGGAAATTGAGCCTGTTATCGATTTGAAAAGAACCTTAATAAAGAACAAATATAGTCAGATTTTAAATTATCCGACAAAGCCTAACAAAAAATGTCCAAAAATAGGCCAAACCCTGGCAAAATTTTTGAGAAACCTTGTTTTACACTGCGCATTGTTTTAAATGGAAAATATTGAGTTTTCCTAGTTTTTCAGACTACATAAAACTCTAATTTAAGCCTAGAAATCCTCTGAAGGTAACCTAATCATCTTTCCTTGATTTGAAACAAATTTTAGCCCAATTTTGCATTGAAAAAGTCCAAGAAACCCCTATTTTAAGTTCAAAACCAGTGAGAGTCTAAGATACATGTTGAAAAATTAAAATCTCTAAGAAAAATCCAAGAAAAGAACCATATTCTGTCTGTTTTAATCCAAGAACCCCTATCAAAGTCAAAAAATAATTTTGTAAACTGTTTAATCTTATAGAAGTAACCATAAAACCTAAAACACAGAGTTTTTGTAGTCCTAAAAGCCTGAAAATGCCTAAATCTACTCCATCTGCATCTTCCAAGACTACCATCATTGTGAACCCTCTACAACCTTCTGTTGTAGACATTTAGCACACCCCATTAGCAGATGTTGACTACAAGATAAAAGATCCCATTGTTGAATTCAATTTATTGGACCTCCACTGTTGGAGCTATGAAAAGTCCTTAGATTAGGTGGAAGAAGTTCAAATTTGGGAATCAAAATTGCCCAAATATGTTGTTCCAGTTACTAATTCATGCCCAGAGCTGATTAAGGTTGTATTAGAATTATTATGTGCCTGAAGAAAGAGCAAAAGTGAATGCAAACAAATAATTGTTGTTTACAATTACTGCCCAGTCCATAAATCAGATGTTACAGCTCAAACATGATCCTCAAGAAGTTCCTTTGTCCATAGAAGCACTTACCAAGTTGTTTATTGGCCTTTATTTTCCCAAAAGATTCCAAATCTTTCAAATATTCATGCCCTTACATGTGGAAATTCCTCAAATCAATCCTCCATATTCTACATCAAGATTTCCAGAGGGGTCTAGGCATGTCATTTCCATGCTATCATTCATCCTAGGATACTTTACAGATGAGCATACTGATGAGTCCATCTTAGGGTTCCTATCTACTTTTACACCAGGACAACCTCCCTTAGTAATTTTCAATTATGCTGAGTATATTGCTAACAATATCCATGATCATCTGATCAAATTGCCAACTGAAGGAGTGTTTAGATACACATATTTTCTCTTCCATATGTTTTTGTATTTTCAAGTAGATAAGTTCCCTATAGCTCTACAGAAGATTGATATAGAAGAAAAACCACTTTCAGTCATCTTCTGGACTTCATTGATTAGAAAAGAGTCCTCAGAATTCACTTTTGCAGAGTTTACTGATAATTTTTTCCATCCATTGATCAATATGTTGACCAACACTGAACAACCAAGGATCAATGATGAAATGAAGAAAATTTTACAGCTACCAGAGTAGACCAAGACTGGAGATTGGTATTTGTATGAGAAACACACATAAATTAGAGTTTTTGTCTCTAATTTACTACCCTACAAATTACCCAAATATGTACCAATTAGGGTTTTTTATTTGGAATACATCAGGAAAATCTTAAATTATGATTCAATCAAATTTGTAGCAGCAAAGAAGAAAACACAATTTAAGTTGAAAAATCAAGCGGGACCATTCATTTAGGATCATAGAGATGCAGAGATAGAAGAAGCCAAACAATTATTAGAGTACAAATTTGAAGAGAGTTTCTCCTGGAACTATGATCCACAAGGAATACTGAGTAAAATGAGGGTTAAGTGTAAACTGACACCCTACATTCATGAGAAAAAACTAAAGATTGAGAAGTAGGCTAATCAGTCCGAGTGAACAGAAAACACTTTAGTAGATGCAGTAAAGCAAGGTGATACTAGTCACACTTTACAAACTGCAGATCAAACAGAAAAACCACCAAGAGAGTCAGAGAATAAGTTTCTTATGTTGCTGAAACCACTACTGAGACTAGGTTCAAATTAAGATATAATAAAAAACCTAAGATAGACTCAGTTGATAAAAAGAAGGTAACTATTGAGGTTGAAGACACAGATGTCCTGGTAACTAATAAAGATGCTGCTACAATAATTACAAATGAGTCAGTTATAGAGAATCTGAATGAAGAACATGTTGACAATTCAAATGCATAGTTGATAGAGAAACAGAAGAACATGGAAGCATCATCTTCACAAACAACACAGGAAAAGGATCTTGATATAAGAGAAAAATACAAGCAAATCAAGACAAAGAATGAAGAGATAAAAAATGAGATTTACTCTCAATATTTGAAGCAAATACCAAGTGTACAAAACAGACTCTTATCAACCTTTCATTACTCAAATAAAAATTTAGTCATGTCAGTATTACAGCCTACAGTGAAGACTCCAAAGACAATTGCAGACTACAAAAAGGTTGATCTAGAAGTACAAACAGAGAAAATTCATGCACTTGATCAAATATAATTTCATAGACAGAGTTCAGAGATGTTGTATTCAACTATTACAACCAAAGCTATGAGTGTTCAGAAACTTCATAACACAATCATAAATATGAAAGATCAAATGAAACTTGACAAAGCATCATTATATGCTAAAGATCTCAGAATTAAATCTTTAGAAGAGTTGGTCTTGCAAGTTGGATATGATCCTGCAAATGTGAAAGCAGCAGAGCAGTTAGTGAAGAAGAAAAATGAGGACATTGCAGTATTGAGGAAACAACTTAAACTTCCATCAATTGAACATCCTCAAGCTAAGGAAATTATACAAGAACAAACTCAGATGGATGATATGATGAATTTAATTTTTTAGTTAACGGGACAGATCAAAGAAATGGAGACTCAAATGGACAAACTTGTCCATAAAAAGGAAACAACAAAAGCTCAGGAAACTCCCACAGTTATTCCTATGGTTACTACAGCTGTGCCTTCAACTCTAGCAAAAGAGTTGGCACCCAAAGAACCACTGGCTACTGTAGTGCCAGTGACATCATCTACAACTTCAACAACAGAGTCATCCACTACAGCAGCTCAACCCACAAATGAGGCTAGTAAATTGGAAGAAATGTCACTTCAGATAAGCGAGATTAACAACTTGAAAAAGATGATTGATAACATTGAAAATACAAACAAGTTAGCTCAAATAAATGCTAAAACTCATGAGCAAAGGGCTAATAGGTTAAATGAAGAGCTGAAGAAGTTACAAAAGGAATTAAACTTAAAGGAGCCAATGTCATATGTGAAAAGCTATTTATGGAACAAAATCATTGAAGCCATCAATGATGTGTGGCTCTCAGTTCAAGTGATCTTTGAACAGAGAGATTTATTAAAAAAGCACTAGCAAAAATTTAGAAGACTAAAGATGAGCTTGATAAAAAACCTGAGCAAGCAATAGAATTGATCAAGTTTCTCAACAATAAAAATAGGCAGGAGTTAGAAGAAATTGAGATTACTGACAGGACTGAAATAATCCTTGAAATAAGGAAAGTCATCACCAAGAAGAACCTGATGAAACAACTTGAAGAGAAGTGTGAGAATATGAACATAACCATAACCAAATTCATGGTTAAACTTGAAAAATGGAGGCAAAGAAGTTTGCCTAATATTTTGGTCATCAATGACAAATTAATGCCTCAGGAGGATTACAATAATAAGATCAGAGAATATGCAGAAGAGAAAGTTGAAAAGAGAGGTGGACAAGGCACTCCAACATGGAAGGTCTTACTCAGAAGCTTTGAAGATTTATTCTATCTACAACATGAGATAAGACACTTGTTTGTCATAAAACCAACTTTTTCCAGATATACTGAGGCAGATGAGAATTTCAAGAAGTTAAAGAAGATACAATTCCAAATGAAGAAGCTTGGAAATCACTTACAGATTTACTATGAAGGTAAAAAGTAGATAAGATGAAGAAAAAAGTTTGCTGATATTCAGTCAAAATAAATTTATTACAGCAGTAAAAATAGTTTTACAGAGTTAAAGAATATCATAGATTAAAGAGTATCAGATTAAAGGGAATCATAGTGAAAGAGTATAAGATATTGAAGATAATATTTCAAAATAGAATTAAAATATCTTGGCTAGCAAAGAGGACACCAAGGCAGCCAGTTGCACCTTATTCACAATTAGTTTCTATTTTATTTGGATCAATAGGACAACTTGTTGATTTGTTAAGCAGCTGCCTCTATTTTTTTGTAAAGATATTTCTATTTTCCTTAGATAATTCCTAGAAGCATTCTAGGATATTTTGTAAACTATATTGTATAAATACTTCATCCTTTGAAGTATTATTGTGGAATAAATTGCCAAAGATTTCTATCGTCATTTTTTATTAGACTTGAAGGATTTTGTGTTTCAAATCTTGAGTAGCAAACTTGATCGAATCAATTAGCATCATATTTCAGGATTCATGTGATGAGCTATTGAAGTGAAGTATTTTCTACTTTTCATTTTTTATCGTCTTTGTTTCATGCATCTATTATGTGTTCTAAATTTGAATGAATAAACAAGAGCATTAATTCAGGATTTGTTAAAAGCACCCTGTCTTTACTGTTTATCATTTCTATGTTTTCTGCTAATTTCCAGAGTAGGGAACCCTTAATTTCTCCCTCTTTCATTTGACCTCTTCCTACTACTTCTCTTTTCTGGATCAAAGAACCCTTCATTTCTCTTTATCTCGATCATATCACCTCACCAAACAACCTTCCAAGATCTTCAAAGGGTTATCTATCTTGCCCTGAAAAAATTTGACTTTTTCTCCTTGATCCTAGCTCTGTTTGCTTGATTTTTGACTCCTTAGCCAAATGGACAAACAGATTTCCCACTATCCATCTCATTAAGTAATTTTCCTCACCAAATCAATAAAACCAAAACCCAAATTGCACAATCATAACTAGCCTAATATTTTATAAATCAAACAAAGTTAAATTTTATAGAGAGAGCCCTCTCTGAACCATAGGAAGGCTAAATCCTAGAGTTTAAAAGTTGGTCTGTGGTTACCTCTAGAGTTCTTACAACTATAAATCAAAATATCACAACTTAGAGAATTACTAGAGTGATAACAGAGGCTATGATTTGAATGTCCAGTCATTAAAATGGAAGATGTCTAATATAGTAAATATGATCCACACATAAATTTGGCGAGATGGAATCAGGTATGGGGCTTGGAATCATGACCTGAATAGGTCCATATGTTTATTCACACATTGGGGAAGGTACCTACTGAATGGTATATGGAGACAGAGTTGCACCGAGGCAGTAGTGAATGGTCTGCATTGATAGAGAGTTTTATTCTTACATTCAGCTTGGAGAGTGGATCTAATAAGATTGGCCAAGCTTTGCATAATATTAAAGAAGTCATGAACTATAGAACTATGATAGTTATAAATCTTAGGGAACAACACACAATTGTTAAAGCCTCGATTCCTCCCCCTGAGAATGTCAGACATGTATGCTCCATGATGCACTTTGCTGGATACTATAGGAAGCACATTTTGAGTTATGAGTTGGTAACTGTGCCCATGACTAAATTAATCAAAAAAGGTGGGACATTCCATTGGGATGACTAATTTCAGAGGATTTTGTAGTTATTGAGAGACGTGACATACACTACCCGATATGCTTTGAATTACCTGATAAATAAGCATGTGTTGGGGGGGCGATCTGTAGATGGATATCATTAGCTCTGGAGTATATGTGCAAGTAGGTGTGACGCACGTGCAGTAGCTGTGCAAGGGGGTTGACTAGGTCGTAGAAGTTTCTAAAACTCGCTGTTGGAACAGTAAATATGTAAAAGACAAATTTATTACCATTTATAGGAGCATCTAGGTTGCATTTAATGAAGGTATTTTTCCATATTTGGGGTCTTTTTTTCATTTATGGAGACACATAAATGCAGAAGGAGCCATTGAAGACGCACCACAAATATAAATATGACCTATGGGGTCATAATAATTCCCTTTTCTTTTTGAGTGAATTCATTTCTTTGAGCTCCCTGATTGCCTCTGCATACTCTGTGTTTGTGTCTGGTTTGGATTTGGGGTTCGAGGAAGCATTGTGCCCCGTAGGGTTGGGGTACGTAATTCCTGGAAGTATTACAGCCACAAGACCTAGAGATGACCACGTTGTGCCCGAAGTCGCTATTTTTGAAATGCTTGCACCCTCGAAGTATAAGAAGGGGTAGTTTTCTAGCACTAGAAAATCCCCGAGGGAGAATATCCCAAAGGTGCGCCCTATTGCGGCTAAGTGACTGAAAAGGCCTATGGTTGAGGTCCCTGAAAAAATTGTGGAAGGAGAGGAGGATGTGGTCGAAGTGGCCCCATTCTCGCGGTTTCTGACTTATGTCACACCATGCAAACCCTTAGTCTGAGTTCCAAAATATCTGGACAAGGTGCGCGTAAGTATTCAAATGCCATTAATCCCTGGAAATGTCCTGATGGAAGGGGATATGTTTGTTAAAGCACCACAACTTAGACTAGAGGACTCTGACATTGCGGATGTTGATAAATTTCGAGAAAATGCGCCAGAGTTTTACCTAGATCACATCATATATGAACGAGGCATCATGCGCCTTGAGCCAAAGAGATGAGTGTTAGGTCTGCACAATGCATTCTTGCTAAACTTACTGTAGATCCCTCATTTTAGGCACAACCCCATAAACTACATCTGCTCCTAGAAATTACTCACGCTAGTGCATGATGATGCTCTGTGGTTGGGAGAGTGCATCCCCATTGATGTTGCATTGATCCATAGGATCACGGGTCTGCCCGCTAAAGGCCCCAACCCCATTGCTAATTTCGGCGATAAAGGCCAAGATAAAGTTGAGGCAAAGAAAATTAAAACCAAATACCAAGTCTCGCGCAATAGCTGAAGCTTCGTTGTAAATGAAATAAATGACCTATCAATTCAATTCAAAACGCTCATCTTGGCCTGCAAGGTGATGCACAAATGCAGACCAAAGCATGTGCTTGCACACTTCATTTCTCTTGTTGGATAGTGCGTGAAAGGAGTTATTTATAACTGGTCCAACTATCCATGCAAGGAATTCCTAGAAAATGAGTGCGAAGCACAAGAGGAAGGCAAACAGTTTCATAATGCTTGGTTGTTACTGTTGATTGCAGTGATTTAGTGGAAGACCCTCAAGGAAACCCAGTTTCCAGAGATTCTACCTTAGATGTGTGAGGCTGCGCACTATGCCACATTATGGAACTCATCAGATCTTGCTGGAAACGAGAACAAATTTTTTTGGGTCCCTTATGATGCTACCATTTATCAATTTGTATAGTCAAAGCCGCAATTATCACCCACGCTTTATGAACAATACAAGATTGTAGCTGACTTGAAGTCTAGATTCCACAACATGCATATCTGCATGAAAGGCAACGTGGAAGGATTTTGGTATGAGTTACCATACTTAGTGACGGAGGATGATTTTCTCAGAGTTACGACTGAGTGGCCACCAACATGGTTGACACCTACAATGCCGATAAAGTCGTGCACTAGGACTCAGCCAACAAAAAAAATAGAGAAGGTGAGTGAGAAGCCCATGGAGAAAGAAGCCACAGCCACTACAACGAGCGAGATTATTGACCTCAAAAAAGTGACTGAGACCGAGAAGAATGGGTCTGCGCCAAAAGACACAGTCGAGGAGGTAGAGGCACAGACATCTAAGGGTACAAAGCATGACTCTCAAGCCGATGGTGAATTAAGAAAGAAGAGAAAGGGACCCAAATATGATGGGTAGGAGGTCTTGACGTTGACAGAGGACGATCTGAATGAAACTGACTACAAAGTCACGTCTACGATCGAGGATCACTGGAATGATATGGAAGTGCAGTATAAGACTGCACTGGTGATTTTTCAAGTGGGGATTCAAAAAATGAAGATGCAAGCGAGCCAGATACAAGTGAGCGTATCTCAGGTGAGCCAGACCAACGTGAAAGTCATAAGCACACACCCATTAGATGTAGCTTTACCAGCTATCGGGGATGCCCGCCTTATAAAAATCCCCTCGCCAACCATTCATGTGGATGCCAGCCGACATGCACAATTCTGTAGTACATGTGATATAAACATAAATCTTTTTGTTTTAGCTACAGGGAAACTGCACTTGATGCATACAATGATCGCTGGCGAACTTCAATTCAGAGAGGCGATTTCTCACACCACTACAATGGAACCCCATAAGCAAAACAAAGAGGCACATCCAAAACAACAAGCAGCATAAGTAGCATACCATGCAACAAAATCCTAGCACACTGCGCTAGAGGGAAAAATCCATTAAATCTGTCACGATGTTCCAACAGTCCAGGCCACAGCTATGCCAGAGGAAAAATTGGAAGGACTGGCTGCATCTCTGAAAGCATCACTCTCCGAGGTGTAGACAATCAGAGCAGAATATTAACATCAAATTTCTGATCTGCAAACAAAGTTGTAGCCTAAGACTCCACTAGAGGTTTGTTCACAAAGAGAAGCCAAAGTAAAGCAATCTATAGAAAACATTGCTATTGCAGTCACCTAGTGTGATAGTCTATTGGATGAGGATATGGGTGTATGGACATCCATGCAGAATGATCCAATAGTTCAGTAGTTTCACAATGAGCTACATCAGAAGGAACATTGGTTTGAAGAGATCCAGATAGTGGCGCCAACCCTGGTTCTTACACAGTGCCTAGCGCATCTACAGGAGGGCTGGATGATCCAAACAAAGATTGAAGACCTGTGCCGAAAAGAGAATTTGTTGGAAGGACATATGCAACCGTGGGTTGAGGAGGCTCTCCAAAATTCACATACGCTGGACAAAACCTTGAAGGAAATGCAATAGACACAACACAATATAGCGATGGCCACTGAAGGTCCCACCAGAGAGAAGTTATTTCAGCAAGTGTAGGAAGTTGTGACACAAATTTTTGAAATGATGCTCCCTCTGAAATATTCTCTTAGCATGCTCCAAGCCCAGCTAAAGGAGAAGGTGCCTCAGTGACTTGGGAGGAGACACATGTTTGTGTTGGGGGCCTGTTGGAGAGGGGTCCCCTCGTGCACACTTTTTGATGTAATTTTGTATAAATTTTGTATATGTGCGCTACGACGAATGAGTCAAGGTGCTTTGGGGTAGGTCAAAGTCCATAATTTTTATGTAAATGGGTTTAAGGGTAAACTTTGGGCCTCAAACCATGGTTTGATACCATAGTATTAGTGCGCTAAAAGAATATAAATAGATAGATCGAGTCTAAGGAAAATAGCTTAAGAGAATATAAGAAGAACTTGATTATGTTCGGTATGTGTCTGTAATACATTGTAAGGGTTTTTGTCTGGGTTGCAGAGAAAGGCTCCTGTTGGCTATGTGCATTGAGATCTAGTCCTGAATGTGTGTGGACTCCACTATATGTGTGGGTGGAAGGGTTATGTGTAAGGGGAAATTCTGATGTATTGAAAGGATGTCAATTAATATAAAGAAAAGATTTTGGCAAACTATTGTGTTACTGATCTGAGTTATTTATCTATTGTTTCTATTCTGTTTAATATCGCATTGTTTTTTTGTTTCTTATTTATCATTACGTGAGGATATCTGTAATGGTGATTTATGGATACTGGTGGTTGATAAATCTGCTTAAGTAATTACACATTGTTTAGATATGTATCTCGTTTTGGTATGCTTTGTCTGCGCTGAAGATATCTGTGATTTTGTCTTATTTTGTTAAGTATTGCGCTCATATGTTTATTATTGATACAAGTCTGCAATCGATATGCTTAGGTACACTTAATTATTTTCTTCCTCAGGGTGTGGAAACCTGGGTCCAGCAATCCCCAATACTGATTCAGGCGAGACTTTGATCTGTGCAAGTAGGTCATTGCTGAAAGGGTCAGTAGTTGTAGGGTTTTTTGGTTGCGTGTGTCAGCACCTGATCTGGACCCCAGGCTGAAAAGGGAAAAACAGGGTAACAACTAAACCACACTCAGCCTTGTAGCTAGCCCTACAAGGTCAGGAGAGGGATCTCTCCATGAAAGGATATTCAATAAAATGCAATAATGATCTGATATTAGGCTAGGTAAAATGACGGAAAAAGGTTTTAATAAAATGAATGAATCTTCAGGGATGTGTGGGATATAAAATGGGATAGTATGAAAATGGGGAATTAAATCAGGATATAGGGCATTTCATGGGGCAAGATAGGCAGGAAATTTTAGCAATTAGAGTTTAAATAAGGATGGGATGGAAAGACTGGTGAGGAGCTGAAAAGGGCACAATAAATGGATCCTTTTCAAACAGAAGAAAAACAAAGAGTATTGAATGGTTTCCCAAGGCAGAGCATATAAAATGGATTCTACCTTTCTATCTTGAAAGCATTCAAAAGGAAATTTTTATGGATGAGAGGTGAAACATGACAAATTTACATATGAAACAAAGAAGAAAACAAATGCTAAAACTCGTACCACATGGATCCCACAAATCAGAGCTACATCTCTTATTAATTCCCTGTCAAACTGTACAATGGAGGGTAGAGCATTCTTTTCCACACTATTCCCCTACTTCTGAGGTACAAACTCCTTTACAAATGATTTATGATTACATTAAATAGACTAGATTTGTGGGAACATAGATCCAAAAAAAAGGGGTTGTTCTAACAGCTGAAGAACTAAAGTGCAATGATAGAAAAGAAATCTAACATTCTTCCCTGGAAAATAAGGGACAACAATACATTTGAATATTTGGGCAGATTTCATAATTACGCTGTTGAATGATGAATAGGTGATTTGAGGAGCAAATCCTTATTTCTTTGCTGCTGTAGGAATCTCAGTTTTATTTTAGCTCTCGACCAACTGACTGTTGCTTTCCATTATTTGTTTGAATAAAACTGACTTTAATAAAATGTTGTTGAAATAAAATAAAATGAATTTTATGTTTAGTGAAGGGAGAAAAATGATTTGGGATAAGAGGAATGAAGGGAAAGGGAGTGGGGTTTGTGTTGCAATTGCAATCGGAATCACTGGGATACAATATATAAGAAAACCTTTGAAAATACACATTGGGACGATGTCATCGCAATCAAAATCGAAGTGGGACATGGAGCAGATGTATGAGGCAAAACCTCCGATGCGATTGGCAAAAGTCCGATGGGTAATCAACAATAGAGTGGGGAAATCCTTTGTAAATAAGTAAAAATGGTTTTTCATTTTATACAAAGGGACGAATGAAATTTTTATTAAAAGGGCAGAGGAATTTTATGGTGGGACCAGGGTCAAAATAATCGCAATCGGAATCGGGGAATTGGGGTGGGCATATGGCGATATGGATTTTCTCCAATGCGATGGGATTAAACAGTGGGAAATCCTTTATAAAACGAATTAATATGAAATTTCGGTTTTTACAAAGGAAAAGGCTTGTTTTATATTGATAAATTGGCGGAATATTATGGTGGGACCGGGGTCAATCGGCATCAGGGATCGGAGGAAAGCAGGGCGGGGTGCAATATAAATAACGCTGATGCCGATTCTCACGATGGCTTGTAGTTCATCCAATCATTGGACAGATCGACAGCAGTGGTGTTTGCCATCGAGGATATGCAATCGGGGAGGGGCCCTTGGAAAACGCCGATGAGGATGTTCCGATTAATTGTGGGTCATTGGATCAAATGCTAAGATCGACGGTGGGGATGTTTTTTGGCGGGGTTGATTGGGGGATATACAATCGGGAGTATTAATAGAATTGCATCGGAAGTTTGGCAAAGGGCCAATCGGGGCGCTCCTTTAGGATGTTTCGATTGCGATGGGAAGGTCCGTGGGGTTTAATAATACAAAACTTCGAGTTTTATTATAAAGTTTTCAAAGTATGGTGGGGAAGTGGTTTGGAATGGTGGGGGGGGGGTATTTATAATATGAAAATTTAATTTTATTATAAAGTTTCAAGGGCATGAGGGGAAGTGGTTAATACATAAATCGCGTATTTATTTAAAAGATTTAATAATGCGATTTTATAATCAGAATGGGGGAAAAGGGATTTCTAAGAAAAAATATTAAACTTTAATAAAATAAATTTTAAGGGAAAGATGGAAAAAGGGGAAGGTTAGGGAATAGAGGACCTTTTACTTCACTTAGGCATATATTTCAATCCAGGAGTCAGTTTTGAGAGTGTAGTATACCGTTGGAAAGATTTTTCCGGGCTGTTTCTACTGAATCTACTTGGAGAATGATTTGACACTGAATAGACTGTGGAAAACTTATCTGCAGGAAGGGTGACGACTTTGTGGAGATAACAACTTTCTGAAATGTGACTTATTACATATGCTGACTAAAATTACATAATAAATGATAATAAAGGCAAAGCATCATGTTTTCACCTCAAAACATGGTTTTGAGGTGAAAATTACATCAAAGTAAATAAAATATCTCTTTGATCTTCCAGGTGTTGTGACTTTGAGTTTATTGATTTCCTCATGACCTTGCTGATATTTATTAACACTTGACTCATTAGTTTGACCATAGTGAGATCCTAGGACCTAATGAGACCCATACTATGACCTAAAGATATGGTTTTGAGAGTTAAAGTGACTCATGACTAAAGACCATAGAGAGTAGAATCATCAAGTTTCACATGAGGGCAAACCAATAAAAAAACACTACCATCAATGAATCCATGACCGTATGGGACTCCTAATATGAAAATGCAAAAGAGCAGTTTTCATCACTGATGGCAGTATGACTAGACTAACACTAACATTGGCTCTAATGGGGATGGTAGCTCCTTGGAGGTGCCAAGAACACCGTAGACCATGTAGTCTTATCCATTGGGCATGGAGTCAAAACAATAAAAACTGACACAATGCAGACTGACTCTGACTCAAGACTAAGACTGAAAACTAAAACAAAACCAAACCATACACATATCATTTAAGTTTTATAGCCTTCACCTCAGGCCCCAAACTTCAATTACTGTGTAATTGAACTCTGATAGAAAATAACATGGTATATACAATGATTGTGACATAGCTTCTCATCCATTATCCTCTCTTGTTTGCTGAAGGTGGATCATCTGATTGATCCTTCGCTGATAGTCATCATCTTCGCTGCCAACTTCTTGCAATAATCTCATAACTGGGACTGTAAGAGATGTAGGAAAGACAACATCAGTACCATAAACCAGTTCAAAAGGCGACATACCTTTTGATTTTTTTACTGCTAACTCTGTCTTCCCATAGAGCGTTGATGAGCTTTCAGTGCCAATTTCTTTTGTTAGCCTCCAGCATTTTCTTAATTATATTTATCAGTGATTTGTTGGATGATTCTACCAAGCCGTTGCCTTGTGGATAGTACGTTTTCGAATGGCCTAGCACGATATTATACTTATCGCAGAAATAAACCATCTTCTTAGATCTGAATGCTGTTGCGTTGTCTGTTATAATTTTATAAGGGCAGCTAAAACGAGATAAGATATTCGATTCTAGGAATTGAATAATTACCGTGTTTGTAGCTTGCCTGGCTGGGATGGCCTCGATCCATTTAGTGAAGTAATATTTTCCTGTCAAGATCCATCGATGATGTGTGGATGATGTCAGATGTATTTCTCCTATGAAATCGAGTCCCCACTGCTGAAAGGGCGCGTTCACTGAAACTGGTTTTAAAGGAAGAGGAAGCAATTTCTTCTTCCCTCGGAAAATTTGGCACTCATGACAATTCATCACTGTTTTATACAAATCAGAAAACAACGTGGGCCAATAATATTCTGCTCTCAATACCTTGTTAGCTGTAGTCTTCCAAAACAAATGACCACCACAGTCACATTTATGAAAATCATGCATTACTTTCTGAGCTTCTTCTTCAACCAAGCAATTGAGAAGAACACCTCCTGGATCTTTCCAATAAAGAGCACTGTTTAAAATGAAATATTTAGCAGATTTAAGTTTCAGTGATCTACCTTTACTCTTATACATTCCTGGAGGAGGTGACAAATGCTGAAGAACATGAACAATATCCGAATACCAAGGGGATTGTAGGAAAATATCTGAAATCGGAACAAGCAAACCTTCATCTTCATCCTCTGACATTATTGTAATGAGGTTTATATCTAGGGCATGCAGATTTGATTGGGCCATCAATTTTTCCAAGCCTTGGCCTTTGATCAACTTCGTGGGCTTAATATCCAGATCGTACTCCAACATAGCTGCTATCCATTTACCTCTTCGACCTTCTGGATCAGTTTGCATTAGTACATCCTTCACTGCTACGTTAGGGACATATGCTATAGTATGTGAATGAATAATATAGACCCTAAAATCCTTTAATGCCTTTATAAGAGCCAATGCTTGTTTTTCAATAATATTATACCTTAAAGAAACATCTCTAATAGTCCTACTGAAAAAGGCAATTGTCTTTTCAACCTGATCTCTCTTTTGCATTAAAACAACAGCCATAGTATGCTCTGATGCAAAGGAAAAAATAATAAAATCCTGAGTATAGTCGGGACTAATAAAAAATGGGGAATTGGACAAAGCAAACTTTACCAAATTGAATGACTTGATAGCTTCTTCACTCCATTTGACAGTGCTATCCTTCTTCAACATGTTAGTCATTTCTCTTAGATTTTCAGCCAGATTTGGTATAAATCTGCGTAAGAAGTTCATCTTACCATTGAATGCTTGAATCTCCTTTTTGTTCCATGGAAGGTCTATGTGCTAAATTTCCTCCACTCTAGATGGACCAATACAGATACCATCCTCAAAGATGATATGCCCCAGCAACTTGCCTTCATCCATGGCAAAGAGACTCTTCTTGGGATTGAAAGAAATCCCAAACTTTTTGCATCGCTGAAAAACAACTCTCAAATGGTGCAAATGCTCATCATATGAACCTGAAAACACTGTCAAATCATCCAAATAAACAACAAAAAAAACATTTTTTTCATTTGCAAAATCAATGTCCATTGCTCACTGGAAAGTGGCTCCAGCGTTCTTCAGTCCGAATGGCATTTTAGCATAATAGAAGGTTCCCCAGGGTGTTGTGAAGGCATTTTTGTCTTGGTCTTTCTCATGCACCAAGATCTGGTTGTAGCTTGAGTAGCCATCAAGTAGTGACATCCTAGATGCTCCAACTACTCTCTGCAGAATATGGTCCATCTTCGGAAGTGGATAATTATCCTTTAAGGATGCCTTATTCAAATTTCGAAAATCTATGCACAATCTTATCTCTCCTGTCTTCTCATGTACCGGGACCAAGTTTGAAATCCAGTCAGAAAATGTAATAGGAACAATGATACCAGCTTTGTACAACCTGTTTACCTCTTTTTCAATGGATGGCAGCAACTTCGGATTGATTGATTCTTCTCAGCTTCTTTCTGAAAGGCTTCTGATTTGGCTTGATAGGAATAATATGCTAGATTATGTTCTTATCATACAATTTCAAATTTGAATAATCCCATGCAAACACATCAGAAAATTCAGAAAGAAACTTAACTTGCTTCTCCATTACCTCAGGGGATAATTCCTTTGACAACTTCACAAACTTGGGCTGGTCAGGTGTTCCAAGATTCACATCTTCAACTCCTTTCTCAATAGGAACCAAGCTTGGTTTCTTTGCAACATCATCCTGGTCAAAAATCTCCTCTAAAGGTATGAGACCTCTAGGAATTACATTATCTTTCAGCTGCAATATGTCCATCTAATTTTCTTCCATTTCTTGATCATCAACCTCACCTTCTATTGGAGTGTCTTTAAATTTTCCATCACCCTGCAAAAATGCATTAATCTCATTGTCATCCCAAAACACTTGCCAATACCTTAAATTTTGTGGAACAACAGACCTATGTTTGACGTAGATTTCAAACTTGTTGTTGGAGTTCATCGGAATCTTCAAGTTGCTTGCTATAGTGCCAAGAGAATTAGCAATAATATTCTACATCTTGGGTATTGTTGTAAAAGTGTACTCAGGGAATGTCTTCAAGATATCTAGGACTGCATTCCTGTATGCCCTCAATTGGGGATGCTTTGCTTGGTACTCTCCTTTCACCTATTTGATTATTAACTCGGAGTCGCCATACATAGAAATCCTTTTTGCATTCAGCTTCTTCAAAATTTTGAGACCTGCAATCAGAGCTTCATATTCCGCTTCATTGTTAGAGCAATCAAAAGCCAACTTATAAGCACATACTCGAACATTGCTGGGAACATTTTTAGGCTGAAAAACAGGGCTCCTAATCCATATTCGAATACCAGCTCCATCCTTACCAACAGCTCCATAAAAATCCATGCTCCAAAAGCCTTCTTCTTCTTCTTGTAGATGCTGTAATTTTGTTTCTTTCTCCTCTTTACCGTAGCTGATTTCTGGTTGTTCACTGTCTTTTTGTTGCTGGAAGGCAGGAGACTCAGAAGTGCTTGTTGCTTTGTATTTTTCCTGTTTGAGGACTTCTCTAAAATTCTCTGAAATCTCAGGTATTTCATCTACTTGTACCAACTGAACATTCACATCATTTAAACCACCATCTGAATATAATACAAAGGACTCTAAATCTGTATGAACTGCATTAATAGGACGATTGACTGGCTTCTCTTTGCTGGTAATCATATATTTCATTTTATTCTCCCTATATAGCTTTCTCAACTGGCCAAATATAGGGATAGTGGTGTAATAGAAGTCAATTTGCATGGTTCCCTTGTGTTTTTCACCCCAAGACCTAGATAGAAGAATTCCAAACCTTGGTGGGACATCAGCAACCACTACGTCCATCAAAACATTTTTGGTTGGGATTTGGTCTAAAGACACTACAAAATCTTTAATAAGACCAATAAAATGGAACCTACCTGGGTCAAAATAATATAAATCATGATATTTACGAGTGATATGAAGTCCTAACTTCTCCATGATGGCCTTGGGCATCAAATTATGTGAGGCTCTGGAGTCCAACATAGCATTATGCAAGATGAACTCGTGTACTCTAAGACTCAGGTAAAAGGGAGGGACTTCACTTTCTTCAGATTCTTCTATGGTTAGACCAAATATGAGTTCTACATAGTCATCCTCAACATTAACCATATAAAAAACAGAGTCTATTTGCAAAATTCTAGAGACCTAGTTTTTATACGCACTATTTTTCACCAACTCAGTGAGGGGCATAGACACTTTCAGCTTAGAAATTTCATTCTCTAAATTAAAAGAAGGAGCATTTTCTACCTCTTTAACTGGAGGGTATTTCTTCTCTGTTTGCTCTTTTGCTGTGCACTGTTGATTCTTGTCATTTGGGCTGTTAGTCGCTGAAGGTGTGTTGCTGGAGGAAGGGTCGGTTGGCTCTTTTCCTTTCTTCTGAGAATCATTCTTCATTGAATCTCTTTTATCTTTTGAATGGGACTGATCGGAACATCTTTGTTCCTAAAAGAATATTTTTTTTAGGCCGATATAGCATTCATGTACCCTCTCTGGTAGTCATCGGACTCATCTTCTAACACCGGATCATTGGCCAAAATGAAATCTTCATCCTTTTGAGTGTCTGGATTCGCCATTGTGTATTCTTCGTCCTCTGTAAGAAAAATGGGAGCACCATAGGCTATGAAGAAATGGTTGGCTTCAATCAGAGGATCATCATCCTCATCTGTGTCTATTCCTTGCACGTAGTTCTGCTACAATGGAGTTTTGATCTACTGCTGTGGTGGCTCTTGGTCCTACGCTCTTTTCTCTCTCTGTTTAATTCTAAATTGTGGTTGCTGCCCTCTGAAATTTGGATTTCTTATTTGAGGCTCAGGTGTATCTGTAATGGTTAATCGATCAACCATCTTTTCCACTTTCTGAATCAGAGTGCCCGTCTTACTTTCTGAAGGGGACGCTTCTTCTTTCACTGTGACTCTTTTTTCAGCTCTGGTTCGAGCTCTTTTGGCTAGCAGATTGGCTTCTACACTTACCGCTATCTTCTGCATGTCTTCAAGTGAGGAGGGATCTCTTTCTTGCAGCTGATATGCCATATCGGCATTGAAACCATCTGTAAATTTAAGCAAAGCTAATTCCACAGGAGGTTTCAAGTTAGCTGGAATAGCATTATATACAACATTGAATCTCAAACAATAGTCTTGTACAGTTTCACCCACATTTCTCTTAATATTCTCATACTCAGACAAAATTTGGAGTGGGTTCTTTTTTACCTCCCATCGGTCTAAGAACTGTGTGTGAAACTCCTGTAAAGTGCGAATTGAGCCTACTGGTAAGGCTCTGAACCATTTCCTAACTTCACCTCCGAAGCTTTGAACAAACAACCTGGTAGTTACATTATCTGCTTCTACCTCATGTAGATCAAAAAAGTCATTCATCTTATCAACATGCTGCTAGGCTGTGATGCTTTGAGTGGCATCAAATATGGGAATTTTACTCTGATAGTTAGCAGGCATATCATTGAGGACCTGGGGTAAAACTAGGGGTGCATAGTGGGCAGCCATGGCTCTAGGTGGATTTACAACAGTGTTTGTAGTACTGGGGTTTAAGGGAGGTGTTGATGGAGGAGATGACAATTGAGAATTGAAGATGGGAATGCTGATGTATTGGGAAGAGGAAATGTTGTTCCTGATGACTCTGAAGGCTCAGAAATATTGGTTACAATGGTAGATGACTGAGGGGAATTCAAAATGTAATCATCAATTGAAGCATTTTCCCTTTGAACTTCAATATCTACAAGGAATTCCGGATCTAGAACTGTGTCATCAAGTGCAGTTTTAGACTTATTTCTAAACAAAGAAAGTTCAAAATTTTCATCAAAAGAAAGATATTCTACAAAAAACCACTCTTTGGGCCAAGTATGGGATCTGAAGATAGGTCTAGGACTTAGTGATCCTTCTTGTCTTCTGACATTTCTTGGGATAAGATTTGGATTTTTAAATACAGGGGGAGGATTTGGGTCTGGATTAGCCCTTGTGTATCTTCTTGAAGCCAGTGTGTGTAAATTTCTATTGTACAAATTCTGTTTCAGCCTAGCAGACTCTGAAAATCATTTTCCAGAACGAGGAATTTACAAGAGGAATATTTATTGGGGTGATCTGACTTTATATTCCGATAGCAGAAATATATTATGACCGTGGAATAAGTGGCTATATTTATATTCCCCTCCCAAAGCGCTGTAACAATATTCACTTTTTAATGATATCTCAAACCTTCTCAAGAAAATATATGATACAAGGGAATACGCTCAAAAAATATTTAAGCAACTTTATCGAGTCGTAATATCAAAATGATATAACAACGGTGCGATCCTTTTAGAAACACTAACCTTTGGACTTTATATCATGAAATGCTTTTGTTCTATCAACACGACATATATTTTATTCAGCAAGGGCCCATGCATCCATAGTCCACCTTTTTATGAATAAAATAAACATATAATAACATAAAATTGCTTGGTCGTACCTTGATTTATCGTCCGTGCTCCTAGGTGTGCAATTGTCGTCAGATCAAAGGCTCTTCAGATCAAACGACCATTGTGAATATTGCATTTTTTCCAAGGCCGAAGTTTAACAGCTGAAAGTTGCGTGATATGGGTGGTATTGGGGAGATGACTTGCCTTAATCTTACTGGATCGCGTTTTTTTGAAGTAGTTTTGCTATGGGGCAAAAGCGGCGCGATGAAGGTAGTTTTGGTTTCCAAGACCCGCTAGTGGTAAATCAACCGAGCTTTGACTTAGGCTTTGACTGTGGTTAAGCGCTTTAACTCCATGCGTTAACTCAAAGGGTTGTGTCCCACTTGTATTATTCCGCCGGTAACAAGACAAATATTTTTTCTTTGATAACAGATATTTGTAAAGAACCGTCGTGTTTTATATAACCAAGGTTTAACCTTAGCCAAAGGTTTTAATACTTCATTATTGACATGGCCCGAATATGTTTCACTCTTCTACAACACCTCTGTTTCGATATTTCTTCAAAACAGAATAAACACAGTCATTTCAAATGCTGAGAATATGTGCTCGCAGACAGTCAGATCAAAATTCCCTAGTATGGTCGCCAAAGATGTTAGCACCTGATCTAGACCCCAAGCTGAAAAGGGAAAAACAGGGTAACAACTAAACCACGCTCAGCCTTGTAGCTATCCCTACAAGGTCAGGAGAGGGCTCTCTCCGTGAAAGGCTATTCAATAAAATGCAATAATGATCTTATATTAGGCTAAGTAAAATGATGGAAAAAGGTTTTAATAAAATGAATGAATCTTCAAGGATGTGTGGGATATAAAATGGGACAGTATGAAACTGGGGAATTAAATCAGGATACAGGGTATTTCATGGGGCAAGATAGGCAGTAAATTTTAGCAATTAGAGTTTAAATAAGGATGGGATGGAAAGACTAGTGAGGATTTGAAAAGGGCACAATAAATGGATCCTTTTCAAACAGAAGAAAAACACAGAGTATTGAATGATTTCCCAAGGCAGAGCATATAAAATGGATTCTACCTTTCTATCTTGAAAGCATTCAAAAGGAAATGTTTATGGATGAGAGGTGAAACATGACAAATTTACATATGAAACAAAGAAGAAAACAAATGCTAAAACTCGTACCACATGGATCCCACAAATCAGAGCTGCATCTCTTATTAATTCCCTGTCAAATTGTAAAATGGAGCGCAGAGCGGTATTTTCCACACTATTCCCCTACTTCTAAGTTACAGACTCCTTTACAAATGATTTACGATTACATTAAATAGACTAGATTTGTGGGAAAATAGATCCACAAAAATGGGGTTGTTCTAACAGCTAAAGAACTGAAGTGCAATGATAGAAAAGAAATCTAACATTCTACCCCTGAAAACAAGGGACAACAATACATTTGACTATTTGGGTAGATTTCACAATTACATTGTTGAATGATAAATAGGTGATTTGAGGAGCAAATCCCTATTTCTTTGCTGCTGTAGGAATCTCTGTTTTATTTTAGCTCACGACCAACTGACTATTGCTTTCCATTATTTTTTTGAATAAAAATGGCTTTAATAAAAAGCTATTGAAATAAAATAAAATGAATTTTAGGCTTTAGTGAAGGGAGAAAAATGATTTGGGATAAAAGGAATGAAGGGAAAGGGAGTGGGGTCTACGTCAGAATTGCAATCGGAATCACTGGGATACAATATATAAGAAAACCTTTGAAAATACACATTGTGACGGTGTCATCGCAATCGGAATCGGAGCGGGACAGGGAGCAGATGTATGAGGAAAAACCTCTGATGCAATTGGCATAAGTCTGATGGGTAATCAACAATAGAGCAGGGAAATCCTTTGTAAATAAATAAAAATGGTTTTTCATTTTATAGAAAGGAACGAATGAAATTTTTATTAAAAGGGAAGAGGACTTTTATGGTGGGACCGGGGTCAAAATAATCGCAATCGGAATCAGGGAATTGGGGCGGGCATATTGCGATATGGATTTTCTTCGATGCAATGGGATTAAACAGTGGGAAATCCTTTATAAAACGAATTAATATGAAATTTCGGTTTTTACAAAGGAAAAGGCTTTTTTTATATTGATAAGCTGGCAGAATATTATGGTGGGACTGGGGTCAATCGACATTGGGGATCGGATGAAAGCGGGGTGGGGTGAAATATAAATAACGCCGATGCTGATTGTTGCAATGGCTTATAGGTCGTCCGATCGTTGGACAGATCGACGACGGCGGTGTTTGCCATCTGGGATATGCGATTGGGGAGGGGCTCTTGGAAAATGCCGATAAGGATGTTTCGATTAATCGTGGGCCGTCGGATCGAATGCTAAGATCGACGGTGGGGATGTTTTCGGGCGGGGTTGATCGGGGGATATACAATCGGGAGTCTTAATAAAATCACATCGGAAGTTTGGCAAAGGGCCAATTGGGGCGCTCCTTTAGGATGTTGAGATTGCGATGGGAAGGTCGGCAGGGTTTAATAATATGAAACTTTGAGTTTTATTATAAAGTTTTCAAAGTATGGTGGGGAAGTGGTTTGGAATGGCAGGGGGGTGGGGGGGGTATTTATAATATGAAACTTTAATTTTATTTTAAAGATTAAAGGGCATGAGGGGAAGTGGTTAATACATAAATTGTGTATTTATTTAAAAGATTTAATAATACGATTTTATAATCGGAAGGGGGAAAAAGAGATTTCTAAGAAAAAATATTAAACTTTAATAAAATAAAGTATAAGGGAAAGATGGAAAAAGGGGAAGGTTAGGGAATAGGGGACCTTTTACTTCACTTAGGCATAAATTTCAATCCAGGAGTCAATTTTGAGAGTGTAGTATACCGTTGGAAAGATTTTTCCAGGCTCTTTCTGCTGAATCTACTTAGAACATGATTTGATGCTAAACACACTGTGGAAAACTTCTCTGCAGACAGGGTGATGACTTTTTGGGGATAGCAACTTTCTAAAATGTGACTTATTACATATGCTGACATAAAATTACATAATAAATGATAATAAAGGAAAAGCATCATGTTTTCACCTCAAAACATGGTTTTGAGGTGAAAATTACATCAAACTAAATAAAATATCTCTTTGATATTCCAGGTGCTGTGACCTTGAGTTTATTGACTTCCTCATGACCTTGCTGATATTTATTAACACTTGACTTATTAGTTTGACCATGGTGAGATCCTAGGACCTAATGAGACCCATCCTATGACCTAAAGATATGATTTTGAGAGTGAAAGTGACTCATGAATAAAGATCATATAGAGGAGAATCAGCAAGTTTCACATGAGGGAAAACCAATTAAAAAAACACTACCATCAATGAATTCATGACCTAGCGGAATGGTGAAATTTATTGGTATGGTACTCCTAATATGCAAATGCAAAAGATCATTTTTGATCACTGATGGCAGTATGACTAGACTGACACTAACAACATGATAAAATCTTAACGGGGGTCAGGACCCCTCAAGCCAACAGGAAAGGAACTCAAGGTTGAAAGGAGAGAGCTCAAATCCTCCAAGACGAAATGGATGAAATGGAGACAAACCTCCAAATGGAAATCAAGGGAATGATGACAAACCACGTCTACCTCCACTTTTCTCTTCACCTTAATCTTCACCATCATCTTCTTCTAAATCAACCCCTTCACAAACACCTCCAAATTATCCAAAGGGACATTGGAAAACTCCTTTGTTAAAATTTGACATAAATTTTTAATTGTCTATGTATAGTGGAGAGGTAAATGTTGTGAAATTGGATAAATGGGTTTGTAAGCTTGAAGTGTATTGCAAAATAAAAAGGATTAAATATGATGAGACCAAGATTCAAATTTCTTCTCTAATGGTGGTTGGCAAAAAATCAAGAAGATATCAAGAAAGAGGAAATATTATAACTTCTTGGAATGATTTTGTAGGAGAATTAAGAAGAGACTTTTATCCTTTAGCATACATGAAAAAAACTATAATGGATTGGCAAAAATTCAAGCAAGCCAAGGGTCTGAGTGTGAAAAGTTATACCCAAGAGTTTAAAAGAAGAGCTTTTATTTTGGGTGTAGATTTATCCTCTCAAGATACTCTACTGAAATACATTGGAGGTTTACATAGTTACTTGAGACACACAATTCTCATGTTTAACCCTAGAAATCTAGATGAATTTTGTGTACAAGTAACTCATTTAGAAGAAAGAGGGACATTAGAGAAATTTTGACGTATGAAATGGGCCTCCTAAGAAAAATATACAATAAAAAAAACTTTATAAGTAATAATAGGATTCAAGATGATGATGTCAACCATGGGGGATGATTCACCATTTTTGGGGTAAAAAAGTAAAAAGATTAAAAAAAATAAAATAATAAAACCATTTTTCAACTTGTATTTTCAATACATATCCCTATGTTCTTACTCAAATTTAGAGAGGGAGTACTCATTGGATGCAAAATTTAATTCCTCATCCAAGGAGTACCCATGTTGCATACTTTTGGTGGACCCTACTACACCAAAAATGTGAAATAGATGAAAAGCGTGATTGCAATCACATTTTTCATGTATTTCTCATTTTTCATGTAGCAAGGTCCATCGAAAGTATGCAACATGGGTATTCCTTGGAGATGGAATCAAATTCCGTATCCAAAAATTGTTCCCTCTTTAAATTTGAGTAAACCCATAGGGAGATAAGTTGAAAATATGAGTTGAAAAAATAGTTTTTTCTTTTTTCCCTCTAAAATTTGATGATGTAATCTAATCTTTTTGTTACTATTTCCACTATTATTTTATAATTTCCTTAGGAGAATAGAAATAAGTCATCTAAGAGTGGAGACAAAGGAAATGGGAAATTCAATGGAACGGGGAAAAACAATGCTTTCATCAATAAATAGGGAGAAAAAATCACATGATTTTTTTTTCAAAAGAAGGCCATGATGAAGACCATTGTAGGAAACTTTATCCTAAAATGAGACCCAAAAATTTTAACAACAAAGGGAAGAAAAATACTACTGCAACCAAACAACATGATTTAGGATCTGATTCTGGAGATGAAACAAAGATCACAACCATGTGATTAAAAGGTAAGGACTCTATTGCAAGTACTAGTTCTTCTAATAACCTCAATGAAACTCAAAATGATAAGGAAATAATAGAGCTTTTCCATATTATATTTGTCTCAAAACATAACAAAATAAACACTTTGTTTGATAGTGGATCACAAGCCAACCTCATTTCAAAAACCATTGTCAAGAAACTGAATTTGGAAACCATTCCTCATCCTAAACCTTCTCCTTTAGGTTGGGTATGTGACAATGAAAAAATGCAAGTGACAAGAAAATGAAAACTGAAATTCGCCATCACTGTAAACTTCATTGATGAGGTATAAATTGACATAGTTCCACTTGACATATGTGTTATTGTTTTGGGAAGCCCATATCTTTATGATAGAAAATCCATCTTGCATCGCCATGAGAACACGTATCATTTGTTTAAATATGGGATTGAGTATATTGTTAAAGAATATTGAAATAAATTAAATTTATCTCTTGTGAATGTTGGAGAAATGAAGAGTATTGTTAATTCTAGCAAGAATTTTGTACTCTTCGTGATCAAACCCAAAAATGATGTTGAGAATGAATCCTTTCAAGGATGTGATGCAAGGTTAAAATCTGATTTGATTGAGGTTGTTAACACCTTGATGAGATGTTTAAGGAACGAAAAGGATTGCATCCTAAAAAGAGGAATCCAACATGAGATCCAATTGCAACAAGATTATCCTCTTCCAAAAATTGGCATGTACAGGATGTCAGTCATGGAGCATTCAGAAATCAAGAAACAAATCTAATATTTTCTTGATAAAAGGGTCATCAGGCCGAACACATCACCATGTGGGCCACCTATTTTTTTAGTGCCAAAGAAGGATGGTACATGGCACATGTGTGTGGAATTTAGAGCCTTGAAAAAAATCACGGTAAAGAACCGTCACTGTCTTCCTCAAATTGATGATTCACTTGATCAATTGAAATATGTTGTTTATTTCACTAAGTTGGAATCGAGGAGTGGCTATCATCAGATTAGGATTGGTGAAGGAGACATTTGGAATACAACCTTCAAGACAAAGAAATTTGGGCTATGTAATGCTCCTGCTACATTCATGAGGGTTATGAATGATGTTTTAAGGCCTTTTCTTGATGATTTTGTGATAGTCTACTTAGATGGCATACTGATTTTCAGCAAGACTCATGAAGAGCATGTCAAGCATATTAGGCAAGTACTAGATGTCTTAAAGAAATAAAAGTTGTTTTTAAATATGTCTAAATGTGAAATTGGGAAAAATTCTTTAGTATACTTGGGTCATATTGATGGAGGGGGTGAGTTGAAGATAGATCCATCAAAGGTCGAAGTCATTTTGAATTGGCCAAAACCCAAGACTGTAACAAAGGTTAGAAGCTTCTTTGGAGTAGCCCAATAATGGATAATTTCATTTCTAACTTTTCTTCGATTGAAGCTCCATTACATGCATTGACAAGTGTGAAACATATTTTTCAGTGGGGAGGAAAACAATAGACAACCTTCGATGCATTGAAAGAAAGAATCAGTACAATGCTAGTGCTCGCACTTCCATATTTGATACAATCGTTTGAGATAAAAACTGATGCAAGTGAATATGCCATGGGAGAAGTATTGATGTAACATGGTAAGCCCATTTTTTTCATTCTGAAACTTTTAATGGTGCAGTGATTAACTATCCTACTTATGACAAATATTTGTATGATTTAGTGAAAAGTGTGAAAAAATGTTGGCATTATGATATGATGTGTTTTCCTTGATGTAAACCTACTCATTGAGTTTCCTTTCGATAACAACCTACTTGATGAAGATGTAAACTTGATGTATCTACAGGCTATTTCAGATGTGGCAAAGAAAGAAATGCCAGTCAATGACAGAGGAATTATGAAGGTAAAGTTTCAAGAAGTATATGTAGGTTCAATGAAGCCAAGTCATGTACATACATAGGTTTGATGAAGGGAAAACGCATATACACATGTGTATACATAGGTTCAATGAAGCCAAGTCATGTAAATACGAAGGTTCGATGAAGTGAAGTAGTGTATACACATTTTTGGTGAAGAAATGCCACGTGCACACATGGATAACAAGAAGAAAATCCATGTACATGTTTGCGCACTATTTTATCAATACCAAGGGTATTTACCATGGTATTAGCCCACAATATTGAGTGCAGTAACGACTATTTGATCCCTTCCAAGAATACCATCGACACTTGTGTGGTTTTGGCTCATGGTATTGGCTAAGGCTCTAACTATATATGGAGGAGAAGATAAAATTGTTAAAGTGTACATGAGTAAGGGTAATGAATGAATACTTAAATATGACATATATTTCTATGGTATGGGCTATAGTTGATTGATAGATCTGAAATAATGATGCACCCATGAATAAAATGATGGATCAGGATCTTTAGACCTGAAATGAATATGTATTTTCATGATTTTTTTATGATATGTTTAGATCCGCGGCCTGGCGCATGTTTGTTGCAGTGAAGGGTATGATCTAAGTAATTTTGAAAGTTTAAAGTATTGCGCAGTCCTGAATTATTTACAAATCAATACATGGGTTTGACACGAGGAAGGCACACATACATGTGAGTTTGGTTATGCAAAGTATCGTATATGTTCAATAATATGTTTTTATCTATACACGAGTTGGTTTTGGGATAAGCACGAACATACGTGAATAAGTCTATTGGAAGGTGCGTATGAAAGCCAGGGTTTTGCTGGAGAATGCTGAAGAAAATGTCTGATCAATTTTTTTGTGTTTTTGTTTTATATCAATGCTGTTTTCATATAGATATGGGTTGTTTGAGTATTGATTGTGCTTCTAGTTGATTGTGATTAAATATCAGTGATTGGTTGGTTGATTGATTTGGTACAGATATATGTTTCAATTTGATATTGGACTTAAATGAGTGTAGTGGGTCCAGACTAAAAATTTGATGAAAAGAGGCCTACAAGCTATTGTGTTTTGATGCTGGTGGATCCAGTGTGAAAATTTATGAAACGTGGTCCACAGTGGTACCGAGGGTTGGAGCCTTTAGTGAGGAATTTGAAGCTTCTTGCCAATAGGAGCCGAAGATCAAATCAGGGGGTTGTATCTCCCTTCCAATAGTGGCTCGTAAACGAGAGCAAGGGGTCAAAGCTCCCTTCCAATGGTGACTGGCAAATGAGATCAGGGGTTTGGAGCTCCCTTCCAGTAGTAGTTAGAGAATGAGTGAAGGTAGCAGCCTTTTGCAACTGGGTGCCCAAAGGTACGAGTTTGCACCAATACAAGTTTGTAAGAAATTTTCTATATAATAAATTTTAAAGACAGAGATGACAACAATGATGGCTTTCTCCCACATTGGGTTTCCACCATAAATCCTGGTGTTCATGTGTGTTTCTTATTTGTGATGATTTATTATGTTATTACTTCACATGTTTATTACTTACTAAATGTCTGATGATTGAATTATGCACTAGTCTAAGTAAATTTACTGAAGATTTATTTGAATTATAAGTCCATTGGGCATAAGCTAGTTTCGTGAATGAAAGTTGCATACATACACTTGTTGGCTTATGTAAAGCCATGTATAGAATTCAATAAAAAAAAGTAAAAGTTTGTGTGAGTTTTAAATACTAATTCACACCCCCCCTCTCAATATTTTTTCCAAGAATTGGTATATGAGCAAGTCCTTTAGAAGAAGCTTGATCGCTTGAAGGAGATTCACAACAATGGGAAGGAAGCAAAAGAAGAAGGCTACTCAAAGGAAGAATACAACTCAGAAAACATGTGCAGCAATAAATGAAGAAGATAAAATAGGTACTGATTATTGTTCTTGTGATCCACTTCCTTGTTCATGCAATATTGGAGATAGTGAATATGAAAGTGAAATTAATGTTATAGATCTAGAAGCTTAAATTTCTAAACTCAAAAATGAAGTTGGTGATCAGAAAATTATATTTAATGAAAGAAAATGTATCTAAAAATATGTGATTACTAGATTGAAAAATTGGTTACAAGAAAGAAATTTGATTCGGCAAATGAACAAAGAACCGATAGACCAGTGTCAAAGGTTGCATGATGAAGTAACCATTCACAGTGAAGGTTTTGAAGCAGAAATCATCTCTCTCAAATCAGATCTAGAAAAATCAAATAAGAGGAATGAAGAAATTCTACAAACATTTGAAGAACCAGAAAATGTGTTGAAAGAAGAGATTGTAAAATTAAATGAGCAAGTAGAAGAAGGAAGAAAGGTTGAAGAAGGTATGAAGAAGCAGTGCCAAATATTGGAGGTTGACGTAAACATTTTAAAAGGTAAATTAGAAGAAAAAGATAAACACTTAAGATTTCAAGACAATACTAAGATTCTGGATAATGTTCTTAGTAGTCAAAGGTCCCATTAAATTTGGTCTTGGTTTTCATGAAACTATTAAAGGAGAATATAGTTCACAAGACAGTGCAAAAGATTCAAAGGATATCAATACAAAATATGAAGTGTTCAAAGAGACAAAAGGTCAACCGAAAATTATGAATCCTCAAAGGAAATCATTCACACCTAACTATAAAAGTATAAATCGATTCTCTCCTCTAATCGATAATGTTGAATTCTCTATATGTCATAATTTTGGACATATTGTAGCCAATTGCAGAAGAAAATTGTTTTAGTCACAGAGAAATAGACACTACATAGAAATACCATCAGCTCCTAGGTACTCAGATTTCTTTAAGAGTTATTGTTTTTTCATGCAACAAATTTGGAAATAAATTTTTTGATTTGTATAGAAGGAACATGAGGAAAAATTATTATGATTCCTCTGCTCCCTTTTCTAGTCACATAAGATACTATGCTTATAACAAGTTTGGGAATGTAGAAAAATAATACAGGAAAAGATCAATGAATCACAAAATACAACATGGAGGACAAACATATGATATCATAAGAACGAAGAAAGATGAATCTACCAAAATTCATGTTAACAAGAAGAAAGAAGAAGAGATAATATGTGGTCTTTCTCTGTGCATTTAAAAATGAGGATGAATGGTACATCGACAACGAATGTTCTCATCACATGACTAGTGATTAGAGTAAGATGGAGTTTCCCAAAGAAAATCAAGATGGTAAGGTTATTATTTCAAATAATTCTCCAGCAAATGTTTTGGGAAAAGGTAGAGCCAGAATTAAAAAAAAAAAATAGAAAGGTAGTTGATACTTTATTAGTTCAAGGCCTAAAACACAACATATTAAGTGGAGGCAAAACGGGAGACAAAGGAAATGTAATTGTGCTCACATCAACCAAATGTAAGGTCATGGATGAAGAAACTGGAAAGGTCATAGAAAGGGGATAGATAAACATTGATAAATTATATGTGTTTAAAGATATGACCTCTCACAGATATAAAAAGGATTTAGATTCAGATTGAAATAGGACAGTTCCCATTGCAGTTCATCATTCTTGAAAGAATATTGTTATAAGTAATTGCAATATATGAATATTGGTTCATAAATGTTAGTTTTTTATATTTATGATAGGGCATCTGATGTGACAAAAAAAGACATGTACAAACTGTACAAGTTCAGGGGGAGATGAAGCTGTGAAATTTTTAGTATTTCACTTTCTGTACGCGGGTTTCATGAACTCAAGCTAAGTATATACGCGAGTTCCTTTATAGACAATTGTGTATGTTTTTTCTCAGATAGAAAAAGAGTGAGATAGACTCAAGAACAAATTCTGACATGTTGCTGATAGTTATGATTTAATTTTCTTGGTTTGATGTTGATGGGTACAGTGTGTTGATATGTTATTAAGTTATAATTTTCACATTAATGGTTATCTTATTTATGGAGATTGTTTGATGAATGAGTTGATGCGGTCAGGCACAGTGAACACGTAGCACAAGTTCAAGGGGAACATTAGCCTTACTACTAATGATGCATTATTTGCATTATGATTCTTAATACTTGTAATGCTCATGTAGTAGTTCTGATGATGTTATAATGTTGTCATGATACATGGATTTCCTATTATGAGATTATGGATAAGCCTTGATCATATGTTGTAGAAGATTAAATTTTTCTGAACACATGGAGTTAATGCATGACTAATGATTCAAATATGAGGAAAGAAAATGCAGATCTTGTTGTTCATGACTATTGTCGTGAATGATGCCTATTGTGCTTGATTCCTACACATGTTACATCGTGATTATGCAAATGGAATAATTCTAAAACATGAATACCTTTGTGATAATATATCACATGGATGATTGGTTGATACATATTTATTATTGATGAAGTGGTTCTGGTATGATAACTCTTCTTGAATATTGGGGTATGAATATGATGTTGCTGCAAGGCTCGTGAATATATGGTTATTGATATGCTTATATGATATTTTGAGACAGGAATACATTGTATTTTGTTACAGATTGGTTCTCACATATGTTGTCTATGCATGTCTATGGTGTTTACTCATGCTATATGATATGATGCTTCACTGCTCTATCTTATTTCATGATGATATACTTGGTTCCCAAATATGTTTCGTTGATGAACATGGTTTGAGGCTATTCCTACAAAGGGAAAAAGGAAAGTTATGTTTAATGAAGTCAAGAGATTGATTTGATAGATGATCTCTACGGAAAGATATTATTGTAAAATTGGTCACAATTTGGTGATATTGAAATTTACCCATGCTATTGCTGACAGATACTTATGGTGCAGATCCTATTCAGTATATGATGGTTTCATATCATGGTATTGATCTCTCACTATTGATGTCTTTTGGTCTTGGTTATAAATTTCATATTAGTCATTTTATGTAAAGGTCACATAAAGTCCAATGATGTAATCCTTGTTATATTAAGTCATGTATGGTATTTTGAGGTCATGTCAAATATGCAATCCCACTTTGTTGGGTGGTTGTGTCAAAATATGTAATCCCACGTGGTTGGGTGGTTGAGTCAAATATGTAACCACACTTAACTGGGTGATTTATGTAAGTATGAGTCCTTGCTGATAGGAAAGTTCATAGTCAGTTGAGTTATACAGTCATGTACTTCATTGGAAATATTTCTGAAGATCTAGCATGTGCTCATGGGGAGCATGGTCTGTATAGTGCAGATCATATCTACAGAGCTCTTGTATCTACAAGGAAGAGAAAATTGTTTCAACATTGGTCCGCCCTTTTCCCTTAATGCCAAAGGGTGAGAGTAACTTGATGTTTGAATAACTATTATCGTGATGTGTCTAGCATGTATCTACAGGTTGTGTCTAACATATATCTATAGGTTGTGGTGATCAAACACCAACATGGTTTCCATCAAGTCTAAAGGGAGAGATTTTTGGCATTATGATGTGATGTTTTTTCCTTGATGGCAACCTACTCAATGAGTTTCATTTCGATAGAAACCTACTTGATGAATATGTAAACTTGATGTATCCACATGCCAGTTCAAATGTGACAGAGAAAGAAATACCAGTTAGTGATAGAGGAATGATGAAGGTAAAGTTTCAGGAAGTATACGCAGGTTCAATGAAGCCAAGTCATGTACATATGCAGGTTTTATGAAGGGAAGCCACAAATACATAGGTTCAATGAAGTCAGGTCGTGTACATACATAGGTTCGATTAAGCAAAGTATTGTATACACAGTTTTGGTGAGGAAAATTCATGTACAGACGCGGATAAGAAGAAGACAAGTTGTGTACAAGCTTGCACACTATTTTATCAATACCAAGGGTCTTTGCCATGGTATTAGCCCACAATATTGAGCGCAGTAATGACTATTTGATCCCGTACACGAATACCATCGACACTTGGGTGGTTTTCACTGATTGTATTGGCTAAGGCTCTAAGTATACAGGGAGGATAAGGTCAAAGTGTTAAAGTGTGCATGAGTAAGGGTAATGAATGAATAATTCAATCTAAAGTATATTTGTATGGTACGGGCTATAGTTGATTGATAGATTTGAAATAATGATGCACCCATGAAGACAATGATGGATCAATATCTCTAGACCTGAAATGAATATGTATTTTCATGATCAATTTATGAGATGTTTATATCTATGGCTTAACACATGTTTGTTGCAGTGAAGGGTATGGCCTAAGTAAGTTTTAAGTTCTGAAGTATTGTGCAGTCCTGAATTATTTAAATATATATACACAGGTTTGACACAAGGAAGGTGTATACACACGAATTTGTTTCTGCAAAGTAGCATATATGTTTAGTAAAATGTTGATATCTATACACAAGTTGGTTTCAGGATAAGCACATACATACGAAAATAAGTCTACTGGAAGGCGCGTATGCAAACCAGGGTTTTTCTGAAGAATGTTGAAGAAAATATTTGATCAGTTTTGATTTTTTTTGCTATTTGTACATGATGTCTCTATAGAGATCTCGGTTGTTCGAGTATTGATTATGCTGCTAGTTTATTTTGATTAAAGATCAATTATTGGTTGGTTCATTGATTTTTTATAGATATATGTTTCAGTTTGATATTGTAATTAAATGAGTGTAGTGGGTCTAGTATGAAAATATGATGAAAAGAGGCCAACAAGCTGTGATGTATTGATGCTGGTGGATCCAATGTGAAAATTTATGAAACGTGGTATACAGTGGTGTTGAGGGTTGGATCCTTCAGTGAGGAGGTATAAGCTTTCTGCTAGTAGGAGCTGATGATCAGATCAGGGGGTTGTAGCTCCTTTCTAGTAGTGGTTGGTAAACGAGAGTAGGGAGTCGAAGCTCCCTTCCAGTGTTGGATAGTAAACGAGATGAGGGTGTTGGAGCTCCCTTCTAGTAGCAACTGGAGAATAAGTGAAGGTAGAAGCCTTCTGCAAGTGGGTGCCTACATGCTGGTGTGATTCTGCACTAGTACAATATTGTAAGAAGTTTTCTATATAATAACTATTGAAGATAGATACGACAACAACGATGGTTTTCTCTCACATTGGGTTTCTACCTTAAATCCTAATTTTCATGTGTTTTTCTTATGTGTGATGGTTTATGATATTCTTACTAGACATGTTTACTACTTAATAAATGTCTAATGAATGAATAATGCACTGGTCTAAGTAAAGTTACTAAAGATTTATCTGAATTACAAGTTCACTGGGCATACACTAGTTTCTGGAATGAAAGTTGCGTACATACGCTGGTTGGCTTAAGTAAAGTCATGTATAGAATTAAATAAACAAAATTAAAAGTTTGTGTCAGTTTTGAATACTGATTCACCGCCTCCCACCCCCCCCCCCCCCCATCCCAGTATTTTTCCTAACAATTGGTATAAGAGGATGTCCTTCAAAAGTAGCTTCATCACTTGAAGGAGATCCATCACAATGGGAAGGAAGCAAAAGAAGAACGCTACTCAAAGGAAGAATAAAACTCAGAAAACATGTGCAACAACAAATGAAGAAGAGAAAACAGTCATTGATTATTGTTCTTGTGATCCAATTCCTTGTTCATGCAATATTGAAGATAGTGAATATGAAAGTGAAATTAATGTTATGGATCTAGAAGCATAAATTAATAAACTAAAAAATGAAGTTGAAGATCAACACATTATATTTAATGAAAAAGAATGTATCTACAAATATGTGATTTCTAGATTGAATAAATAGTTGCAAGAAAGAAAATTAAATGCGCAAATGAATAAAGAAAAAATAGAACAATGTCAAAAGCTGCAGGATGAACTAACCATTCCTAGTGAAGGACTTGAAGCAGAAATCATCTCTCTCAAATCAGATTTGGAAAAATAAAATAAGAGGAATGAAGAACTTCTACAAACATTTGAAGAACAATAAATGGGCTGAAAGAAGAGATTCTAAAATTAAATGAGCTAGTAGAATAAGGAAGAAGGGTCGAATAAGGTATGAAGAAGCAGTGCCAAATATTGGAGGTTGACGTAAACATTTTAAAAGGTAAATTATAAGAAAATGATAAACACTTGAGATTTCAATATAGTACTAAGATTCTGGATAATACTCTTAGTATTCAAAGGTCTCCTTCCATTAAATTTGGTCTTGGTTTTCACGAAACTTTTAAAGGATAATCTAGTTCACAATAAATTGCAAAAGATTCATGGGATATCGATACAAAATTTGAAGTGTTTAAAGAGACAAAAGGTCAACCGAAAATCACGAATCTTGAAAGGAAATAATTCAAACATAACTATAGAAGTATAAAACAATTCTCTCTTCTGATCAATAATGTCGAATGCTTTATATGTCATAATTATGGACATGTTGCATCTAATTGAAAAATCAGGTTGTTTCAGTCGCAGACAAATAGAAACTACACAAAAAGACCATAAGCTTCTAGGTACTCAGGTTTCTTTAAGGGTTAAGGTTTTTCATGCAATAAATTTGGACATAAAGTTGTTGATTGCAATAGAAGGAACATGAGGAAAACTTAGTATGATTCCTCTGCTCCCTACCAAGTTTGGGCATGTAGAAAAATAATGCAGGAACATATCCATGAATTACGAAAGATAACATGCAGGAAAAACAAATGATATCATAGGACCGAATAAATATGGATCCACCGAAATTCATGTTAACAAGAAGAAAGAAGAAGAGATAAGATGTGGTCTTTCTCTCTGTACATTTAAAAATGAGGATGAATGGTACATCGAAAATAGATGTTCTCATCACATTATTGGTGATAAGAGTAAGATGGAGTCTCTCAGGAAAAATCAAGATAGTAAGGTTATTCTTTAAAATGATGCTCCAACAAAATTTTTGGGAAAAGGTAGAGTTAAAATTAAAAAAAATAGAAAGGCAGTTGATATTTTATTAGTTCAAGGCCTAAAACAAAACATATTAAGTGTATGCCATGAAAGATAAAGGAAATGTAATTATGTTCACATCAACCAAATGCAAGGTCATGGACGAAGAAAATGGAAAGCTCATAGAAAGGGGATATAAAAACACTAATAAATTATATGTGTTTAAATATTTGACCTATCACAGATATAAGGAGGATTCAGACTCGGACTGAAAGAAGACAGTTCCCATTTCAGTTCATCATTCTTGAAATAATATTGTTATAAGTAACTGCATCATATGAATATTGGTTCGTAAATGTTAGTTGTTTATATTTCTGATAGTGCATCTGATGTGACAACAAAAGATAGGTACAAACTGTACAAGTTTAGGGGGAGCTGAAGCTATAAATTTTTCAGTATTTCACTTTCTGTATGCGGGTTTCATGAACTCAAGCCACGTATATAAGTGAGTTCCTTTACAAAAATTCATCTATGGTTTTTCTCTGATAGAAAGACAGTGAGATAGACTCAAGAAATTTTTTTGACATGTTGCTGACAATTATGATTTAATTTTATCGATTTGATGTTGATGGGTGCAATATGATGATATGTTATTAAGTTATGATTTTCACATTGATTATTATCTGATTTATGGAGATTCTTTGAAGAATGAGTTGATGTGGTCGGGCTTGACAGTGAATAAGTAGCACAGGTTCAGGGGGGACATTAGCATTACTGCTAATGATGCATTGTTGGCATTATGACTCTTTAATACTTGTGATGCTCATGTAGTAGTTCTAATGATGTTATAGTGTTGTCATGATACATGGATTTCTTATGATGAGATTATGGATGAGCATTGATCATTTTTTGTAGAAGATTATCTTTATATGAACACATGGAGTTAATGCGTGACTAATGATTCAGATACGAGGAAAGAACGGGCAGATCTTATTGTTCATGACTACTGTCATGAATGATGCCCGTTGTGCTTGATTCCTACACATGTTACATCACGATTATGTAAATGGAATAAGTCTAAAACATGAAGACCTTTTTGATAAGAGATCACAAGGATGATTGGTTGATACATATTGATTATTGCTGAAGTGGTTATGGTATTGTTACACCATTTTTTGGTCATCTAACCTATTGTTATTAGATGGAACTAAGTACACCAAGTAAGACCAATTTTACCCTAAGTAAAATTGTATTCACTATGAAAAATAACTTAGTAAACCACCCTTATTAAGTTGTTTATGGCCTAAACATGAAACCCCATGAGGAAATATTAAATAAATCTACATTTATTTGATTTTCCTCAAAGAATAATTAGTTAAAAAATAGTTTAATTAATATTCTTGGTTATATTTAACCCAAAATAGGGAAATTAATTAGATAAATCATTATTTATCTTATTATTTCCTAAGAATAGTTATTTAAACCTTATTTAAATAATATTGTTTGTTGAATATGACTAAATCACCCATAAATAATTAAATAAATCATTATTTATTTGATTATTACTCAACCACATCCTTAAAATGATAAATAAATCATTTATTTATTTATTATTTACAAATAAAGGGATTTGACCCAAGTCAAATTCCTTTTCCCTCCAACAAATATAATAAAATATTCCATAAAAGTTGGATCTTTATTTGGTTAATAATATTTAAATTATGCACCAATATCTAGACTAACTCGATATTTTGTTATAAATAGAAGGGTTTTTCCATTGATTTACCACCTTTTGTTGCCTAAAGATCACTCTGGATCTATACTTTTGGTCTGACTTTGATCCACCATCATAGTCATATTTTTCTACCATTTTTGTCTAGGTTTTCTACACCATCAAGAGAGAGGAATTTTAGATCTGAAGTGATGAGGACTTACAAGAACCCATCCCATTGAGGATAACTGGAAACACCCTTCTGTGTTTTCTGTAATATTCCAAATCTGGAATAGCAAAGCAAGCCTGCTGAAATAATGCACTCCTAGAAGATTGATGTACAGAAACAAGTTTATAGCCCTTGGATCCCTTAGATTAGTAGATATGGAGTCTAGATCCAAAAGGGGAGCAAAAACAAATCAAACTAGGTGTGGTAAATAGATCTCCCACCACCTAGTCTAGCTAAAAAGCACCCTACAAGAGGGGTTGCATCTATGCACAACAAACTGCTTTAGAAATAACGCAGTCTTGGAAAATATGAGCAGGAGGCCATCAAATATGATTAAATTATAAGTATACAGTAGCAAATCAGAACTACAATGAAGCTCTTTCAATATACAGTAGAATACATGACACAATATAGCAAGAAATCTTCAGAAAAGGAGGCTGTAACACATATATAAACTGCCAAAATGGCTTAACAATGTTATTTTGAGGAGATGTAGCAGCTGAATATTATAATTAAAATATAGGAAAGATCTGTGAACAAAACATCAAATCTATTTCAGATCCGGAAACTAGATAGTCCTATTTACAAGATCCCCTTGGGGTTTTGACCAAATGATGCATAAACAAGAGTAGGTCTGAGTTTCAAGTTGCAGATATGTAAAATGCTGCAGAAATTTCTGAAGATGATTTTACATTACAATATATCAGATCTAAACATAAAATGGATCAACAAGCTAATCCATGGATCACCAAAGTGAAAGGAAGAGCCCAACACCAGAGATCTCTCATAAAAAATGGGATCAAAACACCCTGCAAAACCTCTAATGAAAATAGCATAGTTCCTTAATGAAAATTTCACTGTAGCTTTAATAACATAGATGGCCAGCTACCAAGATATAGATCTGAAGCACAAAATAGTGTATGCACTCTTCTAGGAGGTTAAAAGACACACTCCATGAGAAGAGGCTCCAATACAAGCTAGATCTTTTCAGATCTAGAATCCCACTTGCTGCAGCTTGCAAAAGCAGACAAACCCTCATTGGATTTGCGCTGAAATTGGAAGTAGAGCTTGGTCTCAAGCCTGATAGTGGATCAAATCAGCAAATACTCCTCCAAGAATCTTTAAGGGAAGAGGTGAAATCCCTGCATAGGAACTCCAAGTGCTAAGCAACACAATTCTCCACTAAAAAGTAGAGAATAGTATTTGTCTAATCAGACAAGATACTTAGAAATATAATCAATCAACAACCTTATCTTGCTTCCCTCCCCTTCCTTTTATAAGATGAAAGCCTTTGCAAACCATAAACCACCTTGATGAGTTAGCTCCTTTCACATGAGGGGCCTCCTTCTAGAACTGCACTGTCCCTTCATGAGATACATTGAACCTAGACAACGCTGTAGATTTCGTCAAGCTTGACCCAGTATCACAGCTCAAACCCCTTTCACACCTGCAAGTGATTTATTTACATGGCCCTGATCTATCTTTGTTCACATGGGCATTGATTTATTTAGTATTTTCAGGAGTTTTACATGTCCTCCTTTATTCATTTATTCATGCAAAAGAAAGTAAAAAAAAATGAATATTCCTCTTAGCTTAGGCTAAGTAGGAATATTAGAGTCCTCCCCTCCAAAATGTTGCTTGTCCTCAAGAAACTGATATGGTAAGAGCTGTAGTACTTCTCCTCCTCCATTGATGTCATCATCAAGGATAAATTCCTCAGCATAAGCCAAGTTCTCATCAAGCCAATACATCATGAATTGTTCCTCCAAGGTCAACATAATATGTGCATATTCCATCCCACCAGGAGTGAAAAACTCAATAGAAATAAACATGGCTGAAGCAATGCTACATCTAAAACATGTATCATGAAGTACAGGTAGAAGTTCCAAACCATGTGGTACATACACACTGCCCATCCTCTGTCCATACAATCCCATAAACAATCCAACTATATCATCCAAGTATGGAAGCAAGACTACATATATGCAAACTGAAATTTGAACTTGAGGAGGTGCGTCAAAATCCCACATGTGATGCTAGCGCTGTGCATCACCTGCCTGCATGAGATCAAGGTGTGGTAAGTGGTATTCCCACCACACAATGGCTACATGAGTCACCTTAACATGGCTGAAGATGATAGGTAAGTTTGGTGCCTTTGGAAAGCACCCATCATGAGAAGGAATCTCTCTTTGCACAATAAGGGAGTGGCCAAGTTCAGAATCTCTATTGGCCCACAAAAACCCATGAGATCCACATGATATATCACTCTCATTAGGAGTCATATCCTACAAAAACATGGCAAAGGAATGTAATAAATCAGAAAATACAACTTTCTTTCCATGATCAGATCCTTTACCATTATAGTCCTTCATACACATGGAGTTGTGCATGAGCATTCCCCTCCTCTCAAGCAAAGGAAGAGCTAGCTGAGATGACTCTTACAAAGAGTCAATTGGCTACCCCAATCCTCCATAGCCATTGCACTCTTGAAAGTGATGATGCAATTCCTCTCTCATGCCTTCCCAATCAAAACTCCTCATGATCAAGGTATATATCTTCATTGAATGCATATGGCTGAGGAAGAATGCCTCATGTGCTCCTTGTAGGATATTCTGCTTGAGCTTGGAAGCTCTAGCCAATAAGACCTTACCATAATAATAGATGACGCCTCCTTCGACTAAGTAGCCCTCTTCTTGTTGCATGCCATCTAGTATCATACTTGTGTGGAGATCTTTGGAATATTCTACAAATAGTTGAGATTTCCAATAAAGATCCACACTGCTCAACAATGACAGCGCTGCTGATACATCCATGGAAGTACTTTTCATGTTGCTGATATCCTTTTTGATATTTCTCATGCCAAATTTGTTTGTTGGAAGGCTGATGCTCCCATTATTCTCCTCCCACAACACATATTTAGAAAAGTGAGAGGGTGATAGTGATGCAGGAGGAATATCCCCCTCATTCTTGGGTTGTCCCAAGCCCTCCAACGCTGTAACTTGGTCTCTCATTGCTCCAATCCTTCATGGATCTAGATTTGGAGCAGAAATTTGTGAGGTCTTCCCCACAAGATCTGAATCTGATGGCATTCTAGGTGGCTTGCCACTAGATAAGAATGTCCCTTGCAGCATCCTCATGAACAAGAGAGAAGGGACTGTGAGATCCCTATTTCCACTGCGCAAATCCATCTCTGTTATTTGTGTGGAAGTAATAGGTGAAGGATAAGTGTGCATGACTTGAATCATTTGTGGTTTTCCACTCTTAAGTCCACCCACTCCATCTACAAATCTTTCCAATCAGTGGTAACTTTCCCCAAGGTAATCAACCATTGGACACCCAAAATGATGTTGGTGTCTGGTATGTCAACTACAAAGAAGTGATCCACCATAGTGACAGAGAGTGAGGGAACATATTGCATGAATTGCATGGTCCTATATCCTGGGACCAAAATAGAAAATCCCTCAAAAGTATCAGTGGGGATTGCTCTCCTTTGCAAAAGATGAGCATCAATAAAGTTGTGGGTTTCCCCACTGTCAATCAGGACAGATACTCTCTGATGCATGATTGAACCTTGTACTCTTAGGGTCAAGTACTTAGGTACTCCTCTCAAATATGAAAGAGTCCACTTATTGTAGCAAAGGCCCCCTTCCCATATCCGGATGGTGTTTGATCTTCCTCATCATCATAAATGCTGTGACCCCTCCTAGGTTCATCATCCCCATCTTCCTCCTCAAAATCTGAGAAGAATTCTATGTAGTGTGCTTTCCCAGTAGCACATCTATGTCCTGGTGCCCATGACTCTTGGCAGGTGAAACACAATCTCTTCTTTCTCAACTCTCTCCTAAGTTCAATATCAAGAGGTTTCTTCAAAGATCTCTCCTTGGAAGATGCAGCCTTCCCTTCCTTCCCCTTGGAAAAGTGAGGGGCCTTGTTCTGGAAAGTTGCCTTTGCTTTTGGCAAGATATCTTGGAGGTCTCTAGCCCTCTCAATGGCATCATGCAAAGTGATGGGCTTGGTATATTTAACCAACCCATGCAAAGGTTCCTCCAGGCCATTGATGAACATGTAGACCCTCCTGGCTACAGATAGATCAGGGACCATGACTGATAATCTCATAAACTCACAGATATAAGTCTCTACATCCCCTGATTGCTTCAGATTTGCAAGGCTTATGAAGGGTGCTTCAGGATCCTTCTTCTCAAACCTCTCCACCAATCTTCTAGTAAACTTAGAATAGGTAGTCACGTTGATATGTCCCAATGTAGACAACCCATGGAACCACCAATTGTCTACTTCACCTTCAAAGTGCAGAGTTGCAATCTTGATGGCTTCAATCTTAGGGACTTTGTTCAGCTGAAAGTAAATATATAGCTTTTCTACCCATGCCTTGGTAGAACTGGAGGGTGATCCATCAAATTTTGGAAAAAAGAATCTGCCCATAGAGTGGTGATCCTGATTATGAAAGAACCCACTATCTCTATATTGTTGCCTTGGTCTTCTTCTGTCCTTGAGGTGACAAAAAACTTGGAAAATCAAGTGGTCCTTGAATCTCTGACTCTGAGAATCATACTCCACAAAGTAATATTCAGGGTAAGCTTGCTCTTGTGGTCCTTCATTCTCCACATCCAAGAAATTAGGCATAGTGGAGCGTTGTGAAGCTTGTGGGACTTGTGGTTGGTTCTGGTTGACCAATCCAGAGATGAGACATGTCACAGCTTCCCCCCAGATGAAATCTCCAAGGATATTACCTCATTATATCCATCCTCATCTCTTTGATCTCTTTGGAAAGATCTTGCATGACCACCAAAAGAGTTCTTACAAACTCTTCTCCTTCTTTGTCACTTGCAGTCTCAGGGGCCTTACCCTTGTCTTGATCTTCAGTAGTATAATAATACTTCTTGTGACTTCTATTCTGATACCTCCTCTCCCTCTCAGTAAGAGTTTCATATTATTCTGAATGCAACATGGTTGTGATGCTCTAATGGAAGCACATGTTGTGCCAATAAAGGAGCTCTGATACCACTGTAATATTCCAAATATGGAATAGCAAAACAAGCCTGCTAAAATAACACACTCCAGGAATATTGATGTAAAGAAATGATTTTATAGACCTTGGATCCATTATATCAGTATATCTGGAGTCTAGATCCAAAAGGGGAGCAAAAAAAAATCAAACTAGGTGTGGTAAACAAATCTCCCACCACCTAGTCTAGCTAAAAAACACCCTACAAGAGGGGCTGCATCTATGCACAACAAACTGCTTCAGAAATAATGGAGTCTTGGACAGTATGAGCAGGAGGCCATAAAATATGATTAAATTATAAGTATATAGCAGCAAATCATAATTACAATGAAGCTCTTTCAATATACAGTAGAATACATGAGACAATAGAGCAAGAAATCTTTAGAAAAGGAGGCTGCAATACATATATAAACTGCCAAAATGGATTAATAGTGTTATTTTGAGGAGCTGCAGCAATTGAATATTACAACTCAGATCTAGGAAAGATCTGTGGACAAAACGTCAGATCTGGAAACTAGATAGTCTTATTTACAAGATCCCCTTGGGGTTTTGACCAAATGATGCATAAACAAGAGTATATATGAGTTTTAAGTTTCAGATCTGTGAAATGATGCAAAAATTTCTGAAGATGATTTTACATTACAATAGATTAGATCTAAACAGAACTTGGATCAACAAGCTAATCCATGGATCACCAAAGTGAAAGGCAAAGCCCAGCACCAGAGATATCTCATAAAAAATGGAATCAAAACACCTTGCAGAACCTCTAATGAAAATAATGCAGTTCCTCAATGAAATATATGTTGTAGCTTGAATAACATAGATGGCCAGCTACCAAGATATATATCTGAAGCAAAAAACAGTGGATGCACTCTTCCAGGAGGTTAAAAGACACAGTCCATGAGAAGAGGCTCCAATACAAGATAGATCTCTGCAGATCTAGAATCCCACTTGCTCCAACTTGCAAAAGCAGACAAACCTTCACTGGATCCGTGCTGCAATTGGAAGTAGATCTTGGCCTCAAGCCTGATAGTGGATCAAATCAGAAAATACTCCTCCAAGAATCCTCAAGGGAAGAGGTGAAATCCCTGCATAGGAACTCCAAGTGCTAAGCAACACAATTCTCCACTAAACAACAGAGAATAGTATTTGTCTAATTAGACAAGATACTCAGAAATATTATCAATCAACAACCTTCTCTTGCTACCCTCCCCTTGCTTTTATAAGATGAAAGGCTTTGAAAACCCTAAACCACCTTGATGAGTTAGCTCCTTTCACATGAGGGGCCTCCTTCTAGAACTGCATTGTTCCTTCATGAGATACATTGAACCTAGACAACGCTATAGATTTGGTCAAGGTTGACCCAGTCTCACAGCTCAAACCCCTTTCACACCTACAAGTAATTTATTTACATGGCCCTGATCTATCTTTTTTCACATGGGCATTGATTTATTCAGTATTTTCAGGAGTTTTAGATGTCCTCCTTTATTAATTTATTCATGCAACAGAAAGTAAAAAAAATGAATATTCCTTTTAGCTTAGGATAAGTAGGAATATCACATTTTCCTCCCAGATTCCATTAATACAAAATTTATTCAACATATCCTTGTCTTTTGGTGCATGGAGTAAATCTTGTTTTTTTCTATTGCTTAATGTCTTCTAATGCATAGATATAGATTTTTGCAGCATTTATCTTGATCACCTAACTACAGATCTGAGGATATTGGCAACCATGTTTGCTATTAGGGTTGTTTGTTATGCACAGCTAAAGTGGTATTTTTTCGTACGCTTGGAATTAAGATTCATACTAATAGGTATGATAGCTCTTCTTGCATATTGAGGAAAGAATATGATGTTTCTAGAAGGTTCATGAAGACATGGTTATTGATATGCTTATATTATACTGGGAGACATGGCTACATTGTCTTTTCTTACTGATTAGTTCTCACTTCTGTTGCCAATGCATGTCTATGGTGTTTACTCAAGCTGTATGATATGATGCTTCACTACTCTATCTTATTTCATGATGATATACTTGGTTCCAAAATATTTTTCCTTGATGAACATGGTTTGAGGCTCTTCCTACAAAGGGAAAAAGTAAATTTGTCTTTGATGAAGTCAAGAGACTGATTTTATAGCTGATCTCTATGGAAATATATTATTGTAAACTTGGTCACAAGTTGGTGATCTTGAAATTTACCCATGCTATTGCTGACAAATACTTATGCTGCAAATCCTATTCGGTATATGATGGTTGTGGATCATGATCCGAATATCTCACTATTTAGGTCTTTTGGTCTTGGTTATAAATGTCATATTTTTCATTTGATGTAAAGGTCATGTAAAGACCAATTATGCAATCCTTGTTATATTCAGTTATGTATGGAATTTTGAGGTCATGTCAAATATGTAATCCCAATTGGTTGGGTGGTTGTGTCAAATATGTAATCCCACTTGGTTGGGTGTTTGAGTCAAATATGTAACCCCACTTAATTGGGTGATTGATGTAATTATGAGTCCTTGGTGATAGGAAAGGTCATACTTAGTTGAGTTATAGAGTAATTAACTTCATTGAAAATATTTCTGAAGAATGTGTTCAGGGGGAGCATGCTTAGTATAATGCAGATCAAATCTACAGAGCTTTTGTATATACAAGGAAAGAGAAACTTTGTTTCAACATTGGTCTGCACTTTTCCCTTAATATCAAATGGCAAGAGTAACTTGGTGTTTGAATACTGCTTATGTTGATGTGTCTAACAGGTATCTACAAGTTGTGGTGATCAAACACCAACATAGTTATCATCAAGTCCAAAGGGGGATATTGTTGGCATTATGACGTGATGTGTTGTCCTTGGTGGAAACCTACTCAATGAGTTTGATTTTGGTAGCAACCTACTTGATGAAGATGTAAACTTGATGTATCTATAGACCAGTTAAAATGTGACAGAGAAAGAAATACCAGTCAGTGATAAAGGAATGATGAAGGTAAAGTTTCAGGAAGTATACGCAGGTTCAATGAAGCCAAGTCGTGTACATACGCATTTTTTATGAAGGGAAACTGCATATACACAAGTGTATACATAGGTTCAATGAATCCAAGTCATGCACATATGCAGGTTCGATGAAGCGAAGTAGTGTATACACAGTTTTGGTGAAGAAAATTCGCGCACACACACAGATAAGAAGAAGAAAAGTCGCCTACATGTTTGCGCACAATTTTATCAATACCAAGTGTCTTTACCATGGTATTAATCCAAAATATTGGGCACAGTAACGTCTATTTGATCCCGTCCAAGGATACCATTGGCACTTGTGTGGTTTTGGCTCATGGTATTGGCTAAGGATCTAATTATATAAGGAGGAGAAGATCAAAGTGTTAAAGTGTGCATGAGTGAGGGTAATGAATGATTACTTCAATATGAAGTATATTTGTATGGTATGGGCTATAGTTGATTGATAGATATGAAATAATGATGCACCCATGAATACAATGATGGATTAGGATCTCTCGAACTGAAATGACTATATATCTACATGATTTATTTATGAAATGTTTAGATATGTGTCCTGGAACATGTTTGTTGCAGTGAAGGGTACAATCTGAGTAAGTTTGAAGTTCTGAAGTATCACGCAATCCTGAATTAGTTACAGATCTATACACATGTTTGACACGAGGAAGGAACATATACACACGAGTTTGGTTTTGCAAAGTATTGTATATGTTCAGTAATACGTTGAAATCTATATCACCCATAAATAATTAAATCAATCATTATTTATTTGATTGTTACTCAACCACATCCTTAAAATGATAAATAAATCATTTATTTATTTATTATTTACAAATAAAGGGATTTTACCCAAGTCAAATTCGTTTTCCCTCCAACAAATATTATAAAATATTCCATAAAAGTTGGATCTTGATTTGGTTAATAATATTTTAATTATGCACCAATATCTAGACTAACTCAATATTTTGTTATAAATAGAAGGGTTTTCCCATTCATTTACCACCTTTTGTTGCATAAAGATCACTCTGGATCTATACTTTTGGTTTGACTTTGATCCACCATCTAGTCATATTTTTCTACCATTTTTGTCTTGGTTTTCTACACCATCAAGAGAGAGGAATTTTAGATCTGAAGTGATGACTTACAAGAACCCATCCCATTGAGGAGAACTGGAAACACCCTTCTGTGTTTTCCTCCCAGGTGCCATTAATACAAAATTCATTCAACATATTCTTGTCTTGTCCATTGGATGCATGGAGTAAATCTTGTTTTTTCTACTGCTTAATGTCTTCTAATGCATAGATCTAGATTTTTGTAGCATTTATCTTGATCACCTAACTGGAGATCTGAGGATATTGGCGGCCATATTTTCTATTAGGGTTGTTTGTTATGCACAGCAAAAGTGGTATTTTTCATACGCTTGGAATTAATATTCATACTAACAACTGACGACTCCACACGGGTTTACGATTACGACCACTGTTGTTTTTCTGATCCTTGCATATCTAGCTACTTCAAACCCTAGGATTTCTCTTCAGCCTGTTGTTTTTTCTTTTCTTGATGTTTTTTTAACCTGTAAAACCATAAAACAGTAAAAATTCTAACTTATGTGTGTTTTCGTACCTATTGCGCAGGTGACAAACATTGGGTGCAACTAAGACAAAAAAATTTCTGAAATCTACCCCAGAGAGTGTCGAAAGTGTAGGTTGCACTTTTTGGCCCTAAACCTATGACTTGGAGCCTCAGGATGCACTTTTCAGCCCAAAAAATGCGACCTCTACTAAAAACAGGTCAGAAGCTGCGACCTGGATTTTTTGCGGGAGTTTTTCTGAAAGTTTTCTGGGTTTGTCTGGGCCTCTATTCAGGGTTGTATGACATCTATCTCTGCCCATTTTAGACTTTTACTTGTTCTGTTTTACTCTAATAAGTGGGAACCTAGCCCCTTAGGGCTTTAGTACGCTCCACAATTTGTGGAAGAGTTTTTATCTACTGCAGGTTGTCTGAAATTTTCAGAGCGTTCAGCCATTTTTCAAATATGATACCTCACCTTCAGATCCACTTCAGATTGGCTTGTTATCCATCCAAATATTCTCATTTAGCTTTTTTTGGGTTTTCCTCTAGGGTTCACTCCATTTCCCTCTAGGAGATAGCCTTTTTCCACCTCATTTACAACAATTTTTCCTTTGATTTGTTGTTGTTTTTTGCACCACTTTCTAGCATATTTTGACCTTTAGATTCGTGTCCCTCCCGACCTTAGATATATTGGCTATTTTGGTGTGTTTTGAATAGTTTTTTGCCTGCCTACAGACCACTTGTTGAGAGGCCTGCCTCCTTGGATTTAGATTATTGCATTATTAACCATTTATTTACTGTTATTTCAGTTTCATATACTGTTATCTGCAGGTTTATTTATAGTTACATAGCACACCGTTTAATTTTCTCTACAAACGTCTGGGTTTAAAAATTAAAATTTACACACTTTGCACACACACCCTAAGTGAAAAAGGCCTTGGTTAACACTGCCAAGAAAAGACTCTAAAACATTGAAATAAATTTATCTTGCACCTCTTCGCCCTTGTTTCAACATTGTAATCAGTTGATCCTGCACCCCCTTGCCTTTGTCGATCTCTTTTTCCCTTGTGCCGTGTTTGTGTCGTCACCATTGCGCCACCAAGGCATTTATCCCGGAGACTTCTTGGCCTTCATCCTTAGTTTCCAGTAGAAAGACTTACTTCTCCGCGTAGGATTCGAGTTATTCCTCCTCCAAGTCTGCACTTTGACTCTTCTTTTGGTTTATTGGGTTCTCCTTCTCATTTCACCCCCGGTTCTCCCCTTGTCACCTTCACCATGTCTGGTGCAGGACCTAATGCTGGTGGTAACCCCAGACCTCACGCTGGGAATACCACTAGTGGGACCGCAACGAACACTACCCTGGCTACGCCCTTGCTCCCCTACATGGCAGGCCTCAGCCTTCCTGATTTTGACCAGTTGATAAATGACCCTATACACCATGATGTTGCTTAGCCTCCTATGCCAACCAAGCTCCCTTCCGACATCCCCAAGTTTGAAGGTCTTGTTGCTGAATATCCTACAATGCATGTTCGATCTTTCCACATGTGGCGTTCGTCTAACTCCATTACCAACGACTCTGTCCGTCTTCGGTTTTTACAACGTACGCTTACATGAGAAGCTTATAAGTGGTATGTTTATCAGGCTTTCTTGTCTTATTTCTAGCTTCCTCTTCGTTATGACATTGGTACCGAACTTTTGACTTCTTTACGTCAATCATCTGTGACCCGCCTATCCGATCATGTCCAGAAATGGCAGAGAAGAAAAAGCCTATGTCGAGCCCCTATCTTCGAAGATTGTGTCTACATGGACTGGTTCCTTAGAATCTATTGCCACCTATGGGAAAAGATGTCGCATCGTATTTCCCTCAAACCGAAGAATCCGCCCTCCAAATTGCGTTAAAATATGACTTGATCTATGCTCAGTCAGGTTATGTTTATATCGTCCTACCTGATCTTCCTAGACCCGCTGGTGCCAACGCACCGAGGGAATCTCATTCCACCGACGGTATCGTTGGAGCTCTCTCTCATCCATACGCTCTACCTCCCATGGGCTATGGTTTTCCTCGGGGGGGCCAACACCTCCTGCACTTTTCCCCCTCCCGGTAGCATGTATCCAGGATACAACATGCCTCCTCCTTTTGCCCAACCTCCTGTTTACCAAATTATCACCCAACCCCCTTATTATCTATATCCACAGCCTGGTGCTCCAACTCCTCCAGCATTAGCACCACCTCCTCCCTTGCCTTCTCAACCCCTGCAATAGCAGCCACCTCCCCCACAGGGGCAGGTGTATGCACAGCAGGGCGCGACTAATCCTCCTCCCTCCAAAAAGAAGAGGAAAGGCACTCAAAATCCATCTGCTTCCGGTAATCCTAGACCTAATCCTTAAAATAATGCCCCTAACACTACTAACCAGCAACAGGGCACTCAGCCCAAATAGGGCATGCCTGTTCGCACAAACAAGCCTTGTTCTTATTGTGGTGTTTATGGTCATTACACACATGATTATCCTATTTTACCACAGATGAAGTAGATGTGGGAGTCTCAAGAAACTTTGCGAGGACAACAAGCCTCTCCTTTCATCCCTTCCAATGTTGTGCCTATTCAGCCTGTTGTGCTTACTAATCCTTTCCCTCAGCAAGGATTTGTGGCTACCCAACCACCTGAAGGTCAGGTGACCACCCAACCTCTTCCATCTAGTACCTCCGATTACCAGATTCTCATGATGAACTCTGATCAACCTTTAACCATAGACATAAATCTTTAGACTCGGTCTTGTCAGTACAATAAGCCTCTCGCTACATCTATCCCAGAGCCGCCTCCTTCGATTTCTACAGAGCCTCTTTCGACACCTAATGGTCCTTTGCAGATCCCTCAGCCTAAGGCAAAGGTTCATACCAAGATCCTTAAAGGACCACTACGCTGAAATGCTGCTTCTAGAAAAGCTGCCCATTCATATAGCATAGTAGATGATTTGGCACAATCTCCTGTTGCCATTTCAACGCTGGAACTCCTCCAGTCGTGCCCTTCACAAAAAAAAGATCTACTATCTGCCATGGGTGTTGTAGATCCTTTCGACGATCTATTGATTGTCTTTGATATTGACTGGTAAAAACATCCTCCTCTCCCTGCTTCTGTCGCTTTCCAAATCCCGGTCAAGATCCAGAATGCCAACATTTCCTGGTGCATCATTGATGAGGGGGCATCCACCAGTGTGATGCCCGCTTCGGTTTGGAAGAAACTAGGATCACCTAAGTTGGCTCCTTCCACGATCACTCTTTGAGCATGGGATGGCCATGCCTCCCAGCCCATTGGCTTATTCCAAAATTGTCCTATTACTCTTGCGAGAAATATTGTTTCTGTTGATGTAGAATTCATAGATGCCCCCTTAGATTACAACATTATATTGGGTCATAGCTACACCTATGCGATGTCTATTGTCCCATCTGCAGTTCACCGCAAGATGTCCTTCCCTCATAATGGAAAGATAGTCACCATCGACCAATTGACATATTACGAACCGAAGTCTCAGACCTCCCCTGAGTCCACCATCTCTTCAGTGGCCAACAAGCAAACTGTCGATCTTTTGACCAGTGTCTCACCCGGAGTCTACAACTATTCCTCATTGATTGGTAAATTCCCTGGTCTTCCTCCTCCTGTCTCTGATCCCAACTCATCAAATGTTTGCATGATGTAATCATCTCAGGTTTCCCTCAAGTGGCCCGCTTCGGCTAGTTAGTAGCTTCCTCACCCTCCGCAGCCTACTCATAACCCTTGGATTCAGTCTTCTAGACCTCCTCCTCTTGGCCCTTCAGCTGGTATTCATGAGCCTCTTTACCCTCCTAGAATATTCCTCTAAGCCTTAACCATTTAGGAGTCATCCCGCCTGTCCATTACCCCTCCGATAAGATACCTTTCCTAGCTCCCCCACCAAGAGGGTATACGGCACCTATCATGGCCACCCTCTCTCTTCCTAACCTGACCCCTGGGATTCTCGTCTGGTACCTTGATCCTCCAGCCGCTACCCCACCTGGTCAACCCAAACCTTATCTTGCTTTGACTCCAGTTCAACCAGTCCATGACTTCTCCCACTGAAATAGTGCCTCAACCACCTCAATAGGAACCACCTCCTTTTGCGACCGCTTTGAGCAAGAAGGGAAAAGCTCGCAAAAGGACCTCAAAGGACAAGGCTGCCCCGACTGACCCTGCACATCCCTCGCTTGCAAAGCCCTGTGCTTTGTGTGATGTCATCAGCCATGCCACCCATAACTGTCCTGAACTGCCCCGTATGAAGCCCATGGTTAAAGTTGCATTCCCTAAGTCTACGGTCCCTGAAACCTATTTTTCTTCCTCGACTACAACCGAGAATCCTAAAACTATTGACACCAACCAACCCTGTGATTTATGTGATCTCGATGGCCATTATTCCCACCATTGTCCCCACCTTATGCATTACTGCGCCTCTTTAGGGGTAGTTCGGGAGTACGAGATTGAGCAGAACCAATCTGCCTCTCTCGTACTTGTGCAGTATGCTGCAGGCCAGACAGAGGATTTACTCGCTCCCATTTACATTCCCCCTCCTGATGTCAAGATGACAGAGCCTATGACCACCATGCTCTACCTATCATCATCCATGAGACACTCGGTGGAAGCTCCCTCTGAATATTCCCCTGTTGTTTTGCTTGACCTCCCTTCACTGATAACCCTGGGCTCAACATCAGTAGATCCCTTCTCTGCTTTTTCTTCTTTCATCCCCCGTGATGATGCGCATGTGAACCTTTCTTATCATGATGATGAGTCAGGTAGCTTCGCTACGTCATGTGGTCTCCCTTCCTCCAGTCACTCCATATTCTATTGTGATGATGACATCATGGAAGCTATGTCCACCCCTGACTTCATCTTTCCCACCCATAAACGGGATGGTACCATCCATGCCTATGGTGACTTTCATGGCTTGAGCACAAGCTACACCTCTGGTAGCTCCCACAATCCACCTCACCATCGGCATGTGAATAGTAGACATCCTACCCAGATCACTCCCTCCCGTGGAGTGCATTCAATTTCTACTTTGCACTCAGGTTTCCAGCGTTGTTCATCATCCTCCCATTTATTGTGTTGCAGCACCTTTCACATGGACCTCCCATCCACACCTTATATCGGTTTTGCTGATGGTGCAAGTCGCTACTCCCAAAATCTAGCCTCAGCAAGTTGGGCCATCTTTACCCCCTTACACTCACTTGTTCTCTCGAACGGTGTGTGCATTGGTATTGCTACCAATAACCAGGTCGAATATGATGCAGTGCGAGGTTTATTAGCTGACCCCCTTTCACATCGCATCTTCCACCTTCATGTTCGTTTAGATTCCTTGCTTCTTGTCATGCAACTGAATGGTGTCTATCATGTGCATAATCCTATCCTTTTTAGAAGATATTTACGAGTGAAGCTTTTGATGCATGAATTTGAAATCATTACATTCAGTCATTTACCTATAGCACAAAGTCACTATGTAGAGAGCATTGCAAACCATATTCTAGATTAGCATTTAACACAAGACAATAACATAAATCTATCAAAATGATGCATATCCATAATATGTGTCGTATAAAATGTTTTAGAGTCCATCAACTCTGATACATATGACATACCCATAGCATGTTACAAAAACTCAAAACTGGGGGCACCACCTGCCCCTACACACTAATCACTATCTGGAGGATCCCGAGCCAATGGCTTTGCTCATGCAGCTCGTAGATCACGCAGCCCTTGTCTGGCCATTGCCATGTGCCGCATGACCCCTCGCCACTCTGAGGGTAGACCAATACATGGCTCTATGTACTGGTCCTATAAGTCTTTCTAGTCACACTCTAAAACACTGGTCAGGAGCCTCTCACATCTACGATGGATGTCCTCCAGGAGGGCTGCTGCATCCTCGTTTTGTTGCACCCTCGATCCACTTGATCCTATAGCTCCTGATACTGCAGGCCATCCCATATACCCGGCCAGTTTTACCGGTGCTATATCTGTATACCAAAAGTGGAAGAATCAGTATCATATACAATATTCAGAGACTTTACAATGCACATAAAAATATTAGAAATTTGTCACTTACCATCGGGCCCCCATACTCGACCAAGAGGCAGTGGAACATCTAGGTCCCCAAAATAACTCATCCCATTATAGGGATAGTCATCTATGTACAGTGGCATCTGATCCCAATGTGCAAAGAACTCGGGATGGAACACCCGTTCGACTGCCCCACCTCCTCCTCTACCCAGTAGTCACCCCCATCCTGGAGCTGTATACGAGGTCGAAGTGTTGGGATCTTCTCAAATAAGAGCGAGCACAAAACTGTACCATATGCACAGTCATGGTTCACTTGTTGCCTGCATAGTGACAACTGTCGTTTCAATGATGAAAGCATCATCTAGGCCCACCCATAATAGGTCCCACCCAAAACACTCTCCACAAGCATCATCTGACCTCTAGTGATGTGGTGGAGTTCCTGGTTGCCCAAGATCCGCAGCACCACTGTGGCCACAGCATGAGTCTCTAACCTCTCTAGATCCACGATAGGTATCCGAGTCCCCTTCACTTGGAGACCTGGTCGACAATGGCGCTTTAAAAACTCCATGATGTTCCACCCTTGTTGTAGCACTGGCTACGTATTCCCAACCATCCCAAGTGGTAGAAGACCAATCATGAAATATATATCCTGAACCGTCAACTCGATCCGGTGCCCCTGCACTATAAAGACCTCATGGTATGGATCCCAATAGCTAACAATCTGGGCCAATAAAGGCTCTCCAGATCTCATCAGAGGGTTCTCCACAAACTTTAGAACCCCAAACCTAGCCAATGCACTGTGGACACCCTGATCCTCCTGAATCTCCGACCGTAATGTGCCCAGGTCTCTCTCACTCCAATTGATCTGTTATTCTACCATATCTGCACAAAACCATCATACTTGTCAGTGTACAGATAGGAAATACTGTATCCAATCACAAAAACCCATTTCTCATCCAAAAAACATCATAGAGATACCCCTCCCTGTCAGGTCACACTTTTCAGGCCCAATCCTGAGACAGGTCGCGGTTTTTTGCCCAAAACCTGCTACCCAGGTCACAGTTTCTGCCCCAAAAAGTGTGACCCCGCTGTGAAGAGGATCAGGGGTCTGTTCCTGAGCTCTGGGGACCTAAAATGAACTTTCAATCCACTAAAATGAAATATTAGGGTTAAGCCTCTTACCTGCAACTGGCGGATCTCGATGCCAATGGTCAGTTTGTCTGCTATGCTCACTGCAAGATTTAGGGCTTTCTCTCCTCTCTACATTCACCACAGCTCCACATGCAAATGAGTGAACTTGGACGGAAAATGCCTTATTATAAGAGAAACCCCTGATTTTTCTTTCACCTACTGCGGCCAAACCGTAGCTCAGTTTGACAAACCATCTATACTGTTGGAAAGCTCTCACTGAGCCCTCAAATGGGTATCTGTTATTTTTTCGTGATTTGATACTTCACTGGGACACATTTTGTCCAAGAAGGGTCACTTCACCACTCCTGAAAATCAAATTTCTTCCCTGACAACACTTGTACTTGGGGTCACCACTTTGCCACCATACTTGTCCATGCTCGTGTCGATTTTCGTTGTGAGTACTGGCCATCATGTGCTCATGTTTTTAGGGTTCCCCATTGGACCTTTACTGTGTGGAAAAACCATCGAGTCACCCTTTTTTAGAGCATTCGAGTTGAGTCATCATCGCATTCATGGAGTCTATCCCGAGTCCCTTTGTATCCCATTATAGTTCTCCATCTTTCATTGCTTGGTCCCTCTCTCGTGTCGCACATTATGGCCTCTAGTCCCAATGTCCCCTATCCCTCATGATATTGTGTCAGTCGCTTCCAGGTCATCCACGCCCTTTATGCTCTAACAAGGGAGTTCATCCATCCACTACTCAGTCCCCCCCATTTCATCATCACCCCTGGTGTCTGTCTGTCAGTCTCTCTCTATCTTCTCTCGTGCCGTATTTGAGGACCCTTTATTGCCTCACCCATAATGGATCTCCTTCTATCGACATCAGATCATTTATTCCAGAAGACAAGTCTAGAGGGTGGTGTACCTTGGTTCCATCTTCCACTCTTGTTCGGTGCCTCGGATCAGAAAAAGGGACTCCTTATAGCCCTTTGACTTGATTGTTTCTCAGCTCCAGCTCCTGTCAGCATGATCGAGATCCATATACTCGATGGTTCAGTGATGCAGCATATTGGACCAGTGATTCCTAGGTGTGTGTGAGATGTCTCAGCCCTCATGAGGGTGTGGCCCTACAGGTAGCCCCCCACATGCCTGGATGACCTCTTCATCTCAGCCTTCAATGCAGCTCCATATATTTGATGATGTTGGCCTCAGCCGCTTGCAGTGCCTTTTTGATCGCATGTATCAGTCATATTTTCAGAGCCCTTTCCTGTTTATAGGGGCATCTGGGTTGTATTTGTATCTCATGTACTAAGATATTATTGTACAAGTCCTGGCTATTATCCTAGGCATAGTATGTATGTGGGATTCATTATCATGTTTTTTATCTAGCTCATGTTTATGCCAGCATGTACTATATTGTTCAGTCCCTTGTTTATTGGACGCATTATTCTTTGTACTCTGTGTCGGCGGGTATAGGTATGCCTCCCCTGCCACCTATAACACAGATACTCACTCATAAAAGAGAATTTTTGCACCTGTAAGTCTCGCCTCCTCAGGGTATAGTCCTCTCAGCACTTTGTTCTACCTTATATTCCTCTCTCTTTAACTTCCCCTTCGATGTCTAGTGATTGAGTTCCTACAACGTACTTCAGTCATATGATTAGCTCCTAATGCTTGCACGTTGGGGGGCAATCTGTTACACCATTTTTCTGCCATCTAACCTATTGTTATTAGATGGACCTAAGTACACCAAGTAAGACCAATTTTACCCTAAGTAAAATTGCATTCACTATGAAAAATAACTTAGAAAACCACCTTTATTAAGTTGTTTATGGTCTAAACAAGAAACCCCATGAGGAAATATTAAATAAATCTATATTTTTTTTATTTTCCTCAAAAAATAATTAGTTAAACAACAGTTTAATTAATATTCTTGGTTATATTTAACCCAAAACAGGGAAATTAATTAGATAAACCATTATTTATCTTATTATTTCATAAGAATAATTATTTAAACCTTATTTAAATAATATTCTTTGTTGAATATGAATAAATCACCCATAAATAATTAAATAAATCATTATTTATTTGATTATTACTCAACCACATCCGTAAAATGATAAATAAATAATTATTTATTTATTATTTACAAATAAATGGATTTGACCCAAGTCAAATTACTTTTCTCTCCAACAAATATAATAAAATATTCCATAAAATTTGGATCTTGATTTGGTTAATAATATTTTAATTATGCACCAATATCTAGACTAACTCAATATTTTGTTATAAATAGAAGTGTTTTCCCATTCCTTTACCACCTTTTGTTGCCTAAAGATCACTTTGGATCTATACTTTTGGTCTGACTTTGATCCACCATCATAGTCATATTTTGCTACCATTTTTGTCTAGGTTTTCTACACCATCAAGAGAGAGGAATTTTAGATCTGAAGTGCTGAGGACTTACAAGAACCCATCCCATTGAGGAGAACTAGAAACACCCTTATGTGTTTTCCTCCCAGGTGCCATTAATACAAAATTCATTCAACATATTCTTGTCTTGTCCATTGGATTTATGGAGTAAATATTGTTTTTTCTACTGCTTAATGTCTTCTAATGCATAGATCTAGATTTTTGCAGCATTTATCTTGATCACCTAATTGCGGATCTGAGGATATTGGCAGCCATCTTTTCTATTAGATTTGTTTGTTATGCACAACTAAAGTGGTATTTCTTCATACGCTTGGAATTAAGATTCATACTAATAGGTAAGATAGCTCTTCTTGAATATTGAGGCAAGAATATGATGTTGCTGGAAGGTTCATGAATACATGGTTATTGATATGCTTATATTATACTTGGAGACATGGCTACATTGTCTTTTCTAACTGATTGGTTCTCACTTCTATTGCCAATGCATGTCTATGGTATTTACTCATGCTGTATGATATGATGCTTCACTACTCTATCTTATTTCATGATGATATACCTGGTTCCCACATATTTTTCCTTGATGAACATGGTTTGAGGCTATTCCTACAAAGGGAAAAAGTAAAATTGTCTTTGATGAAGTCAAGAGATTGAGTTTATAGTTGATCTCTACGGAAATATATTATTGTAAACTTGGTCACAAGTTGGTGATCTTGAAATTTACCCATGCTATTGCTGACAAATACTTATGCTGTAGATCCTATTCAGTATATGATGGTTGTGGATCATGGTCCGAATCTCTCACTATTTAGGTCTTTTAGTCTTGGTTATAAATGCAATGTTTTTCATTTGATGTAAAGTTCATGTAAAGACCAATGATGTAATCCTTGCTATGTTCAATTATGTATGGAATTTTGAGGTCATGTCAAATATGTAATCCCACTTGGTTGGGTGGTTGTGTCAAATATGTAATCCCACTTGGTTGGGTGTTTGAGTCAAATATGTAACCCAACTTAATTGGGTGATTAATGTGAGTATGAGTCCTTGGTGATAGGAAAGGTCATACTCAGTTAAGTTATAGAGTAATGTACTTCATTGAAAATATTTCTGAAGAATGTGTTCAGGGGGAGCATGGTCAGTATAATGCAGATCAAATCTACAAAGCTCTTGTATCCACAAGGAAAGATAAACTTTGTTTCAACATTGGTCTGCACTTTTCCCTTAATATCAAAGGGCAAGAGGAACTTGGTGTTTTAATACTGATTATGTTGATCTGTCAAATAGGTATCTACAGGTTGTGTTTAATAGGTATCTACAAGTTGTGGTGATCAAACACCAACATGGTTACCATCAAGTGCAAAGGGGATATTATTCACATTATGATGTGATGTGTTGTCCTTGGTGGAAACCTACTCAATGATTTTCCTTTTGGTAGCAACCTACTTGATGAAGATGTAAACTTGATGTATCTACAGACCAGTTCAGATGTGACAGAGAAAGAAATACCACTCAGTGACAAAGGAATGATGAAGGTAAAGTTTCAGGAAGTATACGTAGGTTCAATGAAGCCAAGTCGTGCACATACACAATTTTGATGAAGGGAAGCCGCGTATACACAAGTGTATACGCAGGTTCAATGAAGCCAAGTCATGCACATATGCAAGTTTGATGAAGCGAAGTAGTGTATACACAATTTTGGTGAAGAAAATTAGCGCACACACGCAGATAAGAAGAAGGAAAGTCACCTACATGTTTGTGCACTATTTTATCAATAAAAAGTGTCTTTAACATGGTATTAATCCAAAATATTGGACACAGTAACGTCTATTTGATCCTGTCCAAAGATACCATCGGCACTTGTGTGGTTTTGGCTCATGGTATTGGCTAAGGATCTAATTATATAAGGAGGAGAAGATCAAAGTGTTAAAGTGTGCATGAGTGAGGGTAATGAATGATTACTTCAATCTAAAGTATATTTGTATGGTATGGGCTATAGTTGATTGATAGATATGAAATAATGGTGCATCCATGAATACAATGATGGATTAGGATCTCTTGAACTGAAATGACTATGTATCTACATGATTTATTTATGAGATGTTTAGATATGTGTCCTGGCACATGTTTTTTGCAGTGAAGGGTACGATCTGAGTAAGTTTTAAGTTCTGAAGTATCGCGCAATTCTTAATTAGTTACAAATCTATACACAGGTTTGACACGAGGAATGAACATATACACACGAGTTTGGTTTTGCAAAGTAGTGTATATGTTCAGTAATACGTTGAAATATATACAGGGGTTGGTTTTGAGATAAACATGTACATACACACATAAGTCTACTCGAAGGCAAGTATGCAAGCCAGGGTTTTGCTAAAGAATGATGGAGAAAATGTCTGATTAGTTTTGCTGTTATTAGATATCATTTTTGGGATTCAACTGTGTTAAGTAATTCACTCATCTATGCCCATTTCCATGAGAGGTAGTCATAACTGACTAATTTCTCATGATTTTTGGATAGTCCACTTAGCACTCATTGCATCAGGTGATGCTCACAGGGGTGAAGAAGTGGGATTGAAACTATTGAAATGAATCACATAGCGTCAATCATCACTTCTGAGGCTTGCACCTGGTAACCAAGACTTCCCGAGAGGTCACCCATCCTATAACTCCTCTAACTCAAGCGCGCTTAACTATGGATTTTCCCCACAATCAAACCCACTTAGCTTGCTACCCCATTTGCAAGCTAAGTGGGCTTGATTGTGTGGAAAAATCCACAGTTAAGCGTGCTTGAGCCAGAGGATTTCTAGGATGGGTGACCTCTCAGGAAGTCCTGGTTACCGGGTACAAGCCTTGGAAGTGATGATTCACGCTATGTGATTAATTTCAATAGTTTCAATCCCACTCCTTCACCCGTGTGAGCATAACCTGATGCAATGAGTGCTAAGTGGATTATTCAAAAATCATGAGAAATTAGTCAGTTACGACTACCTCTCCTGGAAATGGTCATAGATGAATGACTTACTTAATGCAGTTGAATCCCAAAAATGATATATAATAGTTTTGTTGTGTTTTTGTTGTCTCTCAATGATGTATTCATAGAGATCTGGGTTGTTCGAGTATTGATTATGCTGCTAGTTGATTGTGATTAAAGATCAAATATTTGTTGATTGATTGATTTGGTACAAATATATGTTTCAGTTTGATATTGGACTTAAATTAGTGCAGTGGGTCTAGTTTGAAAATCTGATGAAAAGAGGCCTACAAGCTGTGATGTATTGATGTTGGTGGATCCAGTGTGAAAATTTATGAAACATGTTCCGCAGTGGTGCTGAGGGTTGGAGACTTCAATGAGGAAGTCGAATTTTCCTGCCAGTAGGAGTTGGTGATCAGATCAAGGGGTTATATCTCCCATCCGGTAGTGGCTGGTAAATGAGAGCAAGGGGTCGAAGCTCCCTTCCAGTGGTGGCTAGTAAACGAGATTAGGTGATTGAAGCTCCCTTCCAGTAGCAACTAGAGAACGAGCAAAGGTAGCAGCCTTCTGTAGATGGGTTCTTGCATGCTAGTATGAGTCCTCACCAGTATAAGATTGTAATTTTTTTTCTATATAATAAATATTGAAGATAGAGACGACAACAACGGTGGTTTTCTCCCACATTATGTTTCCACCTTAAATCCCGGTGTTCGTGTGTGTTTCTTATGTGTGATGGTTTATTCTGTTCTTACTGAACATGTTTACTACTTACTAAATGTATGTTGAATGAATGATGCACTGGTCTATGTAAAGTTATTGAATATTTATCTAAATTATAAGTTCACTGGGCATACGCTAGTTTCCTGAATGAAATTTTTGTACATACGCTAGTTGGCTTAGGTAAAGTCACGTATATAATTTAGTAAATAAAATTAGAAGTCTGTGCGAGTTTTAAATATTGATTCACAGCCCCCCCGCCACCTCCCCCCCCCCCACACCCCCTCTTAGTATTTTTCCCAACAAAAAATGGAAACATTACTTGATGGGTAAGGAAACTATCATTCACATTGATCATCAAACATTGCAATACTTGCAATCACAAACCAAGATACAACAAGTGAGTCACTTCAGATGGATGGGTTTCTTACAGAAATTCCACTTGGCGATAAGGTATAAGAACAGTTTCTATAACAAAGTTGTTGATATTCTATATAGACCAATTGTTAGTGCATCCATTATTCTTAAGTATAATTCTATCATGCATGAGATTGATGTTGAGAAATATGCTTTAGATGAGGATTTTAAGGATGTCAATGCAAATTCGTGTTAAGGTAATGAAGTAGAGGAATTAGATTATCATTCATGATAAATTTTTGTATCATCTTAGAAAGCCATGTATTCTACAGGGACAAAAAGTCAACATCACAATGGAAGCACATACTTCTCTTATTGTTGGCCACTTTGGTGTAGGCAAGAAAATGACACAATTACAAAGGTATTTTTACTAGCCTCGTATGTTTGAAAGTGTGTCATGATATGTAAGAGGATGTTCTTTATGAGTTGTCAGTAAGCCTAGAAATATAAAGTTGGTATTGCATACTCCACTTCTTGTTCCTTCCAGTCCCTGGGAAAGTGTTTCTATGGATTTGGTGGGAGGTTTACCTGTGTCTAGGAAGGGTCATGATTATATTTATGTAGTTGTGGATTGCTTAAGCACAATGTGTATTTTGATGCCTTGTAATAAGCAAGTTACAACTGAAAAAAATACATAATTGTTCTTTCAAAATATATGGGTGCATTTTGGGTTGCCCACTCCATTATTTCTAATCAATATTCTCAATTTGTCGGGAAACTTTGGTCAAGCTTATGGGGACTCATGGACACAAAATTGAAAAATATCACAACAGTCCATCCACAAACAAATAGCTAAAGAGAAGTGGTGAATATAATGATAATACATCTTATTCATGGTTATTGCATCAAGCATCCTAAATTTTGAGATGAAGATTTGCATTACATTCAACATGATTACAATCAAGCCAAGGATTCATCGACTCAAACATCTACATTTGAGGAATGTTTGGGATACTTACCAAAATCTCCTCTAGATTTTATCTCTGGGAAAGATCTTGGTATTGACAAACATAGTGACATAGATAAGGCCAAGAGATTAATTGAACAAGTTCAATTGGTGCATCATATGGTTCAAGAATAATTGGAAAAGAGTAAATCCAAGTAAAAGACAAGACATGATAAGCATTGTGTTGATCATAGTTTTCAAGTGGGAGATGAAGTTTGGCTTCACATTAGCAAGGAAAGACTCCAGGGAGAAGGTAAAAATCTTAAACCAATCAGATATGGTCCATTCAATATTTCAAAAAATATTGGTAATAATGCCTTCCGATTAGATTTTACTCCATATATGCAAATATATGTAGTTGTTAATGTTGAAAATTTGAGATTATATGAGCCTCCTTTGATTGAATATCAAGGAGATAATGTCTAGATTCCTTCAATTGAATATTTCTCTCGTGAATATCTTGAATAATTCTAGCAAGACACCATCCTCGACAGGAAAAAAAGAACTTCAAAAAGAGGGAACGTGGAGTATCTTCATGCGGGTATCAAAGGGAAAAATCCAAGGAAATCCAAATGGATTGAGATTGGTAGGGTGAGGGAATTGCACCCTCATTTTTTTATTGATTGAAAATGATATTTTGGAGGTCCAAAAGCTTCGAGTGGGGAGGAATGATCTAGTGGATTAGTAAAGTGCTCAAAAATAATTGTTTTCAAAATTTCTTGAAAGAAGTTCCAAAACATTGATCTCGTTTCCCTGAATCCAACACAACTTGAATCACTCAAAACTGATATCATATGCTCTTGATATCGTGTTTTGATAATTTTCCTAAAAAGCTACAATTTTTGCAGTTTAGATGTAGGTACCCTGACTGGGTAGTCCATATGTTGACTGGACAGGGTGATTGAGTAGGTTTATTGTGTTTAATGCGCCAATGGAAGTATGCTAAGTGGCTTCACCGCATTGGTCGAATCTATTGTGATTTGACTGGTTTGATTTCGCAACTTCTTATTGGTCGAATAATTGATTTGTTTTCCCAATGGATGGGAGCCACATGGGCCAATGATGGGAAGCCACATGGCCTCCCAACGGTCATGCAAAATTATGTCATGGCAGAGCCATCCTCTGAGGGAATCAAATGCAGAACCTCATGCATGGCAGCGTAGAGCCTTACCGCTCCACTACTAGGTGGGCCTTAACCTCTATAGGTCTGATGTTGTATATAAAATTTATTGGGTTGGAATTTGGGGGACAGGGTCGGGGTTAAGCCCTGGTCCCCATTCACCCCACACCCACACGAGCGTAGGCAGGGGAGCTGAGGTCTCGAGCTTAACCCTGACCCAAAGCCCCAATAACATAGAACAACCATGGAAAGAGGTGAGTTCGTCCACCCCGATGGCATGATAACCAGACCATATGAACCAAACCTCAGTAACGCAGAACTCAACCCACATTTGGAAGACAGGATCAAAAACGGGTTTGGTGCAGAGTTATAATGACCTGGATCCAATGGCAGTTAAATGGGCATGTGGCCCAATTTTTCCCACTCACGGGGGTCATTAGGCATTTAAAAAAGGCAACAAATTGCACCCAATTCAGTGTGAATTCCGTCAGCACCAAGAAAAATTGTTGCTTGGCAATTCTGGAAAAGGAAGATTCATAGAATGGTTAGCAGGTCAGTGCCATTTGTAGAGAAATTAGCTACAAAAATTCTCTAGAGCATAACTTCTTTTGGTTTTGGCCAAATTAAGCCCAACAAGAGCCAAGCTTGGGGCTTTTGACTATTCTGGAGCCATTGGAAACATTATTTTTGCATTTTGAGTACTACAAATACATGTAATCACATATTTGAGCACTTAATGAAAGAGGCTTAACATTAGAAGTTGGACGAGAGGATGTAGCCCAAGAGGGGTGAATTCCTTAATCATTTTTTTGTCATGTGTTTCTATATATGGTATTATTATCTCTATTTTTATGTTGCAAACTGAGTTAAAAACTATTAATTTATGCGTTTTTGCAAATTTCATAGTTTCATAAAATACATAGAAAATTACTTGCACATTTCATTCAACCTTCAAGTTTATAAATACAGATCATCAGCTAATCTTGGACCATGACCAATAATTCTAAACTTAATCGAAGTATTTCACTTAATAGAGATCTCATATTTTTACAACAAAAAATAGCCCACAATGCCCAAATTTCATTTCAATAGTGACCTAAAAAATAATGATGACCCACCTTCTTATCTTGATTTAGTGTTTGGCTCAAGCAACTCATCCAACTTCTACATTGTTCACCACCCTAGATGGTGGCAACCACATTCAGAGGTAAGTGGTTTATGCTAAATAAATTACTAAATTTATGTAATTAAATTTAATTATTTTAAATTTTATCAATTAGCAACAATTATGTTGCAATAATTTTATTACTTTTTTTTTGCACATTTTATTAACTAGCTAGTTTTGTTTCCAACCATGTGTTGATAAGTAGAAATATTAACTAGAATTTTTCAATATTTTCGTAATAAAAAATGATTGAAAACTATGTCAATACAAAATAGAAAAATAAATTTGGCAACATAAATCTTGCAAATTTGTTTTCACAGTTAGAAATAATTTAGTAATAGCATTTATGGTGGTAATTTTATTTCGAACCATAATGCTACTATGTTTTTTTTCAATCCTAAGGTAATGCATGGAGAAATGGATGCTAATAGTTTATATAAAATTGGGAATAAAATTAACCTTTTTAATGTAATTTATTTAGTTCAAAATATTCAATAAACATCTTAAACACTACCACTTATATTCCAATCATATACTAGTAAGCAAATATGCTACTACATTTTTTTCCAATCTTTTTATAACCACTAAAACAATTATCTAGACCAAACACTATAACCACTATAACAACTTGTGTGTTATTAAATATATACATAATAAAAATAAATGTAAACCATTTTTCACATAAACATCAATAAAACTTCAAACAAACTCCAAAAATAAAGATATTTTATTTATTTATAATAATAAATAATTACGAATTATAAATTTAACACATATATCATATCCAAAAATTTAATAATAAAAATTATTAAAAATAAATATTTAAATCCATATTTAATTTAAGATTGTATTTTGTAACATTCCTCTATTATTTATTGAGATAACAAAATGATGTGGAGTTGGTATTATTTAAGACTCCCTTTACCAAATATGAAAACTTAATGTACAAGAGTTGAGTTCCACCTTTTAAAGTTGAATAGCACCCATTTACACCTAACATTCCTTTATTATTTATTGAAGATAACAAAAGCAATTGGAGTTTGGTATTATTTAAGATTCCCTTTACCAAATATGAAATCTTGATGTACAAAATTTGAGTTCCACCTTTTAAAGTTGAATGATACCCATTTATAAGAGGAGATTTTCAATATGACACACAATTCATGCTTAGATATGGCCCTTCTACGAAACGCGTGTGCTTTAATTGCTCCTCTGTAGGTTCAACACGTAAATGTGGTTTTCCTATCCCAATTGCAATAAATTATTACATTTTATAGATCCTTAGTTAATAATCTCTCTCTATTAAAAATGTTTAAACATACATAATTAAAAATTCAATTAAAGGTGGTTAAACATATCTTATTAATGGACACTTTACATTCTCCATCAAATAATATTTGGATCGAGGACCATTTATTAAAAAACTTAGTCATGTATCATTTATAAAAAAATCTTAGTCATTACATTCAATAACTCACCCGTTCATCTTCCCCTAAGCACAAACAAGGATCATGATCATAGAGATTTAAAATATCATAATCATAAGGAATTAAAACAAACCTAATACGTAAATTTTATTACGAGTATTGCACTTGCCACCAAAAGCAGCACTCCATTCCTTGCATTTTGCATTATATCTACTTAGGTCTTTAACTATGGGTATTATTTTAGAGGCACATTCTCTTTTCAAACCCTACAACGTTGTGCATTTATCCACCCATAATCCTTGAAAAAGTTAATTTCTTATAATCAACTTTCCATTAAAAATTCAACTTGAATTTGAACAATTAAGGGATGTGATTTTATCCTCGTGAAATTGCTAGAATGGATTTAGGAAAAATTTTAGGGGCCAATATTTGTAGATGGGATAATTTTCCATATTTTTTCAAAAGCAAAGTTTTGCCAATTTGCATTTTTTCTAAAAATGATTTCCCTAAATTTTATAATATAAAATTATTTTACCTTAAAATTCGCTAATATTTTATATAGACAAATATAAAGTCATTAGAAATTTCAAAACTTTTACAAAATTATTTCCAAACATTTATAGTTTGCATATTAGGGACTAGTAAGATTCACCAAGGTTTCAAAACTCTAAGATAATTTTTCATCCTTAAAATTCTCCTTGAATGCATTCCTAAAATTCTAAGAGTCTTTTAAGCCATTCAGTCGAGTATGATGAGATTAGAGAAAGGATTCATCTTAAAACTCGACCTTGCTAATGCCTTTGATAGAGTGAGACATTCATTTCTCCTCTCTGTCCTCCAAAAAATGGGATTTAAAAATGATTTCATATCTCTTGTCAATGCCTACATCTCCAACCCTTGGATGTCTCCCTTAATCAATGGAAGGGTAGGGAAATTATTTCAATCTACATGAGGACACAGACAAGGCTGCCCTCTTTCTCCTTTTCTTTTCATCCGCATGGCAGAGTCCTTCAACAGGGCCTTGGATCATAAGCGCAAAGTTAGCCTCATCAGTGGCATTAAGTTCAGCAACGGAGCCAAGAATATGAATCACTCTCAATTTGCTGATGACACCCTCTTGATGGGTGGTGCCACATGCATTATCGCTCAGAAATTCAAATCACAAAAGTTGCATCTATGGGTGGAATGCAACAAATAACACCATCCACAGCGTTGCACAAATATTTGGAGTCTCCTACAAGTTGAATTGGACCCATTTTAATTATCTTGGGATGTCTATCAGTGTTGGACCCTTGAAGACTGAGGTCTAGAACATCATCATTGATAAAATGAAAAAGAGAGTGCAACAGTGGGGATCCTCCTGGCTTAATCTAGCAGGGCGCACAATCCTCTTAAAATATGTCCTCTTTTCCTTGCCCCTATATCATTTCTCTTTGCTCCATGTTGCCTCCAGCATTCAAAAAAAAATTGAAGTTGTTTTAAGAGAATTCCTTTGGCAAGGAGGGAAAAATGAGAATAAAAATTCAATATAGTCAAGTGGAGGTAGGTTACACAAAATTATGAAAATGGTGGACTTGGTATTCATATTCCAACGCTCTTAAACAATGCCTTTGGGGGGGAAATAGTGTGGCACCTCATCACCGGACAAAATTGTTGGTGGAAGAAAGTTCAGGAGAGCAAATATCTCACCACGGTTAGACAAAATCTTCTTGATTGGGCTATTCCAATCAGACCATGCTCCAAAATCTGGGCTCTATGCAAAAAATCCATCTCTTTTATCAGTAGAAATGTATCTAAAGTTCCTCAAGGAGGAAGAAATATAAACATCTAGGAGGATAAAATCATGGGGCAATCTCCCCTCACTGATAATCCGAGCATGCATCACATTCAAAATGATTTTCGAAGTCAAGATATAAACACCTTGGACCAGATTTCCAGATGGGATGATCAATCCAATGCCTAGAAAGGATGGTGTTATCACTCATAAAAAGTGAAACATTATTTGACAGGGTCATAGAGTTCATTTATCAAAGGTATGGTCATAGCGTTCATTAGGAAAATTTAAAAATTTTCATATTAACCTATCCTAAGTTTCAAAACCACCTCCATTCAAGTCATATAATGCTCCATCAATTATAATTTGCTTACATATTTCATTTCCCAAGATTTTGAATTCAAAAAGGTCAATTTAGCTAGTATTTTCTGTTTTTGTAGTGTATTACACTGTGAAAAGGAAATTTTCGCTACGAAACTACCTAATAGTTTCATAGCGAAACTGTCAGAAATTGAACTAGATTCACTAAGAAAATTAGTTTTTCTGCATGTCTTGTCAAATCTGCTGCAAGGCGTCAGTTCATGATTAGAGAAGTTAGGGTGGGTATCATTCGAGTTAGTTAGGGTTAAACCAAGGTACAAAGGTCATGTCTGATATCATCATTACTATTTTTAGCATGTATGAGTCATGATTAAGGCATGAGTTTTCATTGAAACTTTAAAACATTAACCAATTGAGTCTTTTTCATTCTCCACTCCATCTTTACATGCTATCGAGTTCTGGAGAGTTGTTTCACCAAGCCAAGCTGGTTGCTGGAATTTTCAAAATTTGCAGGTGCCACTTATCAAGCGAGGCAGAGAAGGTATAAAATCACCATGGCTACAAAGAAGAAGACCAAAAAAGGTGGTCACTGCCTCAGATATGAACCAATGGATATGAATTCACTGAATGAAGACCCAACTGCATTGGAGGTGTTTAGAAGAACACGATGTTTGCAATTTTGCCAAAGTCTGCAAGGGTTCCATTTGCAGGTTTCAAAGGAGTTTGCTAAGAGTTTTATTGGATCAACTTCAAAGGTGGGCATGTTAAATCTCATAGTAACCCTAGAAACCATTGCAGCAGCAACAAGAATCCCTAGAGGAGGAGAGCAATGGTTCAAAGGCATCAAGTTCACCATGCAGGGCTATAAATAATTCATCAAGACAGAGCATAGTGAAATTGATCTCACAAATGCTATCCCAAGGAGCTACATGAAGGAAAACTACTCAAAGCTGATGCTGATCATTCAGAAGTACTTCACCTGTGAATGGAGATATCACATGGTCTAATCCTACCACCTTAGGCTTCTGCTAAAATGTAGGAGGTCTCTTGATTTAACTTTTTACTTATACTGAAGCTTAGCTAAAATGTCAGACAAGGTTCAAGTAAAATCAGAAGGAAATGAAACCTCTCTATTTCATCATGGTTTGATCAAGTTACTGGTGTCAGAGGAGTTAAAAAGATTAGGCAGAGATTGGACATATTTTCTATTTATAAGTGGTTTTGAAGTAGATGCTATCACTCCTAAAAGAACTCCCAAACCTAGAGATATCGCATCACCTTCAGTGGCAGAGAAGTTAGAACCAGTTAGCATAGAGACATAGCCTTTGCAAAAGGTCGATACACCTAAAGCTACACCTGTAAAAAAAAGCCAACAGTGAGCAAACATGCCATCAAGAGGATTACAAGGAGCCAAGTAGTGGCAAAATGTAATTTAGAGGACATCTTTCATGCCATTGATATTGAAGAAACTCCCATAGTCCAAGCTGAAGATATAGATGAGGGAGTAAGGAAGCTTAAGAAATGAAAAATAGCTAAGAAGTTAGAATTTGTAGGGGATGATGCTGGATTTATATTTCAAGCTAGAAAACCAATGACAAGACATGCCAGGAAAGTCTTGGAAAGTAGAAAAGAAGCTTAAAAGGTCAGTGAAACTGTTCAGCCACCACCAAGCATCATAGACCTCTGATCACCTGCAAAAGAAGATGTGGTCATCAAGAAAAAGAAGAGCAAAGAGAAAATCACTGAAAAGACAGAAGTTGAAGCCCTTAAGGAGCAGTTGAAATAGGCAAAGGAAGAGATATCAGTCTTGAAGAAGGAGGCAAAGAAGCATAGAGCTGAAAGGATCCAGTTTGAAAAATTGAGCAATATTTGGGAGGATCAAGTCACAAGTGTCTCAAATACCTTGGACAATTCATAAAAATTGATAAAGTGTACTCAACCACTAAGAGGATAAGTCAAGCATGTCAAAAAGGTAAATCTAAACTTGCAAGCCAAGAATAGGACAATGAAGGATCAAGTGAAAGACTTAGAACAAGAACTAGAGTTGATTCATGAAGAGCTGGAAAAGAAAGGTTTAAAGATGACTGTGGTTGAGGAGTCCATTGCTCAATTGATCACAAATGAGGAAGAAACACCACAGGAACCATAAAATAAGATTGAATATGTTTTAGAGGGTTCATTAGATGCATAAGATCAGGTTTTAGTAGTAGGAGGTCATTTTATGAAGACAATTTTGAAATAGGCAAATTCTGTGTTTTTACACAGTTTTTCCTCTTTTCGTAGCGTTTCCTAGACTTAAAGCCATGAAAATTCTACGACAAAACTTGTAGCAGCCTTTTTTCCTCTAAATTCAATTTTTGCAGTTTTCAAGGAGGGAGAATGAAGGTGGTGATCTGTCATTATTTGATGGACCATGGAACAACAAAGGAGAAGAGTTTTTGGGTGCAGAAGCTGCTTTTGCAATGCTACTAAAGCTCGCTATGAAACTGTCATGTTTTCGTAGTAAGCTATTTTTGAAGATTTTGGAGCAGCTTAATGGTAGATTTGGATAGCTGGACTCTTCCAACATCTCAAGGGAGCTTATCATCAAAGAATTATGACTTGAAGGAAGTGTTGTGGAGACAAGTCTTCAGCTAAAGCACTCATTAAATATAAGGGTTATGCATCCTTGAAAAATAGGGTTTTGTTCCACATGTTTAGAAGAGTCATAAATTTGTAAAGTGGTGATGAACTATGTCATATCTTTTTCGAGCATGTGATACTTCATTGGCAACTGTCATGTAATTGCTTCATAAGATAAGGTAGAGTATGTAATAAATAGGAATTAGAATCCTATTGGAGAAGTCTTCTTTAAGGTGTACATATCAGTTTCTTGTTAGAAGTCATGTTTTTCAGTTATGTGATGTGCCATAGGAGAATTCGATGAATCTAGCCACCAGGAAGATCATCTTTGATGTAAATAAGGTCTATTTAAAGACAAAGCATTGAAGTAGTGAAGGGTTAGAGATTTTTTGCACCAAACTGCTGCTTTATGTATTTTGACTTATATTAGTAATACAGAGTGACTTTCTTCTTGACAGATCTAAGATTCTCACAGATTTTTTAATGTGTTATTGATCTACATCTTATGCTTTATCACTTGCAGTAGATTTCATTTTTATTACTCAGAATTCATAACTCTATGCTCTGACTTCCTTTAGTAATGAAATGATTGTGTTTTTGTTTGTTTTATGAGTGAATTACCTTTTTTAAAGACTCCTATCTACCTCAACTTCCATGTCAAGACACCTAGCTACTGAAACTACTTATTGTTGAATCCATAAGCCAAATGGTAGCAAACTTGCATTCTTTCAACTTGCAATTATAAAAAAACAAGATACAATTTCTATAGAGTTAGCAATCTATCTTTATCATTAACCAATATCATAAAATCCCTTTGAGATAGCCCTCTCAGAATGAAGAGGCTAAGATTTAGTTAAAATCTCGTTTGAAACAGTTACATAGAGTTGTTTGATCAACAACCAATCAAGTGAAATATTGTGATAACGTTTCGGTGCGTCTGCCGGCAGCCTGAAGATATACTTTTCCCGAAATTTTGAAGCTGAACTCTTGAAGGTAGCAGGAGCTCATAAATCTGTTCGAGGCTGCAACTACCTTGGTGACTCCATTCAAAATTCTCATGTTGAAATATGGCTTCGAAAAGGAGATATACAAGGAGTAATCCTGACCCAGATTTACCTACAATTGTGGATATTCCAAACACAATTTCCAGATGCATTCAATAAAGTTTTTCATAATCAGGTACTCCATTACACACAAAAACCTTGTACTATTAAGTTTTAAGAAGTGCTAAAGATAAAAAGTTTGATGATAAAATTCAGGAAGTCTTGTTTAGGTCTGAAAATGAAAAGGAATTGACTAAAATTGTCTTAGACCTACATAGAAGAGATATTGATACCTCAGCCTTAGTAAACCAAAACTATAAAGAAGGGTTTTGGGAATCAATCACATTATAGGTTTTGTTAGAAAGGGAATTTTTGGATAGGTTGAAAGAACTAGATCCATTTGAATTTTTTCTAAGAAGAAAATCTGGTGTCCCTCTACCTGAGTGGAGGTCAATTGTAACTGGTTTGCAAAGACCAACCAAGCCACCTCCTAACAATTCATCTTCCTCTACTACTTTTATCCCTAAAACTACCACAGTTCCAGTCATCATGGCAGGAAATGTGCCACCTCCACCTATTGCTGCACCTGCTAGGTATGCCCCTCTTGTTCTCCCAGCTGTCCTTAATGCCCTTCCTAGAAAATATTTTGCTAGAATCAAAACTTGGGCAAGTGATGAAGATATTATAGCTGGAGAGCATGTAGACCAATTTAATGACTTCATAGACGGGGAGGACGTTGACCATGAAGATTCCAAGATGAGATTATTTGCTCAGAGCTTTACTGGTGAGGTCAGAAAGTGGTTCAAAGCCCTTGCTACAGGAAGCTGCATAATTGAAATGAATTTGAAGATAGCTTCTTGAGAAAGTAGGGAAATAGAACCAACCCTGTGCAAGCCCTCACTGAGTATAATAGTTTGAAAATATTTGTTGATGAAACTGTCCAAAATTTCTCCAAAATATTTATGACTCCATCCCTGCCCATATAAAGCCTCCACCATGAGCAGATCAACTGAGATATGTTGAGGCCTTTGATTATGACTTTTCTATCTTGCTAAGAGAGAGAGAATCCCCTTGACTAGCTGAAATGAAAAATGATGTTATGAAGGTGGAGTTCAATATGATAACGGTGAAAAATTCCAAGATGGGAAAGACAAAATTGAAAGAAGAAGATAAGCCTTCCACCTCAGATGATAAATTTGACTCCATGATGAAGACAATGGAAAAAATGATGGATAGGCTTGCCCTTGGGAATACATATACTCCTCCTACACAACATGAACCTCAATTTAGAAATCCTCAGTTTAGAAGACCTCAAAATTAGCTGAGACCAAGGGAAAATAGAAATTAGCCTGACTCTCAAGTTAGGCCTCCTTTTCAGCAAAATTTAGTTGATGAAGAAGATCAGCCTGAAATACCAGAAGAATCTATTCATTGCTTGGATGAAAACATGTCAGGGATATTTTTGACTAAGGAAGAACATGATGAGTCTGATCATGATGTTAACAAGGGTGAAGAACCATCTGATTACCTTAAGGGTTACCAACATGCACTCTTTGAGATGCAGAAACAATACAACCTCGGAAACAGAAATGTTCCTATTACTGCAAGCAAAACACACCCTAAGAAAGATGCCCCCAAAGTCGCTGAGGTTAGAAAGGATCCACCACCTCCTCCTCTTGTCAAAGAGACTGAAAAATTTGCTTCTATGTTTAGTTTGGAGAATGATATCTCCAAGATCAAAATCCTAGTCCGTTTTGGAGAAATTATTAAGGAGAATGAATATAGAAGTAAAATTATAAAAATGTTGAATTCTCAACCAAGAGCTCATGACATCCTTAATGTTCAAGAAGATCATCCAACCATATACTTGGGACCAAGATTGGAGGATGAGCAAAATGAAGAGGTGCCTCCTTTCTATGTCAGTCTTAGTATTCATGACATGACATGCATAATTCCATGTTGGATTCAGCGACCACTCATAACCTCATGCCTAAAGTAATTATGGAAAGTATGGGATTGGAAATTACTAGGCCATATAAGGATTTGTTTTCTTTTGATTCAAAAAGAGTTCAGTGCATTGGTTTGATAAAAGATGTTGTTGTTGGTCTTACATAAGTCCTTTCCAAGACAATGGTAATGGAAATTGTGGTAGCAGACATTCCACCTAAGTTTGGCATGCTGTTATTAGGGTCTTGGGCAGCAAAGATCAAAGGCACCATGCATATGGACCTAACTTATGCCACCATTCCTGTTTTTGGTGAGCAAAGAAGACTATACAGAGAAACAAGGATGACTTATATGGTAAGTAGTAAGGAAAAACCTCAGAATTTCCCAATATATGTTGTTGATACTGAATTAGGATCTGCTATACTTTTCAATGAATTGACTGATGAAGCAGAAGATGAAAAGAAATCAGAAAATCATTAAGCAGAAATTCAGGAAACAGAAAATCAGCAAGACAGTGAAGAAAAGGCATAAGGTTGGTGGTTGTTACACTTTGATGGATCAACAGGAAGAGAAGGAGCTGGAGCAGGCATTTGGATCACAACTCTAGAGGATGAAAGTATGCTCTTTTCTTTCAAACTGAACTTGGATTGCACAAATAACATGGCTGAGTATGAATCTCTAGTTTTGGGTTTAGAAATTTTGAAAAGATTGGGTGCCCAAAATATTTATGTTTGTGGAGATTCTAAATTAGTTATTAAACAAGTTGAGGGTGTATATCAAACCAAGGATGTGAGAATGAGAGCATACATAAACTTGATCATGGAGATGTTAGAGAATTTTCAAGAGTTTTGATTTACTGTGAATACTAGGGACCAAAACACAATAGATGACTCCTTAGTTGTCTCTGCAAGTCTATTTATTATTCCTGCACATTCCACTAAATTATATGAGGTTTAAGTTCGCCATAGGCCTGCAATCCCTAACAATATTATCCATTGGAAAGTTTTTGAGGATGACCAACAAGTCAAAAAAATTATAGAATTGAAAGAGGAGTTTGAAAGCACACAAGTAGATCAACAAAACATGCTTGTTGAAACTAAAGGGGATTTTGAAGTGTTGTAGCTGAAGAATAATTCTATACCTAAATTTCTAATCTCACTTGAAAATCCTTTTGACTATAATGATGTGTTCAAATATCCTAGGATACAAGCTGATGATGAAGAGGTAGAGATTTGTAACCTTGGTATAGTATCGATGCCAAAAATGATTAAGCTTTCAAAGTTTCTTTCAGTTGACATGAAATAGAAATATATTGAGACGATGAAAAGGTTCATAGATTTTTTTGCATGGATTTATGGTGATTTGAAGAAATATGATCCTACTATTATTTAGCATACCATTCCTATTAAAGAAAATGAAAATCCTTTCAAATAGAAGCTAAGGAGGATTAATCCAATTCTCATGCCTCTGATTGAGAAGGAAATCAAGAAGCTCTTTGATGCCAAAATTATTGTCTAGATCAGATTCTCAAAGTGGCTTGCATACTTGGTTCTAGTCAGAAAAAAGAGTGGAGAAATCAGAATTTGCATTGACTTCAGAAACTTGAACAAATATTCTCTGAAGGACAAATATCCTCTCCCAAATATGGACGAAATTCTGCAGAACATTTTTGGTTCCCAAAGGATGTCTATGCTGGACGGTTTTTCAGGATATAATTAGATACTAGTGCATCCAAAAGATCATGAGAAAATTGCCTTTACCACACCATGGGGCACATGCATGTATGCCAAGATACTCTTTGGTTTGATGAATGTAGGAGCGAAATTTCAAAGAGAAATGGAAATTTCCTTTGTTGAGGAGAAGGATAAGTTGGTGGTCGTCTATATGGATGACATAACAGTTTTCTCAAGGAGAGAGGAGGACCACTTGAAGCATCTAGAAAAAGTTCTGCTGAAGTGTAGAAGGTTTGGAATTTCTCTCAATCCCACTAAAAGCATTTTTTCTCTAACTTCAGGGAATTTGCTTGGGCATATTATATCTAAATATGGGATCAATATTGATCCAAATAGGGTCACTACCATTCAGAAAGTATATCTGCCTAGAAGCAGGAAACAAATTCAGTCTTTCCTTGGAAGGGTGAATTTTATGAGAAGGTTTATTCCCAACTTTGCTGAGATTGTTAAAGACATAACCAAGATGCTGAAGAAAGGAGCTGACATCAAATGGATAGTGGAAGAAAAGAATTAATTTGAGGAGATCAAGAAGGCACTCACTCAAGCACCAGTGTTGATCAGCCCTAATTTTTCAAAGGAATTTCTGGTTTTTACATTTGCATCAAAAAATGCAATTGTTGGAGTTTTGCTGTAGAAAGGAAAACAAGGTACTAAGCAACCCATTTCATTTTTTATTAGGACCTTATCTAATTCAGAACTGAAGTACAATATCCTAGAGAAACAGGCCTATGCTTTGGTCAAAGCCATCAAACATTTCAGAATTTACATTCTACATTCTCATGTTATAGCATTTTTTCCTAATGCTATTGTGAAGGACATCCTAACTCAAGTTGATCCTGAAGGTAAAATAGTGAAGTGCATAGAAAACTTGCTCGAATATGATATAGAGATCAGACCTACGAAATTGGTGAAAGGTCAAGGGCTAGAAAAGCTGATGGCACATTCCAATTTTGACTGTCTTGGTATGAATTTAATTGCAGAAATTTCAGAATTATCAGATGAAGATGAAGAGCTGATTCCCATTGAAGAGAAGTACATCCTTTCTGACTGGTACAAAGATATTATTTTTGTCTTACATCATCATAGGGATCTTGCTGAATTGCAAAAGTCTAAAGCAAGGTTTGTGAAGATAAAATCCATGAGGTATTGCATCATAGATAAAAATCTGTATTGGAAAGATACTGGTGGTATTCTTTTGAATTGTTTGATGGAAGAGGAGGCTGAAAAAGTGATTGAGGAGTTTCACAAAGGAGATTGTGGAGGTCATCATCATTGGAAGGCAAAAACAAACAAGATTCTCAAAGCAGGGTTCTACTGGCCTACAACGTTCAAATATGTCTACAAAAAGATTGCTGCATGCCATGAATGCCATATTTTTTATGGTAATAAAAAGCTTGTCCCTTTATCCTTGATGCCTGTCTATGTTGAGGCGCCATTCCAGTAGTGGGGGTTATATTTTATTGGTGAGATTCATCCATCATCTTCAGGTCAACATCATTGGATCCTGACAGCTACTGATTATTTCACCAAGTGGATTGAGGAAATCCCAAATAGGCAAGCAAATGATTTAGTTATCATTTCATTTTTGGAGAATAATATATTGTCTAGGTTTGGCTGCCATATGAAGATCATCACTGACAATGCGCAGCCATTCAAATCCAAGAGGCTGATTAATTTTTGTCATCAATATCACATTACACTTGGACATTCTACTACATATTATCCATAAGGTAATGGTCTTGCTGAGCCTTCTAACAAGAGCATTGTGAGGATTATTAAGAAGGTGTTGCAGGAAAATAAAAAGTCATGGCATCTGAAGTTGAAGTATTTCCTATGGGCTGATAGAGTGTGCACTAAAAGGTCAATTGGTACCTCACCTTATGAGTTGGTATATGGAGCTAAAGCTATCTTTCCTACATCCTTGGGAGTGCCTGTTATGAAGCTGCTGCAAGGATTAGAGGAGGATCCAAACACAATTCAAAGGAGAATAAGCCAGTTGATAGCTCTCCAGGAGAAAAGGGAGGAAGTCTATAACATCATTCAACAATCTCAAAACATAATTAAGAATACATTTGACAAGAAGGTCAAAGAGGAAAACTTTTAGATTCAAGATATGGTATTGAAATGGGAGGCCATAATTGAAGAAAAGGGGAAACATGGTAAGTTTGAGAATATTTGGAAAGTTCCATTCATAGTGGCTGCATTTCCTGGAAACAACACTTACATATTGCAGGAGATGGATGAACAACCTTGTGCTAGAGGGCCTGTCAATGGTATGTTTTCGAAGCACTATTCCTCTTAATTCCTATTGATCCTTCATTCCATTGTATATATTCCATTTTTTTATGTTTTTCTGCTAATAAATACAAGTTGATCATCAAGCTTGAGCCCGCGGTGAAGGCCATTAAAGTTTGAAGGAAATCTTGGCAGATTTCAGAGTTTTTATTTCCAAGAATATGGATAACGCTGGAACTACAGGTTCTTTGGTGTACCACAGGGGCACACCATCCTAAGTGGATCCACTTTTATCACTCAGAAAAAGTGAAACATTATTTGGTAGGGTCATAGAGTTCATTTATCAAAGGTATGGTCATAGAGTTCATTAGGAAAATTTAAATTTTTTCATATTAACCTATCCTAAGCTTCAAACCCACCTCCATTCAAGTCATATCATGTCCCATCAGTCATCATTTGATGACGTATTTCATTTCCCAAGATTTTGAATTAAAAAAGGTCACTTTAGCCAATATTTCCTGTTTTCGTAGTGTATTACACTGTAAAAAGACAATTTTCGCTACGAAACTACCTAATAGTTTCATAGCGAAACTGTCAGAAAATGAACTAGATTCACTACGAAAATTAGCTTTTCTACCTGTCTTTTCAAATCTAGTGCAAGGTGTCAGTTCATGGTTAGAGAAGTTAGGGTGGGTATCATTCGAGTCAGTTAGGGTTAAGCCAAGGTACAAAGGTCATGTTTGAGGTCATCATTACTGTTTTTAGCATGTATGATTCATGATTAAGGCATGAGTTGTCATCGAAACTTCAAAACATTAACCTATTGAGTCTTTTTCATTCTCTGCTCCATCTTTTCATGCTATTGAGTTCTGGAGAGTTGTTTCACCAAGCTAAGCTGGTTGCTGGAATTTTAAAAAGTTGCAGGTGTCACTAATCAAGTGAGGCAGAGAAGGTATAAAATCACCACGGATACAAAGAAGAAGACCAAAAAAGGTGGTCACTGCCTCAAATATGAACCAATAGATATGAATTTTCATAATGAAGACCCAACTGCATTGGAGGTGTTTAAAAGAATAGGGTGTTTGCAATTTTTCCAAAGTCTGCAAGGGTGCCATTTGCAAGTTTCAAAGGATTTTGCTAATAGTTTTACTGGATCAGCTTCAAAGGTGGGAAAGTTAAATATCATAGTAACCCCATAAACCAATGCAGCAACAACAGGAATCCCTAGAGGAGGAGAGAAATGGTTCAAAGGCATCAAGTTCACCATGCAGGACTGTAAAGAATTCATCAAGACAGAGCATAGTGAAATTGATCTCACAAATGCTATCCCAAGGAGCAACATGAAGGAAAACTACCCAAAGCTGATGTTAATCATTCAGAAGTACTTCACATGTGAAGGGAGATATCACATGGTCTACTCCTACCACCTTAGGCTTCTGCTACATTTTGTGGGTAAGAGGTCTCTTGATTTACCTTTTTACTTATATAGAAGCTTAGCTAAAATGTCAGACGAGGTTCAAGTTAAATCAGAAGGAAATTAAACCTCTCTATTTCATCATGGTTTGATCAAGTTGTTGGTGTTAGAGGAGTTAAAAAGGTTAGGCAGAGATTGGTAATATTTTCTGTTTATAAGTGGTTTTGAAGTATATGCTATCGCTCCTAAAAGAACTCCCAAACCTAGATATATCCCATCACCTTCAGTGGCAGAGAAGTTAGAACCAGTTAGCATAGAGACAGAGCCTTTGCAAAAGGTTGATACACCCAAAGCTACACCTGCAAAACAAAAGCCAACAATGAGAAAACATGGCAGCAAGAGGATTACAAGGAGCCAAGTAGTGGCAAAAGGTAATTTAGAGGACATATTGCATGCCATTGATATTGAAGAAACTTCCATAGTCCAAGCTGAAGATATAGATGAGGGAGGAAGGAAGCTTAAGAAAGGAAAAACAACTAAGAAGTTAGAATTTGCAGGGGATGATGTTGGATTTATGTTTAAAGATAGAAAACCAATAGCAAGACATGCCAGGAAAGTCTTGGAAAGTAGAAAAGAAGCTCAAAAGGTCATTGAACTATTCAACCACCACCAAGCATCATATACCTCTCATCACCTGCAAAAGAAGATATGGTCATCAAGAAAAATAAGGGCAAAGAGAAAATCACTGAAAAGACAGAAGTTGAAGCCCTTAAGGAGAAGTTGAAAGAGGCAAAGGAAGAGATATCAGTCTTGAAGAAGGAGGCAAAGAAGCATAGAGCTGAAAGGATCCAGTTTGAACAAATGAGCAATATTTGGGAGGATCAAGTCACAAGTGTCTCAAATACCTTGGACAATTCATAAAAATTGATAAAGTGTGCTCAACCACTAATAGGAGAAGTCAAGCACCTCAGAAAGGTAAATCTAAACCTGCAAGCCAAGAACAGGACACTAAAGGATCAAGTGAAAGACTTAGAACAACAACTGGAGTTTATTCATGAAGAGCTGGAAAAGAAAGGTTTAAAGATGACTGTGGTTGAGGAGCTCATTTCTCAACTGATCACAAATGAGGAAGAAACACCACAAGAACCATAAAATGAGATTGAATATGTTTAAGAGGGTTCATTACATGTAGAAGATCAAGTTTTAGGAGCAGGAGGTCGTTTTATGAAGACAATTTTGAAATAGGAAATTTATGTGTGTTTACACAGTTTTTCCTCTTTTCTTAGCGTTTCCTAGGCTTAAAGCTAGGAAAACACTACGAAAAAACTTGTAGCAGCCTTTTTGCCTCTAAATTCAATTTTTGCAGTTTTCAAGGAGGGAGAATGATGGTGGTGATGTTTCATGATTTTATGGACACCATGGAATAGAAAAGGAGCAGAGTTTTTGGGTGCAAAATCTACTTTTGCAATGCTACTAAAGCTTGCTACGAAACTGTCCTATTTTCATAGCGAGCTATTTTTGAAGATTTTGGAGCAGCTTAATGGTAGATTTGGATAGCTGGACTCTTCCAACATCTCAAGGGAGCTTATCATCAAATAATTATGACTTGAACGAAGTGTTGTGGAGACAGTTCATCAGCTAAAGCACTCGTTGAAGGTAAGGGTTATGCATCCCTGAAAAATAGGGTTTTGTTCCACATGTTTAGAAGAGTCATAAATGTGTAAAGTGGTGATGAACTATGTCATAGCTTTTTCAAGCATGTGATACTTAGTTGGAAAATATCATGTAATTTTTTCACAATATAAGCTAGAGTATGTAATAAATAGGAATTAGAATCCTATTAGGAGATGTCTTCTTTAAGGTGAAGCTATCAGTTTCTTGTTAGAAGTCAAGTTTTTCAGTTATGTGATGTGTCATAGGAGAATTCAATGAATCTAGCCACTAGGCAGATCATCTTTGATGTAAAGAAGGTATATTTAAAGAAAAAGCATCAAATTAGTGAAGGGTTGGATATTTTTTGCAACAAACTACTCCTTTATGTAATTTGAATTTCTTGACAGACCTGAGATTCTCATGGAGTTTTTAATGTCTTATTGATCTACATATTATACTTTACCACTTGCAGTAGATTTCATTTCTATTACTCAGAATTCATAACTCTATTCTCTGACTTCCTTTAGTAATGAAATGATTGTGCTTTCCTTTATTTTATGAGTGAATTATCTTTGTTAAAGAATCCTATCTGCCTTAGCTTCCATGTCAATGAACCTAGCTACTGAAACTACTGATTTTTGACTCGATAAGCCCAATGGAAATTATAGAAAAATAGGATACAATCTCTATAGAGTTAGCCGTCTATATTTATCATTAACCAATATCATAAAATCCCTTTGAGAGAGCCCTCTCAAACTGAAGAGGTTAAGCTTTAGTCAAAAACTGGTTTGAAACAGTTACATAGAGTTGTCTGATCTGCAGCCAATCAAGTACAATTTTGTGATAACATATGGGAATTTCCTATTACTCCCCCTCACCTTGAGGCTAATATAACAAACATGAAAACAATGTTTCGCGGTGCAGCCCCTTTGGCTAAAGGCATCCAAGACATTTTTCGTTGGGATCCATCTGTCTGAGCATACTCAATCAAAGTTGCTTATGGGACCCTCCTTAAAGATCAATTCCCCTATCCTTTGTGGCCCATATGGAAGCTCACATGGAAATATGAAGCCCTTCACAAGATAAATATGTTCATCTGGATTCTGCTCAAAGGTAAGATTCTGACTTCTTACAACTTAAAAAAAGAGGTATTTGTGGTCCCTCCAAATGCCCCCTCTGCCAAAATGACGAAGAGACTGCTTTCCACCTCTTTCTGAGGTGTCACTTCGCCAACCAGTGCTGGAATGACCTCTCGATCTTCTCCCAGGTTGAACTAGCATCCATCAATTCGATCTCATATTTGATTCTGAATTGGAAAAAGGGCTACCCTTGGGGAAATAAGAGCAATAAAATTTCCAAAAGGATCTGGGACACCCTCCCATTCATGATCCTCTAGAACATATGTCTGGCTAGGAATAATATGATATTTTAGGATAAACAACCCTGCTTAAGTAAAACCAAAAACAAGACTTGGAGTCTCTCTGTTGAAACAATACTATCCAAAATGAACAACCATATCAATTTCAACGATCTTCAAGCAAAGGAAAGAATACTTCTGGGGAGAGCACTTGACAACCCTAGTATAACAAAAATCTTGTCAAATAAATCCCCCAAAAGGAGCAGTGGAAGATAAGGCTCATGGAAAAAGAGTTCATCGAGTGGTTAAATAGTTGTAAAAGACCATCACTCTTCTTTCATGGAGCATTAAAGGCCAACCCAAGCATTGCTGGAGCAGGAGGTCTCATTAAGAATGAACATGGCAGTGTTTTGTCTTCCTTCGAATGGGGGCTTGGCTCATTGTCTAACAATAGAGATGAGGCCTATGCTCTGTTCAAAGGTATCCAAATGATCAAGAGCCTCAATCTTCAAAATGTTATGATAATAGGTGACTCAGCCATAATAATCAACATGATGATAAATGGTAAGCAATCCTCCAATATTGCTCTCTGCAGGCTCATCAACATATATCGCTTCTTGAGAAAATATATGAAATATATTTCTTTCTTCCACATTCTAAGATCTAATAATAAATATGAAAACATCTTGGCTAACAAAGCCTACAATAGACCAGCCAATCAACTTCTCTACCATGATGGCACATCTCTTTCTTCTCTGCCATGATTTCCATCACTGTCAATTTTATCGATTGCATGACACCCTAAAATATTTTGTCTGAGCAAGTAAGATCTCCCCAAACCAAAATAATTGATCCTGCCGTGACCTTATCTCCTTATAGATTTTGCATTTTCTCCTCACTTTCTTTGTGAAGGCATCGGTTCAGCTCTCATGGGATCCTTCCACTGGAAGGGTTGCTTGCCCTCCTCACTTTGGTCACCCCTGCCCTCCTTTTAAATGTGGTTCCTGACTTTGATAGTGGCTATCCCGACCTTTCTCCACCGCTTCTCTTAGTATTAATCTCTGCCCCTATCTACACTATTCTAATAGCCTTCAACCCCAACATCCGTGTGCATCCTCTCAGCTCTTCGATCCCTCTCTTGAATTTTATGCATTCTCCTGCACAATCTCTTGGAGACACCATGCGAAGTGAACAATGCTCTCATTGAGCTAACCTTTAATAAGAAATGGTGTTGATATGAGGTCAGCTGAAGATCATGGAAGAAAAAAACCAAGTGGATATAGCCTTCCTTCAACAACATGATCAGTCTTACCAGAAGCAGCTCCAAGCGGCCACAAATCGATGTGCTCAAATAGAAGAATCCCTCCATATCCTGAAATACATGATTCATAAATGCTCTGCTCCAAGTTCTAGATCAAATAATGTCAAAAAAGCCAATCCAGAATACAACGAAGATAACACCGATCCTTCAACTGGATGGCCAATCAACATTGACTAATCCTCATTCCTCCCCTCTCTCCTTTGTTCATGTCCTTTAAATTTTCTCTCATGCTTGTGCAGTTTGTCACAATTTACCTTGAATCTGTAATGCAGTATAGTATCAATATTCAACACAATGGAGGTGTGGTGTTTTGTCTTTGTACCCCTCCTTGGCTATCCTCAAGTCTATCAGAATATAATAGGGAAATATCTCTCGCCCTTTTTTGAACATAATATAGCACCCGACCTTGTTAAAAAAAAAAATTTCTAAAAGTCTTTTATCTTATGAGGCAAAGTGGATGTAACTTCTGAGACAAAAGATGCAATGCAGATGCTAGTAGAGGTGGCCTTATGAAAATGTACGTGATTGAGCCTTATATAGAGGCTATTCAAATGTGCTTGATTAATTTCTAGATAACCATTTGGTTGATTGGATCAATTACATTATGCATAAATCTCGAAAGTTCCTTCATATGATTAATATCTAATATATGATATGTATAGGATCCTAGGTGAAACTTTATTTGTGTTGAATATTGTTGAAAATATAATGAGGTTTGGACCTTGGATATTTGTTACTACCACTTGTTGGGTCGTGAATACGACCGTTTTTTAACACTTATTTCATCTATTTTTACTCTTCTTTATCATGTCATTTATTATAATTTATTATATAAATCCATTTTATAATGATTTATGCTCTTATGAATGAATATTATTTCTTCTCCTTTATTTTTAATAAATTGATGATTATTATGCATAATTTTATCAATGATGGTTTATTAATATATTTTGTAACATCACTCATCATTTTAGCCTCCAAGATATTTGCCAGATTGCAGATTTGATCTCCAAATCATCATCAAATATTCCAACTCAGAAATTCGTTGGAATAAGAAGTAACAGTTTTGCGGTTGAGATTCTTGGCAAATGAAGACGAATATGGAAAATCCGGAACATGGGTTTTGTCCAAAACGGACCAAATCAACTTTTAGCAGAGAACGGTTTTCCCAAATTCAGCCTTTATTGAGAGAAACACATGGTTCTTTGAGCATGATTTTCTCAGATTTGCTGTTGCGGCCATTCTCCAAATTATCTCAGCTGCAAATAAAAATTCAACTTGCTGTTGTTGAAAGATGGATGGAAATCTATTTTCTTGTTGATCAATTGGTTAGGAACAATCCAATATTGTTATGAGAGATCATATTTACTATTTAATTTCTCCTCTTTGTGATTTTAAAAGGAGAGCATGCATTATGTATTGGGGGAGAATGCAAGAGAGATGGAGAGATTTCCTATTGTAATTATACAATTCCTCATTGGCTCTCATTTATTAAACAGAGATCGATTGTTTGTAAACACTGTTATGCATGATTAATACAAGAACGTGTTGTCGTTTAACTTCTTAGTTCTGTAGTAGCTCAGCGGTGTTTCACCAGTGGTTGAGGGCCCGACCCTAGTGGATCGATCCACTGTTTGTATCTCTACCTTTTCATTATTGTTGTGAGATAGTTCATATTTGATTTTATTACAGTTTGCAAGTTAATCGGTTTGTTGTTTAATTTCTTTGATATCAGTGTGTTATATTAATGAATCGCGTTGCTGTTCTTTTATTATTTAACAAGAATTTCAACACTGTATAATTTATCTTGTTAATGCATTAATAGAGCTTCGCTGTTCTATTTCCACTATGGTTTCATTCCACTTGGCGTTCCGTTTGATTGATATTCATTACAGATTGTTGTTCAATAGGATTGGTTATTCGATTCCATTAATTAGAGTTTGTTGTTCAGATTTATTAAATAGAATTCGTTGTTTAATTCCTTTAATTACAGTTTGAGTTCCATTTACTTTGCTATTCATTTCTGTTGATTAATTGCAAAGAGTTTGCTTTTAAAGAGTTTTCCTAGTTTACTTTCAATAGCAGCTTTAGTTCAATTTCTATTTCCTTTTAATTGCTTTAAAGCGGGACTGTCAACTGTAGAGAACATTGGTTATTGCTTCCTCGTTACCAGACTGATTTCATTGTTCCAGTTTGATTTCAATTGCATCAATTTCTAGAGGAATGAGTTATTGCTACTGTATCCTCGATTGATGTTTGTTGAGTGAATAGTTGAATTTCAGAGCATTTGAGTTTATGTTGTTGTAGTTAGATTTATTTTTCAAGCATCCATTTACTCTTGCATTTAGAACACTGTACTACATATTGAAGAGCATTACTCTTGGATAAATTTCTGCTTCCGACAGAGTACATTCTTGAAATAAAAAGTCGTTCCTGGATTGATAATTAATGTGAGATAAATAGGTGTTAAAAATATACCTTTTATACCTCAACATTTTGGCGTCGTTGCCGGGGAGAGTATATGCCATTTAGAAAAAGTGATGCATATTTAATTTTTTTTGCTTGGGAAGAATTGGGTATTAATGACAAAAGGTAAGAACCTGTGCACTGAGCAAGAAACACACTTTTTCACTCGCCCGCTTCACAAAAAAATTGAGTGAAAGCTTAAGGTAGGAATGAATGCTTGTGTTTTCTTGAATTTTAGAGGTAGAATTTTTGAAAAAAATATTGTAATTCCACTTGAGTGGTGATGTAAGCACCATCCATTTCACTAAAAAATTGACAGGAACATTTGAAGGAGGATCCTCAAAGAAACACCCGAAGAACATCTTCTATTATGGTAAGAAATGGCTCACATTGCAACTTTTGAATTCCCTATCAAAGATCCAGGAGGAGTAACACAAATGCACATAATTCCCCCATTGTCTTCATGGTTTGAAAAATGAAGATCCAGATACATTTTTATTTGAGTTTGAAATACTTTGTAGAGGATATCATTATTGTACTAATTTTCAAAGATTGAAAGTGTTTCCTCTTACTCTAAAAGGAGCAGCTCTCCGATGGTTCATGAGCCTAGGTGGGAACTGCATAAAAACATGGGAGGACATGAAGAACATATTCTTGAAGAAGTACCAAGACTATTGCAAATCCAATGAAGATATTTTCGGTATGATACAAGGGGAAGATGAAAGCTTGGAGGAATATGTGGAGCGATTTCGATACAATCTTCAAAAATCAAAGCATAAGCATTTGGAAAAAGAGATCTTGAAAACACTCCTTCTTAAAGGAATCAAAGATGATTTTTTAGAACTCTTAAATCTGATAGGAAAAGTGATGTTTTTCAGTTATCATATGATGATGTTTGTGAATTGTGCATAAGGTATTCAAGAGGAATTTCCAAGGCTGCTAAGAATTCTAGAGAAGTTTCTTCTTTATTTTCCAAATTTACTACAAGAACAAGAGACATAAGAGCTGAAATCAAGGTTTTATTTAAAAATTTTAAATATGATTTTATTATCTCTCTAAATTCACAATTGAATGTTTTGCAGGTTCAAATAAATCAAGAATTTGATGAAGTGTTTTGCTCTCATTACCAAAAGGAGCATCCCATAGATACTCACTCTTCCTTATCTAATTTGGAAGTAGCATATCAAAGAGATGGGGAAGCTGCAACAAGGTCAAAACCGTGGAAATCATGGCCTATAGGTATGGTTCAAAACACTTCCTCTCCATTCTCTTACTTGCATGATTCGTTATGGAACACTCATATGTTAGGTCAGCCATGCCAATCTCAATATAACCACTACCAATCTTGTCTACAAGATTGACATGGTTCATCTTATGATTGTATGACTATTCTCCCTCATCTTGTAGCACAAACACATCTTCTAGCTCTTCCACAACACCTTGCTTGCCTATCAAAATCATTCACTCAACCCGATCAACTACATCATCAAGAGGCTCCATTCCCTACACAATCTCCTGCTCAACTCATTCCACACCCTCACCATAATAAATCAGTACAACATGCTTATAGTGTTGAACTACAAAATTCACCGACCCTTCCCACCCATTCTATCTCACATGCACCATTGGAGAAAACTTACACTGAGACTCAGAATGTATCAAATCCAAAAATTGTAGAAGTTATGAAAGAAAATGACATTTCTTCTAGTTTTCACCAACAAACCATTTTAAAATCTCAAGAACTTCATGATACGATGGCTATGGGAAATCAAGAAATTAAGGGATACATTGAAGATTGGTTTCACTCCATCATTTGTTTGCAACATCACTCCATACTTCAACAATTTTTGGCACTATCTTTTCAAGGGAAGTTGGCTTCTCATACCCTAATTTTTATTAACATGCATGTTTCAAATTTTGGTATGTACATAATTGAAGCCTTATTTCGAAAATGGTTACAGCGGAAATACTCTTATACGTAATCATATTCATTTTCCAATTTAGAGTAGGCTAGTGTAGAAAAATAAAATAAATAAGGAAATAAAATAAACACATTTTTTTATTTTTGTAAAAATAGTTGTTTCTTTGTTGCAACACGCTGTGAAATCAACATTGATGATAAATATTATAATTTATTTGTGTATGTAGATGAATTATATTGCAAATAAAAATTCTCCGAACACTTATATTCATTTTTCTCATCAATATGGAAAAATTTCTTGAATATCATATTTTTTTGGCTTGCGGGCTTGATGAAATTTTTGAAAACACAGTTGGGACAGTCATGTTTTGGGGGACCAAAAGTGAATATTTTTAAAACCTATTTATATCATAAGTAGCCATTTATTTATAATTTCCAACCCAATTGTAATCACTCAATTTGGATTTGAAACGAAAAAGTTAGAACCAAAACATTGACAGGGTGTCTAGTAGGCAGCTCAAGAACAGAGTTGGGACAGTCAGTTTTTGGACGCCTAAATGACTATATTTTTAAAACCTATTTTTATGGTAGATTCCTCTATGAATATAGTTTACAATGCAATTTGAATCACTCAGTTTTGATATTGTATGAGAAATTTATGACTAAAATACTGACTGCCTATCATAAATCAGCACTCTTGAAACTCTGTTTTCTCAGCTGTTCACTAGTGTATTTGACCCACCAATTCTTCTTGTATTCAAAAATTGTTTCTATTGGAGATAAATAAATGAATCTAATTTAATCTTCAATTTTAATCGGTTCAATCCACCACCAAACGAAAAATTTATGCTTGAAATATCAACTGTTGGTCTAAGCTGGAAAATCGAAAACGACTCTATTATGCAGGTTGTTCTAAACAAATTTGACATATCATAGCATTGAATTTTTAAAAATTGTTTCTATTGGAGTTAAAACTTAGAATTAACTCTCATTTTGCTTTGTAATCACTCAAATCAGACGAAAAAAGAAGAAGTTATGATTGAAACACTGCTAGTTAGCATGATTGGCCACTGCTCTTCCACAGGTAATAAATTAATTTTACTTTGTCCATGGATTTGTTCTACAGAGTAACTACTTGTTAGTTTTTTTCATAATTCTTAGATTAGGGGAGCTCGCACACCTCTCTTTCTCCATGATTTAATGTTTTATTGCAGGTATATACTCGTTTTTTGCAGGTCTTAGCAACACAAAAAAGGTCAATTTTTGGACGAGTGATTCTTGAAAGAAATTTTAGTGAAACAAGGGAATTTCATCCACTTCATTACCTAATAGATTCATTACAAGAAGAAATGAAGAATTGATTTCCATTTGAAGATTCATGTCACTGCTGCCAAAACATTTTACAAAACGATTTTTTTTTATTAATAGATTGATATTCCCTTAGGAAATAACATCATAGTTGTTGTAACTTAATAAAGTGTTGTTTTTTTTTTAAATTTCTTTTATGTTTTTGTGTTTCAGGTGTTGATCCCTCCAAATTTTAGTTTCCGTTCCATTTTCAATTGCACAATAAGGACCCCACCATGCAAGTTTCAATTACAGAAGACAATTCTTCGATAGCACCAATTCTATTAAAAAAAAAAGTTACTTTTTGTTGAAACCTGTACATAAAGTTTGTTTTCTTTTACTGTGCTTGTTTTTTTGTATAAAATTTTATTTCTTGAACCATTCTTACTTTGCTTGCTGTGAATTTTTGTTGTTCCTTTCCAAAGGAATAGCACTTTCGTTGTTTCTTTCGAAAGGAACAACAATATTGTTGTGAGCGTTTTGCTGTTCCTTTCGAAAGGAACAACAATATTGTTGCGAGCGTTTTTGTTGTTCCTTTCCAAAGGAACAACACCTTTTTAGTGCATTTTTCTTGTTTGTGAACAACTTTTTGAGGAATTTTTTGAATTTTTCATGGCTTTTTGAAAGACAAACATACAATTTATAGAAATATACACAAATTAGAGGTTACTAGAATCAACAAATCAAGAGAAATTGTCATTTTTAAGAAATTGTTTTGTAGTGATAAGAAAAGGAAATGACACAACTATCTATATCACTTTGTTGTCTTTATTTTCACTAAGACTAATATGATCGAATATCTTTATCATGTTGGTTCTACCCTAACTCTTCACAACTCTCTTTGATTTTTATTTATTGAATAAGAATAAGGGCATACTTTCTCTATTGATATGTTCAAAATTCTTCCACCATCCCTACTCTTAAGGAGTGTTGAGCCATCCTCTATACATAAATAGAGAAGTGCTACATAAAAAAATAAGAAAAGACTCTCTATATGGTTACTAATAATCCTATGATATGACAGATGGAGGATAGGGAGTCTCATCAAGAGCCAGCCTACTATGATCGTAAGGGAGCAGTGAAGTGGCATTCCCATTATGGCCACCACACCAGAGACATGATCCAATGGACAACTCAGAAAAATAAAAAGTCCTTGGAACAAGAGGTCTCATCACGAGCTGGCCTGCCCACCTTTCACTCCTTCCTAGTGAATGGCGTTGTGATTCATCTGGTCCCCAAGCCAGCACAATGGCTTCCATAATGACATTACACAGCATTTCCCTAGGCATAAATAAAGGATAATGGTTCCAAGGGTGAGAAAGCAACTTTGTCAAGGTTATAGACACCTGTGGGCAATAGAGCTCTGCTGATGGTATTGAAGTCATATTTTTCACAAATCAATAGTAATGATAAACCCTTTTCTTATATCCTTATCTAATATCAAATGAGAGTATGCCCCTAAACCGTTTGTTCGGAATCGCTTATGCATGCAATTTATTTATAAATCAATCAAAATGGTTTATGTGGATAATGACCACATAAGTATTTTTTTCACATTAGTTGTCATTTTCCCTTATTTTTGAATCCTTACATAAACATTTCCATGTCTACTCACGATTTCAAAATATGCATTGATTTCAGTAATGCGATAATTTGTTGATGATATCATAAGTCTGTATGCCTTTCCATGCTATACAAATGTTGTGCAGTACGTTGCTCTTCTATTTGTTGATTTGCCACAATATTGATACTTCATTTCTACAGAATTTTTGCTGATTGAACTTTTGGCATACATCTTATCTGTTGCCATTCAAAACTAAAACTGTGGAGTCAAGAAAATTGCATACAAAATCATGATTTGTTTACAGGAGAACAACAAGTATGGGGAGAAATTCTATCTGCAGCACGACCACACTATTGCAACTAACAGCAAAGGCTTGCAAACACACACAATTCTTCAGACATGATGTGTTTGCATGGCTTCCACCTTTTGCATCACTTTCAGTATCTGCTCAGCCTACATCAGCTTCAACAAAGGCCAATCCCTACATGTCCTTCCACATTTTTTCGGAGGTAACACTCGAGGTAAAATAGCATAATTTTCTGATTTATTATGAATTTAGGAGAATTTCATGAAAATCCATTGAGCATTATTTATCATCATTCATTCCACATCTTTACCACTTCCCATTTTTTTAGACACGTCTCATCTTTCAGTTTGGGGGAGTGTTGATTTCGTTCATTTCTTTCTTATGACCATGTCAGTAATCTTCTTTGATATTCTTATTCATTCTCAACACCTCCCTTATTCCATGTTGTTTTATACCAAGCATCAATTTCAACAGATTGTAGCAACCACCTCTCTTTGTTTTCTAGCATCGCATGAGGACATGCTAATTTTTCAGTTTGGGGGAGGGGGGGGAATTGCTACACATGATGGATGTTTTCCACTTTATTTCTCCTTTAAGGCATACAATTTCATTTTTATACAATGCAGAAATTGATTTGCATATATATTTAAAACTATGAACTGAATTCTTGTGATTTCTAGATAACAAAGAGGTATCATTAAAATACACAAACCCAGATAATTTCACGCTAAATTAGTTCATAAAATTTCGAAAATTAGGCACCATCACTTACAACCATTTTTTTTATATCTCATGATCCGTGCATCTAAACGATCTAAACGATCTGATTTTTGAGAAAATGGTTAATGAATTTTGTCGTTACTTATGTCACATTTTTCTGCAACTTCATATACATATAGTTGAACTTCAATTGTAAAAATTGTTATTCCTTTATCAAAATTGTTAAAATTGAATATTCATTAGCTGAGGAAAAATTCATTTTTTCCATCCATTTCATGAGTTGGGATGAACAATTTTCTTTGCTTGGTTAACACCTGGGTTTTGTCTTTGGGTTGAATGAGGACATGCAATATATTCAGTTCTGGGTTGCATGAGGACATGCAATATATTCAGTTTGGGGATATGTTGGGCCATGAATACAACCACTTTTTAACACTTATTTCATCTATTTTTACTCTTCTTTATTATGTCATTTATTATAATTTATTATATAAATCCATTTTATAATGATTTATGCTCTAATGGATGAATATTATTTCTTCTCATTTATTTTTAATAAATTGATGATTATTATGCATAATTTTATCAATGATAGTTTATTAATATATTTTGTAACATCACTCATCATTTTAGCCTCTAAGATATTTTCCAGATTGCAGATTTGATCTCCAAATCATCATCAAATATTCCAACTCAGAAATTCGCTGGAATAAGAAGTGACAATTTTGCAGTTGAGATTCTGGGCAAATGAAGACGAATATGGAAAATCTGGAACATGGGTTTTGTCTAGAACGGACCAAATCAACTTCAAGAAAGAACGGTTTGCTCAAATTCGGCTTGTATTGAGAGAAAAAAAAGGTTCTTTGAGCACGATTTTCTCAGATTTGCTGTTGCGGCCGTCCTCCAAATTATCTCAGCTGCAAATCCAAATTCGACTTGCTGTTGTTGAAAGATGGATGGAAATCTATTTTCTTGTTGATAAATTGGTTAGGAACAATCCAATATTGTTATGATACATCATATTTACTATTTAATTTCTCCTCTTTGTGATTATAAAAGGAGAGCATGTATAATGTATTGGGGGAGGATGGATGAGAGATGGAAAGATTTCCTGTTTTAATTATACAATTCCTCATCGGCTCTCATTGATTAAACAGAGATCGACTGTTTGTAAATGCTGTTATGCATGATTAATACAAGAACGTGTTGTCATTTTTCTTAGTTATGCAGTAGCTCAGCGGCGTTTCACCGGTGGTTGAGGGTCCGGCCTTGGTGGATCGATCTGTTGTTTATATCTCTACCTTTTCATTATTGTTGTGAGATAGTTCATATTTGCTTTTATTACATTTTGCAAGTTAATCGGTTTGCTGTGTAATTGCTTTGATAGCAGTGTGTTATATTAACGAATCGCGTTGATGTTCTTTTATTATTTAACAAGAATCTCAACAATGTATAATTTATCTTATTAATGCATTAATAAAGCTTCGTTGTTCTATTTCCATTATGGTTTCATTACACTTGGTGTTCCATTTGATTGATATTCATTACAGATTTTTGTTCAATAGGATTGGTTATTCGATTCCATTAATTAGAGTTTGTTGTTCAGATTTATTAAATAGGTTTCGTTATTTAATTCCTTTACTTTGTTGTTCATTTCTGTTGATTAATTGCAAAGAGTTTTCTTTTAAAGAGTTTTCCTAGTTAACTTTCAATAGCAGCTTTAGTTCAATTTCTATTTCCTTTTAATTGCTTTAAACCAGGACTGTCAACTATAGAGAACATTGGTTATTGCTTCCTCGTTCCCAGATTGATTGTCTTGTTCCAGTTTGATTTCAATTGCATCAATTTCTAGAGGAATGAATTATTGCTACTGTATCCTCGATTGATGTTTGCTGAGTGAATAGTTGAATTTCAAAGCATTTGAGTTTATGTTGTTGTAGTTAGATTTATTTTTCAAGCATCCATTTACTCTTTCATTTAGAACATTGTACTACATATTGAAGAGCATTGCTCTTGGATAAATTGCCGCCTCCAACAGAGTACACTTGAAATAAAAAGTCATTCCTGGATTGACAATTAATGTGAGATAAATAGGTGTTAAAAAGATACCTTTTATACCTCAACACCACCCATTATGAATATGTAAAACCTCATATCCCATTGTATGAGTATTAATCTCACATACCAAAATTATGACCATATTTCAAGATACATTTACTTGCTTATGACTTTGAAATCACTCAATTGATCATGGGATATCAAGGAACAAATTTTCCAAGTGTGATAAACATGTTTCAAATACATTATACTTAGATCTTCTTAGTAGTATCTTTGGCTCATTTGAAGGGAGTGTATCCCTAGTTCAAGATAAATTCCCTATGCTTGTCACATTGTTGAGATTCAACAAGATGATGAGCTTAGTGAAAAGAGTCACCTTCACTAAGTGGGCTCGCAGGCTATTTTTGGCGCAAAGTCTATTTTTAGACTATGTCTATTTTAGACATGTCGATCATATTCTATGAGTTGTAGGATGCTATTTGTGGATGGTTGGTCAAGTTGGAAAAATAGATGGACTTCTATTTTTAGACATTTTGGGTGAAGTCATGTCGAATATTATTCGCTCTTAATAATATTTGGACTCTAAACATCAACTTATTGTCTTGGAGCACTTCATTTCAGTGCACATATATGGCACAACAACTGACAGAAGGAATTACACTATTCCTAAGGGTTTACTGGAGCTATTGCATGGAGGACTCAGTTAGAACTCAAGTGGCAGAGTTATGACACAGTTAGAAGAAGTAGTTATGGAGTTGTATTCAGTTTAACTTGGTTAGACTCAGTTGAGATAGCTGTATCTAGTCTAACTGATTGATACACTAGTGAGAGTGGATTGAATTAATTAGTTAATTAATTCACAAATAATAACTCATTAACCAACTGAAGAATACATCAGTTAACTACAGTGCATGGAAGTTTCAATGGATACTAGTGGAGAGATAGGTGAAAGGGTGAGATAGACTATCAGTTGTGACTATAATGATGCATTGATTGCATCCAACACTGAGTGGAGATGCCAATGAGGATTGTGTGAGCAAGGTTGGAGTAATTCGAACTCATTCAGAGCCATTATTTAGCATGGATTGCGCAGTAGAGGCAGGCTAGCAGGTGGCAAAGATCGGTGCATGGATTTGCAAGATTGGGCCTGATTAGTGTGTGGCGATTGTATTGTATTGAGAGATTGATATGATCAGCTTTGTATGAGGATTTTTATATGACCTCTATGACATATATTATATACATATAGTTGGGGTTTTCAGCTTCAGGATTTCCCGTTAAATAACTGTGTTAATGTGTGTGAATTTTTATTGTTTCATGTGTGCATTGCAATCTTAATTTAATTTCCGCAAATAATCAATGGTGGAATAGATTCTGTATTTTGCATGAAGTTAAAATAGTGTGAGATCAGGAAAATATTGGACATATAACACATAATTTATATAATTTCTACATGGTATCAGAGATGTATTGATCATTGGATGAGATTGCAATTATTGAAGCGGTTGAGTTTTGTGTTGGTGGAATTCGAATTTGCTGCAGTGTTTTCTTGGTGTCGAAGTTGAGAATTCAATGAAATGTATTTCAACAGATTGTGATTGGAGTATGCCCTTGATGGGAGCTCGAATTACATAGCATGGAAGGACAGGATGGAGGTGGTGCTGGATGATAATGGGTTGAAGGAGTTCATAGATGTTGATATTCCGAAGCCTGCTTCTAGTGATGCAGCCGCACTTGACGCATGGAAAAAGAAGGTAGAAAAGTGTTGAAGGATTCTGTTGGAAGGTGTGAAGGACTAAATTGTGTCCAGCCTTCATGGGAAATCCACTCCATTCTTAATGTGGAATTGACAGACTTGTTCCAAAGCAGAAGTGACTAGAGGAATTTGGCGCTTAAAGACAAGCTCAGAAAAATAAAAATGGAGAAAGGCAACAATATACCAAAATACCTCACGAAGTTTTTCCACTATAAGGATGAGCTGGGAAGTGTGGGGGTTAATTTTGATGAAGAAGACTTGGTGATATTGGCTCTCCTTCGGCTTTCGAAGAGTTGGCATTGCTACGAAGACTCTGTCAATGGACGGGAGAAACTACGAGGATGGGAGCGACTTTGGTCGGATCTTGTGCAGGAGGAGATAAGGCGGGGTACTAGGGATGGATCTTCATTTAAGAATGAATATGAAGAAAATTGCGCTTTGGCTGCCAAATCTCAGAAAGGAAAAGGGAAGAAATCTTCCAAATCCGAAGCTAAAGACAAGAAGCAGGATTTGTCTAAGGTGAAGTGTTTTCACTGTCACCAACATGGGCATTTTGCCACTAATTGTCCACAGAAGAAGAAGAATAAGAGCATTGTTGGTTCTGCGGTAGGAAAGGCCTTAGCCTCGTAGTTTGAGATGGATTTTTCTTTGATCACATGCTTGGTTTAAAGTTTGATGGGATCGGTGTGGTTTCTTGACAGTGGTGCGTCTTTCCATGTGACCGGAGACAAAGATTTGTTTAGTGATCTGGAGGAAAAATATCACGGAGTTCACATCGAGATGGGCGATGATGGTAGATACAGTGCGACTGGTATCGAGACCATTTCCTTTGAGAGGGAGTCCGGTAAACCTTTCATCTTGAAGGATGTCATGCATGTTCTAGGATTGAAGAAGAATCTGATCTCCGTGGAAATGTTGGAAGACAAGGGTTATGATGTTGTTTTTAGCGAGGGAAAAGCCTTTCTGCGCCATAAAAAAACTGGTCAAACCAGGAGGATAGGGATTCGAGTTAAGAATCTTTATCAATTGCAGGTAGATGGCTGTGCTACAATGGCAGGCAAAGTAGAAGGAGTGGTGAGCCGAGATGAGGGCGAATTGTGGCACAGGAGATTGGGTCATCTTCACCATGGCGCTTTGAAAATTTTGCAGCATATTTCTACCGGGCTTCCCAAAGGTACACTTGCGCAGTCAAATCAGTGCAAGGGATGTACTTTGGGAAAATTTGTGAAGACCGCTTTTCATGAGAAGGATAGTCGTAGTTTGAAGATCCTTGAAAAAATTTACACAGATGTGTGTGGACCTTTCTTGGTTGCTTCAAAAAAAAAGCATAGGTATTATGTGATATTTGTTGATGAATTTTCTTGTAAGTGTTGGATCTTCTTCATGCAGAAGAAGAGCAAGACATACTCAAAGTTATGTGAGTTCAAGGCGTTGGTTGAGAAAGATTCAGGGAAGAAGGTGAAAGCTCTAAGGAGAGATAATGGTGGTGAATACATCTCTGGCGAATTCAAAGACTTCTGTAGCAAAGAAGGAATTCAAAGAGAACTCATAGCGACTCATAACCCACAGCAAAATGGGGTCATGGAGAGGAAGAACAAAACAATCGTGGGTGTTGCATGGACGATGTTGCATGATCAGGGCCTCCCCATACACTTGTGGGCTGAGGCATGCAACACTGCAGTTTATGTGCAAAACCGTTGTCCTCATAGAGTACTTGGCATGAGTACACCCGAAGAGGCGTTTTCTGGTAAGAAGCCTGATATTTCTCATTTGAAGATTTTTGGCTCACCTGTTTACATTCATGTGATGAAGGATGCCAGGAAGAAGCTGGAGTTGACCGCAGAGGTTGGGATATTTGTGGAGTACACAGAAACACCCCACAATTATCTTGTGTATTTTCCAGATAGTTGGATGACTGTCGTGCGACGGGATATCAAATTTCATGAGGAGAAATCCATGAAGTTTTCGCTTGAGAGGTAGCTAGAATTGCATGCATAGGAGGAGCTACTTGTTCCTAAAGATGAGCCTCAAGATGTGGATCAACCATAAGAGGAGGTTCATGGAGTGGAAGAAACCACTCATGCAGCGCCAAACATCAGAGGGCGGAAGAGCACTACAGAAGCTGAGCGATTGAATCTTGATGCAGTGCAGAATATAGGAGTTCCTACATCACAGCGTAGACAAAGACAGTCACCTGACCAATTTACTAGATACATGGCTCTGATGAGAAAGTGTATCGTGACGGAGCCATCCTCTTTCGAGGAAGCTGTGGAGGATCCTGCATGGGTAGATGCCATGGTGGAAGAGTATGATTCAATTGTCACAAAAAGTGCATGGGAGATTGTCCCAAGGCCAGAAGGGAAATCAGTGGTAGGTTCAAGATGGATCTACAAAGTGAAGCAAGCTGCTGATGGGAGCGTTGAGAAGTATAAGGGAAGATTTGTTGCCCGGGGCTTCTCACAAATCGAGGGGATCGACTATGAAGAAACCTTTGCACCTGTCGCAAGGTATTTTTCCATACGGACCATCCTTGCTCTCTCAGCATAGATGGGATGGCACATTCATCAGATGGATGTGAAGACTGCATTCCTCAATGGAATCATTGAGGAAGAGGTGTATATTGAGCAGCCTGAAGGATTCGAAATCTTCAGCAGCGAGTCGCATGTGTGCAGGCTCAAAAGAGCGTTGTATGGGCTGAAACAAGCACCTCGTGCTTGGTACACATGGATAGACAGTTATTTCACCGGACTTGGTTTCGCCAAGAGTGAGGCGGATCCATACCTATACCAGATTATGGTGGAGGGTAAGCTTTTGATCATTGTGCTTTATGTAGATGATTTAATACTAATGGGTGATGAACTGTTGATACACTCATGCAAGGCAGATCTTGCAAAGGAATTCGAGATGAGGACTTGGGCCTCCTTCATTATTTCCTGGGATTGGAAATTTGGCAACGGAAAGGTGAACTGTTTGTGTATCAAGGCAAGTACGCCCAGGAGATACTGGAGAAGTTTCACTTGCAAGGCTGAAAGCCTATCGACACTCCTCTTCCTAGTGGTTGGAGGAAGGAGGATGCTACATCGGCAGAGGTAGTGGATGCCACTGTTTATTGACAGTTGGTTGGTTCACTCATGTATTTAGTCAATACAAGACCGGACATATGCTATGCAGTGAACCAGCTTTCACAAGTGATGGTTAAGCTTACCAAGCTCTTTTGGAAGGCAAGCAAGCATGTCCTGAGGTGTCTCAGGGGCACAAATGGATATGGATTGTAGTACAGACAGTCGGATGAGGTGAAGCTGCATGGCTTCACGGATGCAAATTGGGCAGGAAGCCCAACAGACAAAAAGAGCACATCTAGAGGGATTTTCAGTATCGGATCTACAACAGTTTCTTGGTACAACAGGAAACAAAGATCCGTGGCACTCAGTTCAGCAGAGGCCAAGTACATGGCAACAAGTTTGGCTGCATGCGAGGCTATATGGATGAGGAAGATCCTGGTTGGTTTTTTCGGTTCTCATTTAGATCGTACTATGATATATTGTGATAATCAGAGTTGCATTAAACTCTTGGTTAATCCAGTATTTTATGATAGATATAAACATATTGACATCTTGTACCATCATATCAGAGATTGTGTGTAGCGGAAGATCATGTTGCTTTCTTACATTCCTATGGAGGATCAGGATGCAGATATTCTGACGAAGGTGCTCACCAGGAGCAAATTCAAATACCATAGAGACAGGATTGGGGTGGCAGATAATCCCTATCTTGTTGAGAGGGAGTGTTGAGATTCAACAAGATGATGAGCTTAGTGAAAAGAGTCGCCTTCACGTGGGCCCGCAAAGCATTTTTTAAGTGAAAGTCTATTTTTGCATATACCATCATATTCTATGAGTTGCAAGATGCTATTTGTGGATGGTTGGTCAAGTTGGAAAAATAGATGGACTTCTATTTTTAGACTACCAGTCTAAAAATAGATATGTCGAATATTATTTTCTCTTAATAATATTTGGACTCTAAATATCAACTTATTCTCTTGGAGCACTTTAGTTTAGTGCACATATGTGGCACAACAGATGACAGAAGGAATTATGCTATTTAGTAAGGGTTTAATGGAGCTATTACATGGAGGACTCAGTTAGAACTCAAGTGGCAGAGTTATGACACAGTTGGAAGAAGTAGTTATGGAGTTGTCTTCAGTTAGACTCAGTTAGACTCAGTTGAGCTAGTTGTATATAGTCTAACTGATTGATACACTAGTGAGAGTGGAGTGAATTAATTAGTTAATTAATTCACAAATAATAACTCATTAATCAACTGAATAATACATCATTTAGCTAAAGTGCATGGCAGTTTCAGTGGAGACCAGTGGAGAGATAGGTGAAAGGGCAAGATAGACTATCAGTTGTGACTATAGTGATGAATTGATTGCATCCAACATTCAGTGGAGATGCCAATGAGGATTGCGTGAGCAAGGCTGGAGTAATTCGAACTCATTCAGAGCCATTCTTCAATGGGGATTTCATAGTAGAGGCAGGCTAGCAGGTGGCAAAGATCAGTGCATGGATTTGCAAGATCGGGCCTGATTAGTGTGTAGCGATTGCATTGTACTGAGAAATTGATATGATCAGCTTTGTATGAGGATTGTTACATGATCTCTATGACATATATTATATACAGATAGTTGGGGTTTTCAACTTTAGGCTTTCTCGTTAAACCACTGTGTTAATGTGTGTGAATATTTATTGTTTCATGTGTGCATTGCAATCTTGATTTAATTTCCGCAAATTATCAATGGTGGAATAGATTCTATATTTTGCATGAAGTTAAAATAGCATGAGATCAGGAGAAACTTGGACATATAACACATAAGTTATAATCTCTACACACATGATGCATTTACCTCCCATTCCTTAAGTACTAGTTGTGACCATGTGTAGTATCTTTCTCTTGCATTCATCTCAACATCAGTTCAATCATCACTTATTTTCATTGGTATGAAGGATGGAACTAATTCTAGTTCTTGGAAGTATAATACTATGGTTTTGGTTTGAAGGATGGCCTCTATTTGGTTCTAGTCTAACGTATAATGTTATGATCTTGCTGGAGTTGACTATTACCCCACCATTTGTAGAAGGGTGGGAATTGAGTGGATTGTTGAGATTCAACAAGATGATGATCCTAGTGAAAATTAAGCACCTTCACTAGGTGGGGCCTGCAGGCTATTTTTAGGTGTATGTCTATTTTAGAATGGTGAGAATATTCTAAAACTAGCAGGATGTTGATTCTAGATGGTTGAGAAAATTATATCTTTAGATGATTTTCTACTTTTAGATCATGGGCGAAGTCTATTTATAGATCGTATATCTAAAAATAGAATGCATGTCGATTATTATTAGCCCTTAATGATAATCAGAAAATAAATAATAACTTATTCTCTTGAAGCACTTGATTTCAGTTAACTAATGTGGTAAACCAGTTAGCTGAAGGAATTGCGCATTCCAAGGTTGGTTGGTGACTCATGCATGATGAAATTCATTGTAACTGAGTGTGACACGGTTGTAACAGAGTTGGAAGAGTAGTTATGGAAGTTGTTATTTAGTTTAACTCAGTTACGTGAGTTAAACTCATTTGTGCTAGTTGTAACTAAATATACACTAGTGAAATATGAGTGAATTAATTATTTAATTAATTCACAAGTAGTGTCTTACTTGCAACTAAAGAAATACAACAGTTAACTACTTGCATGTCAGATCCAGTGGAGACCTAGTGGAGAGATAGGTGAAAGGGTGTGTTTGACTATCAGTTGTGACCATAGTGATGAATTGAATGCATCTACACACACATTGGAGTTTCCAATGAGGATTTCATATTCAAGGCAAGGAAAAATCTAATTCATTCAGGGATATTCCTCTGCAGGGATTGCACAGTGGAGGCAGGATGTCAGGAAGCAGTAAATTGGTGCATGTGTGAACCAATTTTTGTATGATAGTGTGAGAGGATTGTATATTGTACTGAGAGCTCTATGAGCTGATCTTTGTATGAGATTGTTTCATGATTCCATGATATACATAATATATTATAGTTGGGGTTTTTAGCTTTAAGCTTTCCCTGTAAAACATCTTGTTATGTGTGATTGATTTTTCTTCATGTGTTTGCAATTGGCGATTTAATTTCCTCAAAGAATTGAGTAGAAGGATTCTTTATTTAACAGTGGATTTAATTGTTAGATCAGGGGAGTCTGGAAATACATTATTGTGTTTACAAATTTCTACATGGATGAATCCATAAATTTGGTCAAACATTTTGGCAAGATAAGGCATGAAATAAGAGTGTGTGCAACCTCAATTGGGAAAGTTTTAAATATTTTGATTAATATTTTAATACCTTGATTAAATGATTACTGAAGCCATCAATTGAGGGTTTTTTGGACTGAATATACCTTTAATAAAGGTCCTAATGGATATTAAAATAAACCCGCTAATTTTGCACCTTGACTAAGGTATTGGGCTTAATTGAGGTCTCATTTATTTACAATATTAAAAATACAAGGAGGCCTATATTTAATTTCCATACTAATCAACAAAAATAATAATGACTTGTCTTCATACCTTCATACCTTGATTGAATGTTTGGTGCAACACCTCCTCCAAATTTTACAATGTTCACACCCTTACTTGATGGTAACTACATTGAGAGGTGGGTGGATTATTTTAATCAATAAATTTAAAAATTTATACAATAAATTTTTGTTTATCTTGTTTAAATTTTATCAACTAAGAACAACTATGCTATCAAAATATTTAAAAATTGATTACTTTTGTTTTGTTTTGTTTTGTTTAACGTTTTATTAATCAACAATGTTTACATTGCCAATTTTTTTCTTCGAACCACATATTGGTAAGCATAAATGTTACTATGTTTTTCCATTCCTCTAGGAACACAAAGATTGAAACCTATTTATCCATACACAATTAAAATAAAGCTGGGAACATAAATGTTTCAAGTCTATTTCCTCAATAATTTTAATTGGAAGTTATCAACTAATAATATTTATGTTGTTTCTTTTATTTTCAACAATGTTTTGACGATAATAAATGCTACCATGTTTTTCAATCTATGATAACCTTATTTTTCACCATTGAGCTAAGTTGAATAACATACATGGGTTAGAGGGCTATGAAACTGAGCTAGTACCATGGGAAACCCACTTTTATGCCTCCATATCTCTAGTTTCTCTTGCAGTGAGTGATGGTTTATCTAGGGAGATTGACATAGAGCAATCGAGGCATCAACCTTCTACATTTGTTGGTTTCCTAGGAGAAAAAATCGAGAGGATGGGATGCCTTGTCATATGGTCTAGAAGTTTGAGATATTATCTATATTATCTAGGACCTAAGTACTACATTCATCCTCTCATTTCCTTAGTATATTTATACAAGGAGGAAAATCCTAAGGAAAAATAAAATTAAGAGAAAAATATTGCAATGAAGTGCTAGTGAAATACCAAGAGAGGAATCCTTGCAAGTGACAATTTTCCTTCATTTCATTTATCAGCTAGGGAGGAGCTAGAACCAAGTGATAATAAAGGTATTCATTCATCTCAAAGGTATATTATTGTATGATTAGCATTCCTTTGTAATATATATATACTATGATTTCTCCCACATATAAAATGTGTGTAATCTACATGTATTAGATCTAGAACATTTTGAGAAATATTGATTAGATCTTATTCATCTCTCACATTTGCATTGCTTGGAAATAAGGGTTTTATGCTTGTGGATCATGTACAATTTACACGTTTTAGAGGAAGGAGTGGGGAATTTAGGACCTAAATTAGGATCTCCTACAACCATCACTAGTCAAGATCACAACAACCATCATTAAAGAAAGTATGTCTTCACTGCCATCCTTTCCCATCACATCTTGTGAAATTTATGAAGGGATTTATCTAGGGGAGTTAGTAGTAGATGGTACGTGAGTCAATCAATATAGATCTTAAGTATAAATATGGAGTTATCAACCTAGAAATAAGGGGGAGTTCATTTTAATAGAACATGTGACTCCATTGGATATGAACCTATAATTTATTCTCAATTGGTTATTAATTATTGGTTGTATTATTATCTTAATTATTTATTGTTTATTTTTATATTATTTGTACTATTTATAAGCTAGATACATCCCTAATCTATTAGATCTAAGCTATATTTGAGAGGAAGGGCTTGAATCTCCTTTCCGTTGCTCTATATCTTCTTTTGCAGATCCATGGTAGCTTGACCATCCCCTTTTGTAGCTTGACATAATGCGATGGAGCCTTGATCACTGCTTAATTTATTCGTTAACAGAGTAACAAATATTGTAGGTGGAGTAATAAAATATTGATCAAGTAAGAGTAGGGCCATGTATTTTTTTTATTTTTTTTTATTTTTTATGTGTGCATGTATGTATGTATGAATGCATGCATGCATGTATGTATTTATGTCTATTTGTATGTATGTATGTATGCATGCATGCATGCATTTATGTATGTCTATATGTATATATGTGTTGTGAACAATTATCTAGGGTTTGAAAATTTTTCTTCCTATATACCCATGCCTTTTCATGTACATGCATGCATTTTTAATGATGTTTATTTAATGTGACAAATGCTAATCTAACTGTAATGTACACCTCCCCTCACATCTAACCAAGTAACATGCCAAACAGGGTAAACATGAGATGAGGGAAGTTAAGAGAAAACTCAACCACCTTGGTGACTTTAAGGAAGTGAAATCGACACAAAAAACCATAAGAAAGACCTCTTGTACCTGCTACAAGACCCCTAGATTCTATCCCTATCATCCACCTAACATGTCCTGAAATACCACTAAATTTTAATGAAGGAAACCCCCATATACTCCATTGATATGGGAAAGGGTGCATGTGGGAGCCTCTGGACGCTCCCACAACATAGCCATGCATGTGTCTAGGGAATTTTTCCCTTCGGCCTGTGCCAACATCTACGGGATTTATGGAACTTTTTAAGCCCATAATCCTGGGCAATTCCCAAAACTTACTGTAGATTCTAGAATCATCAAACACATGATGACAATGCTAATGACCCAAAAATTCACTCGAGGACTAGGCCTGACCATCCCTAACAGGGACTGAAATTCTGTCAAACACTTGGCATCAATGCAATCTACAAGTCTAGGATACAAGACAAAGCATGAATGACTGAAAAGTGTTATGAGACAAGACAAGAAGGATGAAAACCCTCTTCCTTGCAATTTTATGTCATCAATAAGGTCTTTCATCCATTATTTTAACATTTACAAATAAATACATGAAATAACCATGACTTGAACCAGTCATATAACCATGCTTATAACAAACATAAAACCATGTAATTAGAAGTGATATCAAAACCATTAAAGCCACACATTAATAAGTACAAAATAAAGAGAACTTAGATTTTATTAAAATAGGAAATAGCCAACCAATTTCAGGAATTCCATGTACCACCCGACCATAGACATGGTCTTCATACTAATGTCTATATAATCAAAGAAATTTTAAGCCTCTTAGTCTCCTTGTGTCATCTGGTCACCAAGGCTTGTACCAAGTTTGATTTCCTGCAATTTATGCCAAATGGAATTCACTCTCAAATGATAGATTTTGGAGAAGGAAAATCCTCCATCTACTAAGCCTATTTATTCCACCTATTCATCTGTTAATAGCACTCTCACCTAGAGCAAGTGAAGCCCAGAATGGTGGATGAGCACAATGATTTTTTACCAGTTTATGAGTGGTTACCAATGGTTTAAAAAATTGAAAACAATTAGGGTTTATTTGTCCTCTTTTATGTCAGTTATGTACACTCTTCTACATGGTCAAAAATTACCTAGATTCCCTCCTTGCCTCAGGGAGAAGCTATAGTTTACCCCCGATACTGAATTCAATGATTGGTACCTTTTCAAGGAGTATATGGTCATCAAAATATATGGGTTTTAAGGACAACTTTATCCAACATTCTTGAATCACTTTTTTTCATTGGAGTACATTAGAAAAATATTTGGCAGTGATAATGTACATTTCACTCCCAAGAAAGTAGTAGTCACTTTCCACCTTCCTCGCAAGGTAGGACCATTTGTTGTTAATTTGAGGAATGCCTTGGAACTTGTTGAGAAGATATTGGATGGCTTTGATTTCCCACAAGGTGGAGCCTAGAAATATGATCCCCATAATATCATATATGTAATGAAGAAATACAAGGATCAAGAAAATCATAAGCATGATTTGAATCCCAGAGTAGAAGATTATTCCAACAAGTATACTGGGGAAGAATTTAGGGCCATTCTGCATCTAATTATGTTAGAAATTTCTCATCTCTGGAAGGAAAAGAGGCACTTCAGAACCAATGGAGGTTGATGAAGGAGTGGAGACTATCTCCAAGAAATATCGGGCCATAAATGTAGACGGGGATGATCATGATGATAAATATAATGATGAAATAGATTCATAGGATTTGATATTATATAATGGTCATTTTACAACCCCATCATAAAATGCTTTCACTGTGCAACACCTACCATTAGACGATCTGAAGCAAACTTAGGAGAGGCTTCCAAGCTTGGAAAATTTTCATTATTGGATAATTTACATGAGTTATCAAAAAAAGAAAGAAAGTAAAGGAACAGGGATATAAGAATCACAGAAAACTAGCTATTCCCTCCCATGTAGGTCAAAAGTATCGTGGAAAATGAAAAAGGGTTTTTTAAGTTGGCAGTGTTACAATCCAAGGTGGATACAACAATATATATGTCTGAAAATCAAGTGCATCAAATATCCTTGCTTGCGGATCATATTCCATATACTGATATCATGGAGTTGAACATGCAAGTGACACACATGGTGCATAGAAAAATGAACTAAACAAATTCTATGTCCAAAAAGCTGCAAGATATATATACCAAGACTAGTAGTCAATTGAAATATGGAGGATGGTTTGCAAAAATAGGAAGATGAATATTAAAACTCTAGATGACAAAATCACACACTTAGTTATGTTCCCTATGGAAGTTAAGAAATATAATGTTGTATTGGAGGAAAAATGCAAGGAGATAACCTCAATGAAAAAATAACTCAAGATTCCAGATGCACATCCTATGCAAACTATTGAGTTGGCAGTAGTAGGAAAAGAGAGCCAATATATTGAGAATAAGCTGCATGAGACAATAACAATAATAAGGAATATTGAAACCAAATTTTTCTACTAGAGGCACAGTTTCAAGGAATGAAGGAGAAAACAAATGGGACAATTTAGTCTCATCAGACCTAGGATGTGTTGATTAGGTATGTGGAATCCCTTATAGTGTCATAAGATGAAAAAAAGATACAATATCTACTCTCAAATCAAGAGTATGAACTCAAAGAAAAGAAATAATAGCTAGATAACACCAATATAGAAATGTACCAAGCACATGAATACAAGGATAAAATTAATGTTGAATTATAAGTCTTGAGGAGGATGCATCCAATAAAATCTACTTTCAAGGCCGCTAAAAGAATCATCTCGGATAAGATCATAAAGTTATTAGGTAAACATTGGGATCAATTGGAATTGATCCAGGAAAATATAGAAACCATCAAAAGGGCCAGCAGGGAAATGATTTTCATTAAGAATGTTATTGGTGACTTCCCCGCCAAGGCTGGAGTGATAATTGAATTCCTTAATCATATGTTGAAGGAGTAGGTTTTCAAGGCCAACATTGATAGCTATAAGTGAGTATAAAGGGTCAACCAAGTGAAAAGAAAACAAAAATTGGTGATACTGGTGAAAAATAAAGAAGATGCACTAGCCAAGGAAGTGCAAAGTTTTAAATACCAATGTGAAAAGTTATCCAAGAAAAAATTCCCACCATTCTTTGATGGGAATGGAGACATATATTCTAAATAATTATTCATGAAGAGCCTAAATGATATTAAAGAGGATAAGACAGGTTTCATAGAGGATGACAATCAACTGCATGAGAAAAATATTGTAAATCTATATGAAGATTATTTCAAAGTTTTTTTCATGTTAAAGAAAATCTTTAAAGAGCTAGGCAAAGTGGAATATGAAATAGTCACAACCTTGGAGGGGAAAATTTCGGATGCATAGGTGTTCGACATCCCATTGGGAAAGGAATGGAGAGGCATGTTGGACCTATATAAATTGGTCGCTTAGAGAGGAACTACATCAATACCCTAGGCACCACCGCCAAAGGTAATTTCTAGTTCGAGACCTCTACCACAACAACATGCATGAATTGAGCCATCAAAATTAGCATAACCAAGGTTGAAACATGTGACATCCCAACCAAGGTTGCACACAACCTAGCTAGCGCCTAGGCTAGAGAGAAAATAGCACCCAACATGCATGAAATAGAGAGAATGACATTCCACTATAAAAATTTGAAAGGGACCGACCCTACAACTAGTATATTTCTGGAAAGTTATAGAGGAAGTTATTACAAGACGACTGTTATTTTTGTAAAATATTCCTAGTTTTTTTCAAATACAACTAGTGGTTTTGGGCTCGAGTCCTGAGACTATGCATGACAAACACACAGCTTACATCCACTCTAATGGGTGAACCATGATCTGATACCACTATGTAACTCCCTCCTCCCACATCTACCCAAGTAACCGGCCAACCGGGGTAAACATGTGACGAAGAATTACTATGATCAGATTTGACCTCCTAATTGACCTTAAGGAAGTGGAACCAACGAATACACATCAAAAAAAACTTCCACAATAGCAATATAACTCCCAGGAGCCATCCCAACCACTCATGAATCAAAGCCTTTGGTCCCACTAAGGTTTTAGGCCTTCAAACCCCCGGACACTCCCACAGTATAAGCATGGGTGCGTCTAGGAGGCTCTGGACACTCAGACAACATATGCATGCATGCGTCCAGGGACTTATTCCAAGAAACCTATGCCAACATCCCCGACATTTGAGCCACTTTTTAGGACCAAAGCCCATGCCATTGCCCAAAACTCAATGACAAGTTCATAAGTGAAATATAAAAATGAAACAATTGTGCACAAGAAAACATTCGAACAAGGACTTGACTAGACCCCTACTAGCCATTAAAGGAATTTCATCAAACAGGTCACAAGGATGTAATCTACAGGTTTAAATAACATATCTGAGCATAGGGGTCTCATATTTATCTGAGAATATTTAAGAAGCATTTTTTCTACATCACATTAACTTCATTATAGTCTATTTAGGCATAGATACATTTTTTAGGTAATTACAAATCAAAACATGATGATAACCACACTTAATCACCATCATAAAACTCAGTCATAACTAGAATATAAGAAACAAAAATGACAATCACATAACAACCATATAAGCCATAGAATAAAAAAAATATTTACCCATCAACACAAGTGGAAAATAGATATTATTTCCATAAGAAAAATGCAACCAAGTTTAGGACTTCCACATTCCACCTGACCATAGACATGGTTGTGCCAAAAATCTCTTCATCCAGTCACCCCCATGCCATATTCCAATCATTAAAGTGGGATCTCATAAACCAAATCCATCAAAGCCAAATGAGGGATTCTAGACGCCAAACCAACTAGAAAGAAAACAATGAAATGAACCCACGAAAACATGGCTATCTAGGAAATGGAAAGGCTAGGAAAATCCACTATGAATCCAGGCAATGATCCATGAAAATGATAGATCATGACCAATAAACCACATGCATACACCATGCATGCCAAAACTAGTGAGGAAAACATACATGAAACTCGGTACCTGCAAAGAAATCCAAGTGTAGTCGTTGATCTTGATGTCCTCTTATGCTTTCCTAAATTTCCTTTGCCTTTTTATTCCAAATCCAAAGTATGCCACACTCCTCCATGAGTGATCCAAGAAAACTCTAAGTATCCGAGAGTATGAGAGAGAGAGAGAATAGAATGAGAACCATAAGTGTGAGTAAAATCTTGCCAACTAATCCTCAAAATCCTTTTTATAAATGAGGCCTCTATTTTCTTCATTTTCCATTATTTTCCTTCATTTTCCTCCTCACGTGAAACCTGTGACATTTCACCTTCCTTTTCTCCTATTTTCCATTATGTTCATAAATAAAATGAAAATTAATGCCTCTTTCCTTTCTGAAGCCTTTTCCATTGCCTTTGTCAATTTCCTTTAGCCAAAATAAACAAAATGAACACCTTGTAGCATTTTTTTCTCACCATTCAGCTTGGAATACGTGCCCCACGCCCTTGGTCTTATATTTTTTTACATGGATTTTTAACGAGAGCTGTTACAAAACCCTCCCTAATGGGGGAACACCATCCTTGGTTTTCAATGACACCTACAAACCAACAAACTTCTAAAAACAAAACATACTACATATGGAGCTTTATAACAAAGCTCGTTGTAGTATTTACAATGAGAACTGTAGAAAAAATGACAACCATAACAGTTACTGGAGCTTTATAACACACCTCATTGCGGTATTTACAATAAAAAAGACATTTTCTTCAAATAGAAAATAATCATACTTTCTATGTAGCTTTGTAAATCCAACTCAATACAATATTTACAATAATATACACATATATATATTTTCTCAACTAAAAAATAAAAATATACAATGTCTACATCTGCAACAAGGGAATCCAGAGGCTCACAGCTCCACCCTCAAAAGAAGTACCAGGATTCACCTCCTTCCCAAGAAGTATAGAATCCATTGTCAAAGTCAAAGTCTGCATCCAATTTCCAATACTACAATCCTGCACTATTGTACCCTTAGTGAGCAGTTACTAACTCATTATTGCAGGGCACACTCCCAATGTGCATATGATTCCATCTAGAAATGCTAATGACAAAAAAAATCCATCCCCAACCTTCTCTTCTCTACTACATAGTCCCTAGGTAAATTCTATCACCCCCTTCTATGCATTCACACACCTTCCAAGTTCTGCTGGCACCCACATCCCAGGCAATCCATCCCTTCGCAACGATTCCTCACATCGAAAGATACAAAAACTAAGGCATATCCCCGCCTCAAAAAAATCATATTGGTCATAACATGCTCATGGAAATCAATGGAAACTATTGGGTACTAGTGTCCCACAATATCCCTGCTCTTGAAGTGCTTTACTAGCGTACTACTGTATGTTCCAATTCCTTTTGTTAATGTTGCTAATTCTTGCAGTCAGTTTCAACCATACCAATCCGAGAACTACATGCTTTCCTATACCAAGCACATAATTTCCATTAAATTCAAAATAAATTTAAATAACTTCAAAGCATACCTCATTGGTAGCTCGTCAATAAAGTAAACTTGCAATCCTATTCACTTCCTGTCACCACAAGTCAAACTAGATGTTTGATCAATCATCATGTATAAACATATCACATATGGTTATCTCAAAACACAACCATCATAAATTAAAATCATGAATAAAATGAAATCACCATAAACCATAACCATAACCATAAACCATACATATAACCATCATAAGTTAGAATCATATATCACATGCATAATAAAACTGAAATCAAATGTTGATACTTATCCTTTAACTGGTCCTTTCTATATGCACACCAGATCAATTACTACAACTGACAAACACCCAGTGCCTTTGCTTCCCTTCAATCATGCACACATGTACATAGTGTACATCACAAGACGTACACCCACATATGACATAAAAAATTACCATACCATACACACACCCATAATGGCATACGACACATAAAACTACACCTGGTGTACAATAAAACACAATACATACGCTTACACTGGCATGCAACACATAAACCTACACTCGGTGTACGATGCAACACAACACATACACATACATCTGGTGTACAACCCAAAACAATACAGATAGATATACAGAGTACAACACAACGAATACAAATGTCACGCATTAGGGGAATTTTGAGGTCTAAAATGGGCCTCCTAAGGAAATTATAAAATAACATTGGAAATAATAAAATAATATTTGATTACATCATCAAATTTTAAGGGGGGGAAAAGAAAAAACTATTTTTTCCAAGTCGTATTTTCAACTTATTTCCCTATGGGTTTACTCAAATTTTGAACGGAAACACTTGTTGGATGCAGAATTTGATTTCTCATCCAAGGAATACCCATGTTGCATAATTTCTATGGACCTTGCTACACAAAAATTGAAAAATACATGAAAAACATGATTACAATCACATCAATTTTTTCATGTATTTCTCATTTTTCATGTAGTAGGGTCCATTGAAATTATGCAACATGGGTACTCCTTGGATGAGGAATTAAATTTTGCATCCAATGAGCACTCCTGCTAGAAATTTAAGTAAAACCTTAGGGAGATAAGTTGAAAATACGAGTTGAAAAAGTAGTTTTATTGTTTTAATTTTTTTAATATTTTTATTTTTTTAATCCAAAAAAGTGAATAATCCCCCATGGTTGACATTATCATCTTGAATCCTATTGGTTCTTATAAAGTTTACTTTGGTTGTACATTTTTCTTAGGCGGCTCATTTTAGACCTCAAAATTCCCCTAATAGATACCATGACTACACCATACACATACATAGTACCGCATGCCCACAACACAACATGTACAACATGCACACAATACCACATGTATACCAGTACCATATGCACAACATGTACACAGTACCACCTTTACACAACACTATGTGCACAACATCACATGTACATGAAACCACCTGCACAATGTGTACACAACGCCAAATGTACACTGCACCACATGTATAATGTGTACACAATACCACATGTACATAGCACCACATGCACTACATGTACACGACACCACATGTACACAACATCACTTGCACGACATGTACACGACACCATATGCACACCATACCACATGTACAACATGTACACAACATCACATGCACACAACACCATATGTACATAGTGCCATATGTACAACATGCACACAACACCATATGTACATAGCACTACATATAAAACATGTACATAACACCATACGTACACATCACCGCATATCCAACATGCGAAAAGCACCATATGCACACACCACCGCATATACAACATGCCCACAGTACGATATTTACACAACACCGCATATCCAACATGTACATAGCACCATTTATACCTAGCACTGCACATGCAATATAAATACAACACCATATATACAACATGCATACAAAATCATATGTACATAATACTATATATGTTACATGTACACATCACGATAGGTAAAATAACTGAATGTACAACATGCACAACATATACACAACAATAGTACGGCACATCCATAGACCACACACTAACCCCACAACCAACCTTGCGTATAGTGTCTTTCCCCTATCCATGTCTATCCTAACATGTTGTAGATCACACTACCTTCACTTTGTTTATGTACCCCTCAGAATTACTTATCCATAACATAAACATATGCATAACACAAGCGTATAATATCAATTCATGTCCACATAATACTTACCTCATAGATTTGTCAAGGTTACTCTTCCCACTTGATTCCTCATAATACCAAGAACCTCTTCATGACATTCACCTGCATGAGCAATCATTCCTCCACAAGAATGATCCTTGAAAACCCTATCGTACAATGACATATATATATATATATATATATAATCATTAGCATAATACAATCATGATACTATGAGACAATGATATACATACACACATATAAATATAAAAATTATCATTAAAAAATTATGATCCATGACGACCCTGTTAGACACGACATACATAAATACATACATACATACATACATACATATATATATACACACATCAACGTAATCATGATAACAACATAATTTCTAGATATCATAAGGTCTAGGTTAAGATAACTTCCTTTATTCATGCACAACATGCAAAATATTGATATCAACAGTTCCCAACATATCCAAGGCATTTAACACCTCAGATCCATTCATTTTACCTTTCGTGTACCTTTCTCGTGATTGTTCTTCCACTATCCATTTACCACAATGGACTAAACCAGTACAATGAATTATTATATTCTTACCTTCAGCTTCCCTTATACATGCATTGAGCTTTATCCGAGTCTTGCATCGCCTGTTTGGTTTCATTAAGCTCTTCTCGAGCCCCATTAACTTTCCTCCTTCACAACCAATTATAAATACCCTCAAAACATAAAAGGAAAGAACAAAAGAAAACAAGAAGAAAACTATGAAAACCAATAGCAATACGACACCACAAATAAAGTGACAAGGTCTGCACTGGACATAAAAAAATTGCAAATCAAGCACAAAAAAATCATAAAATATTGAAAGCACCAGAATAGCAACAAACACCATGACTCAATCCCCATGGTTACCAATACCTCCAAAGGAAAGCTCAACCCAAACCTTCTTCAAGCTTTCATGGCAATATATTTCCATGCAATCCCCTGCATCATACTTCCATAAACACATAATTTTCTCCGCATAGATCAATATAACAATATAACAATTATATTACCTTGTTGTGCCAAACACATTTACTCATAACTGAACATATCCATACCATCGCTCAAGGAACTCCAATTCCCTTCAAAAATATAGCTACAACTAGAAATCAGTTGTTATCACGGATAATTTTAAGGATGGAAAATTATCTTGAAGTTTAAAAAATTGGCGAATCTCACTAGTCCCTAATATGCAAACTATAAAATGTTTATTGATGTATTTGTACAATTATTCAAATTTATAATGATATTATATATATTTTCTATATAATGTTGGTGATTTTTAAGGTAAAATAATTTTATATTGTAAAATTTGGGCGAATCGTTTTTATAAAAGAATGGAAATTGGCGAATATTTTTTTTGGAAAAACAATGGAAAATTAGCCCACCTGCGAATATTATCCCCTAAAATTTTCCATGGTTGTTATACATCTCAAATAATTGTTCATGAATCTAGCACATATTCACATAATGTCAGATGAAATCAAGGTTACGAAGACTTAATGTTTCCATGCAAAGCACTCATTTGTTTGAAATTATGGTTTCCAAACATATAACAAGGAATTCTTACCCAATTCCTTTCTTTTACCATTTACCTTTCAACAATTGATTCTTACTACATGTTATCACATCACCCAACTATTAGTTATATAAACAATTCAATGTTTACCTTGTCATGCTAATACTAATCATGTTGCCATGCAACTGTTTACACATGTTAATCACATGTTCCAAATATCAAAACATGATATGTATTAACTAAAATCGGCCTCTACCATGAATAATAGCTATGTCATAGACAAATAATAGTCAAAATCATAATACTAAAACTATCACCTACTTATACTCAAGTACCCATCAATTATCTCAACACATATGTATTAGTACAATCATCTTAAAACAATATCATTTCTTCATGCAATCTTACAGACACTTAATCATATCATGCGGTTAATCAAACATTCAAACAAACTATAAACATACCATTTTAGGCAAATCAACTAGATGACATAACAGACACCAAACACTCAACGCCAGATATATGACATAGTCAAATAGTTAAGCACCAAGTACAAAAAATAAAAAAATGCATACCTTAATGTATCTCAGGGAAGGTTATCTTGTCTGCATAATCAATCTAATAAGAATGATATAAATTCACAACATATCAACTCAATCATAAATAACGTATTTCCATCCATAATAGTAACTAGATAACATGTTCACCTCATAAGTTCATACACAATTTCCATTCATGCATAACACTCACATCTACACAATAATTCCAAATTAGTACCACATAATATCACAATTGTGTTGGCTCATACCTGAATGTCATACCATAATCATTTAAATAGGTCAATCCAAATTAGTACAATCCATATAACATCAAGATCTTAATACAATAACCCTAATTATAAATTTAACTAACATATGACAACAACAAGTTAACATATAGCATACTCAACAAAAACATATAACATAATCATCAAGTTAACTAACGTAAAACCATAAAAAAATGCATATAAAAATGCATTACTATCATTCATGACTACTCGAAACACGCGCATATGACTACAATGATTCACTAACATATGCCATGGATGTAAAAACAATAACAATAAAATGAAAAACATGCATATAACAATCAATTAACTAACATCCTATATGAATATCTGCTCTTACCCCAAAGTCTAGTGATGCTTCACTTTGATGATCTGAATCTCCTGCTCTATCTCAACCAACACATCGACATCATAACATATCAACAACATCATGATGACCTAAAATGCCTACACTAACCTCATGGAAAACAACCTTAACCATGAAAATTCATGCATACCAACATATATACACTAACATGCATAATAATCGTGTAATAGACATATACTCATGATGACATATCCAATCAACAACCCCATGAAATTTCACATGGCGACACCACTTCTGATATGACCAACACCGTGCATATGAAACAAGCACATAGACGACAAACATAAGTAACACATATGCAACTGACATGTATGCATGAAAAACACACACCACCCATCTAGTCCAAGGGGTGAACCATGCTCTAATACCACTTTGTGGTATCATATATGACCCTAACAGAGAGAAACCTCCCGTGATACCACTCTGTAACTCCCTCCTCCTACATATACCCAAGCAACCAACCAACCAGGGTAAGCATGTGATGAGTTACTATGATATTATTCAACCTCCTAGGTGACCTTAAGGAAGTGGAACCGACGAAAAAAAATCAGATAGATCTACCACATCAGCAACATAACTCCCAAGAGCTAACCCAACCACTCACACATCTATCCCCTGGGTCCCAGAGATATTTTTGACCTTTAAACACCCAAACACTCCCACATTATAGGCATGGGTGCGTCTGGGAGGCTATGGATGCTCCCACAACATATGCATGTGTGCATCTAGGGAATTTCAAGTGTCCTCGAAATTTGGGCCACTTTTTCAGACCCAGAGCCCAAGTCACTGCCTAGAACTGAATGAAAAGTTCATAAATGAAATATAACAATGAAACAAGGTGCACAAGAAAACATTCAAACAAGGACTTGAATGGACCCCTACTAGCCATGACAGGCATTTCATCAAACATGTCACAAGGATGTAATCTACAGATTTAAATAATAGATATGAGCATAAGGGGTCTCATACTTATCTGATAATCATTAAGAAGAATTGTCTCTATATCACATTAATTGCATTATAGTTTTTTTAGGCATAGATACATTTTTCATTTAATTACGAATCAAAACATGATGAGAGCCATACTTCATCACCATCATAAAACTCAGTCATAACTAGCATATAAGCAACAAAAATTAGAAGCACATAACAACCATATAATCCATAGAATAAAAAGCATATTTACCAATCAATACAAGGGGAAAAGAGCTCTTATTTCCATAAGCAAAATTCAACCAATTATGGTACTTCAATGTTCCACCTGACCATAGACATGATTGAGCCAAATCTCTCTTTAGCCAATCACCCCCAGGACATATTCCAAGCATGAATGTGGGATCTAATAAACCAAATCCACCAAAACCAAACCAGGGCTTCCAGAGGCAAAACCACCTTAACCCTCAACAAATGATTCCACCTCATGTTCGGACATCACAACCATCACCAGATTGGTCTCCACCCAAGTTGTCGAGGGCTCCAGAGTGTTTGTTCCAACCAAGGCTCCAAGACTAGTGACTCAACCCCAACTGTTTCCAAGCTCCAAAGTGTTTTTCCAAAAAAGGCTCTAGGACTAGTTACCTAACCCACCTAAGGCTCCAAAGAGTTTGTCCAACCAAGGCTCAAAAATTAGTAACTCAACCCAACAACTTCCAAAGCATTTCTCCAACCAAGGCTCCAGAAACTAGTAACTCAACCCACAACAAAAGGGACATGAGAACCAACTAGAAAAAAAAATAAAGAAATGAACCCACAACACCATGGCTATCCAGGAAATAGCAAGGCTAGGAAAATCCATTGTCAATCCAGGCAATCCTCCATGGAAATGACAGATCATGACCAATAAACCACATGCATACACCATGCATGCCAAAACTAGTGAGGAAAAAATACACGAAACTCAGTCCCTACAAAGTAATCCATTTGTAGCCGTTGATCCCGATGTCCTCTTACGTTTTCCTTCATTTCCTTTGCCTTCTTGCTCCAAATCCAAAATGTGCCACACTCCTCCAAGATTTCTCCAAGAAAACTCTAAGTATCCAAGAGTATGTGAGAGAGAGAGAGAGAGAGAGAGAGAGAGAGAGAGAGAGAGAAGAGAAGAGAATAAGAGTCATAAGTGTGAGAAAAATCTTACCAACTGATCCTAAAATTCCTTTTTATCAATGAGGCCTCTATTTTCTTCATTTTCCATTATTTTCCTTCATTTTCCTCCTCACATGCAACCTGTGACCTTTCACCTTCCTTTTCTCCCATTTTCCATTATTTTCATACATAAAATACCAATTAATACCTCGATGCCTTTCCAAATCATTTTTCATTACCTTTTCCGATTTCCTTTAGCCATGATAACCAAAATTAACATCCTCTAGGATGTTTTTCCCACCATTTAGCATGGAATACGTGTCTCATGACCTAGGACTTATATATTTTTACATGGATTTTTAACGAGGGCTCTTATATATTTTTACATGGATTTTTAACGAGGGCTCTTACATTTTTCTGGAAACTTCTAGACGAAGTTAGTTACAAGATGATTGTCATTTTTGTAAAAGATTCCTATATGTTTTTAAATACCACTATTGATTTGGGGCTTGGAACTTGAGTCTTTAGTGCCTATACATAGGCTTCATTTTAATGTAAACGAGGGAGGAAATTTCTTGGCGTAGCAGACACTCTGGAAAATTTTTCTTAGCATTTTTTAAGGCTTTTGAAGTTGTCTAAGGAGGAATTATAAAGTGTGTTTTGGGTTGTTAGTTCTTATTTTTATGTAATTATAAGAACACATCTTTGTATTTTGAGTTTTGCACCATACTAATACAATTGAAGGGATTTTTCATGGCAAATTATGTGGTAAACCTAGTTGGTAAGAAATCGAATTGGGATTGTTAATTAAAGGAAATTTTGAATCAATATGATTATTGATTATTAATTAAAGGAATTTTGAATTATTATGATTATTTTTTTTAATTACTGTAGATTTTATCAAGATTTATTGAAGAGTATCTTGTCTATTTTGATGAACTTTTACATGAGTTTTAAATGAAATTGAAAAAATCAAATTACTATGTTGTATTGCAGCTAAATTATTAATTGGTCAGTTGTCCATTTTATTTTAACAGGTTGAAATGAATTCTTAATCTATTTTTGAATTCTTGACATTTTCCCTTACCTATATTCTCAAAAGAAGTTTAAATTTTAAAACAAAAATTGAAAATTTGATTTAGATGGAATTTGCTCACGGTAATTTGCACTTTCTTGTGAAGACTCATGTTGAATGTTAGAGTGTATGATATGTTTAGATTTTAGAAATGCATAACAAATATCAGCTCAATTGTAACTAATTTTATCTCTACTATGACAAAAACAAAGTTATACTAATAGAGACCGAGAATTTGTTTTGAATGGATGAAAATGGTTCTTCATGTTTCTTTATTTTTTTTGACAAACTTTATGAGGAAAAATACAATGCATGAAAATTAACTATGAAATGAACACAAAGAATATTAGCAGAATTTAAGGTAGACTGCATAGAGCCATTCAGATAATGACATTTACAACAAACAAGCATTAATATTTGATTTAATTTTTTGCAATTTTTTCACAATCTTTATTTTTATTCTTGAAGCTTGAAGCCAAGAATGAACACACACAAAAATTCACGCCTTAAAAATGTGGGGATATATTCAATGAGACTAAATAAACCTAGAGGATTTCATACACAAATTTTTAACAAACAACCAAAATTAATAACAACAAATTAGATTGACCTTAGATGTTTCGAGGCTCTGCACTATAGCATGACATAGTATGACTCTCGCACAAACATTTTCGTATCATAGCCCTATATATCAAGTACACCTAGCAATTTTTGCAATCTAAAATAAAGGTCATTCCCTATTATATTACCAATTTTCATTCCACCTTCCAAAATTTACATATTGTGCCCTTTCACTATTTTCATCCTTTTTACCATTCACCATTTATGATTTCCATTTATAGTGAACCATTATTCATTTTCCATTATTTTCTCCTTATTATGGTGAAATTTTCCATATTTTTCCACTTTCTATTTTCCATTTTAACCATTATTTCAATTTCCAATTAATTTGTATATTTCTATACCTAGAAATATTTTCACATTATTTACTTTCCCCACCCCGCATATAATATCTTCATACATTCTTTACATTATCTCCATAATGTTATAACACGTCATTTATTTTGGACACTATGCACATTACTTAACACTTCATTTATTTTGGACACTATGCACTTTACTTTTACCTTCTTATATCACTTAACCTATTCACACACTTTTTTTCCTCACACTCCATCCCTATCACTTAACCTATTCACACACTATATTTCCTCACACTCCATTCCTATCACATCGAAATGAGTTAGCGGACAAAGGATGGAAGTTTGCACTCTGCACAAAGTTTCACGACTCACTATGCTTAATATGAGAATAATGTAAGGGAATTTTACTTTATAATACATTGAACTATATTACTATTATATATGTGGGATTAAAATACATATTTATAAATCAAAAGGCCAAGATTCAAGCGGAGTAGATAAATAATGATTGATCCACAAACTTTTATAAGCCACAGCTACAGTTCCCAATGTTCCATTTGGAAAAGTAAGAATTCGTTGGAGAGATAGAAGCACGAGAAAGACGATAGGAGTGGTTTCGAGGGATAAAATTATAGATAAATCTCAAAACTTGAAAATAAAAGTCATGACCAAGTTTAATCTTATCGCCAAACTATTATTTTCTTAAATGATTTCTTAAAAGGGAAATCTATAATATTTGAAGTGGCACCTAACTTGGAGGATGGATTCCTAAATTTATATTTCTAAAATGGATCTCTTTTCAATTAACACAAAGAGAAAAAAACCTAACCAAGTAGTTGCAAAGATGAAGACAAGATTGTTAAGGGAGACAATTATATTCAGAAAAAAATTGTTTTGTGAGTTTTTATTGAAGATTAGTTTTACTTTCTTGAATATTTTATGAATCAACCTTCTCAACTTTCACTCTCATATATTCTTATACATATTTCATTCCATAATATTTTCCATGTGTGCTCAATTACATGAAGATTTAGGTCTATTTATGCCTTCTCATATCTTCCGAACACTTCATATTGTATTTCCAGTCCAAGGGAGCAAGATCCCTACTTGTAATAAATCAAATGCACTTTAAATAACATTTTCTTATTTGAAATTAGGAGGTGATTTTAGTTTTCAAACCGTGCTAAACTTGTCTTATTGGGATATTATTATTAATCTCTCCCACAAAGATCTCTTCAAGATTCATGTTGCAGGCATGAGTATACATGGTGATATATCATTGGATGCTTGTACAATTGAACCTTTGAAAACTCATTTGATTATGATGTATGCAGTCATTTAAGTTTCATGAAATCATGTTCATTTTATTTTATTTTATCATTTTCATTGTGCAAAGTCATATATCATTCTACACTGACATTATTCTAAAGAGGAAGAAACACAAATTGTTGAAGATAAAGCCCAATATATAAAAATACTTGTTTCCATACTAATTTTCTTGCATGTTTAAAGAATAAATTTGTTGTTTGAGAGCTTTATTGAAATATTTATTGAGATTTGTTGTTTAGCACTTACCCATTACATTTATCCATCCAAAATCATAATAAGAACCTTTCACATATTGAAAAAACAAACACCACTTTTATAAAAATGAAGAGGAAATCTTATAAATTACTGAGACAGTTGACTCTGATCCTTGAAAGAAAAATAATTTAAAAAAAAATTATGCACTAATCCCCACCATTCTCTTCATCTATCAAAGAAATTTAGAATATAGATCGAGGAGAACTTGTCAAATAATCCATCCCTGTTAATAGGCATAAATCTGAGACAATATATGTGGAGTATAACTCTTTTGCATAAGCCCGAGGATTTTTTGATAAATGCCAATCATATCTAGAAAATAATAAATCATATTAGATCCACAAATTCATTTAGTTATGTATTAGGTTGATTCTAAAGGAAATTATTTCCAGCTATAACTGTATATTATTTATGCCATTATTATTATTTCTAAAGGAATTCACATCACTAATTTGGATAATTGTTAGCGCAACTGTTTTAAACAAGATAGATTATTGGTGGAAGTGATTTCAACTACCCATTTAAATATTACAAGTGTGCTTTGGACTTTCACGGTGCAAACACAATACACATAATTTAATTAAAAATTATTTCGAATACAATACATACATTTCGTTCGATATAATGGGCAATGGGTTTATAAGTCGCCACACAGTGCAGTATATACAAACACAGTGGCCACGCAGTTCACTTACAATTATACAAACTAAAATCATTACTTTACGCCATGGATCTTCCAGTTTCGAATGAATTATGAATTTATTGAATGACTGGATTCAAGTCTTCTTTATTCCTTGTATTCTCGATTGCGGGCCTATAAAATTGCTCTATTTAGCGTAGTTGATCTCATAAAATGTTTAGATTGACTCAACCATCCAACAACGAACATTCAATCACATATTTATTTGAATATCAGAATTTCTCCTATAAATTTTTCTCAAAGGAATTAAAGTAAATAATCACAATGAAACGTAAAAAATACACCCCTTAATATATATAATTCATTAACTTCATAATAAAACATCTTCATTCAATGGATAACATTTTTTTTTTATATATAAAAGTATATTTTACAAGAAATACAGTGATATTTTTTAACATTTTAAGAGATGAATAGTGAGTTTGAATTGTATTTGTAATGAATTTTCAAATTTTTTTATTTCTACTCGTCTATGTTCCATGGGTTCATAAGCTTGGGTGGGATTTTTGAACTCGTTCTGGGTTCTCATCCCCAAGTAGGTTCTTTTGTCTTGATGGGTACCTGAAACCCCAAAATTGGGTTCTTTGGGGTTCTTTGTAGTTTTTAGTTTTAAAATTTTAATTAATTTAATGGGCTTCCCCTAATATTCTATGTAGCTAGTTCTTAATCTTGTGAGAGGAATTGGAGTATTTATGCCTTTATCCATTCAATAAAGAGAAATAGGCTGGGCTCAAAGAAGGAAGAGAACTTAGTGTACATTCATAACACACTTCATCTCATATTTCGAAAACACCCTGGGTACAAGGACGGTCCTTTCAAGAGATGAGACCAATACACAGATGATGTTATGTGTGTGGACGAGGAAATACAACCAGATGGCCTTATTGAGCTACCTCCATTTGCTGTGGATGAGCGGGAGCCTTAATATGAAAGTGATTCCTAGATGGAGAGCATGCTAACTAAATATCTAAGTGACGCTCATGACATGGATGTTGATGACATGGCTTGAGGAAGCCATTATTCACTATTAGCTATTTCTATTTTAGTATTTTAAAATTTCCTAGTTCATGTTTGGAGATTCCTTAAGGAAAATTTTGAATCTAGTATGACAATGGACATATATCATGATTTTTATTAATATGTAAGCTCCAATTTTCACTTGATATCAAACTAAAAATTTCAAAAATTTGATGCGAATGTTGAATGTTCAATGATGTGCATGTTTAAATCTTTAAAGTTTAAATCATAAATATTTTAGTTTTCTTGTTTAAAGTTGAAAAATATACTAATTCATATACATTATTATTTATAAAATATAATATATATATACCTTGACGAACCCACGCACCCTATTATTTATGGTGGGGTGGTACATGTAAGTCCCGAACGTGGAATTGAAATAAGAGTTGGAGGGCGGAGAGACATTGCAGACATTATCTTTGCATTCTGAGCACTACAAATCCATGTAATCACATATTTGAGCACTTACTGAAAGAAGCCCTATATTGGAAGCTGGACAAGGAGATGTAGCCCAAGAGGGGTGAACTCTTTCATCATTTTGTTGTCTTGTGTTTATGTATATGGTATTATTGTCTTTGTTTTTATATTGCAAACTGAGTTAAAAACCATTAATTTATGTTCTTTATAAAATTTCCTAATTTCCTAAAAGATATAAAAATTTACTTTCACATTTCATCAAACCTTCAAGTTTATAAATACAAATCAGTTTGGTATCACAACTTTGGTTTTTTTGAAGGTTTAATTTTTTTGCAAGTGTTTTCTGATGCTTGCTAGGATGAATCTCAAAAGAGAAGAAGGAAAGCTTGTGGGAACAAGTCCTCAAGCTAGTTCAAGGAGAGCACATTCACCTCAAGTTTCACCTCAAGTGTCACTCGAAGCCTCATCATTCATGGCACATGAAGGAGGCATTGACACTATGTCTCAGGATGAGAAGAATTTCACAATATTGTTCTTTGAAATGTCTAAAATGGTGAAATTTATTTATGAGGAAATCAACTTAGGGCTACAAGGAGAGAGCTCAAATCCTCTAGGAGGAAATGGAGGACATGGAGACAAACCTTGAAAAGGAAATGGAGGGAATCGTGACAAACCACCTATACTCCCACCTTTATCTCCACCTTCATCTTCACCCTCATATTCTTCTACATCATACCCTTCACAAACAGGGAAAATTTTAGGGGCTAATATTCGTAGGTGAGCTAATATTCCATGCTTTTTCCAAAAAATAGATTTTCCAATTTCCATTTTCTTGAAAATTTATTCGCCCAAATTTTATAGTGTAAAATTGTTTTGTCTTAAAAATTTCCAAAATTTCATATATACCAATATAAAATAATTGTAAACCTAAACAATTTTACAAAAATATCATAAAAAAATTTCAATTTATATATTAGGGACTAGTAAGATTCGCCAAGGTTTATAAACTTTAAGATAAACTTCCATCCTTAAAATTTTCCCTGTTCACAAACACCTCGACATTCTCCAAAAGGACATGGTAAAACTCCTTTGTTAAAATTGGACATAAATTTTTAATTGTCTATGTATAATCAAGAGGTAAATGCTGAGAAATTGGATAATTGGGTTCACAAGCTTGAAGTGTATTGCAGGATACAAAAGATTAAATATGATGAGACCAAGATTCAACTTTCTTCTCTAAGGTTGGAAAGTGCAACACTCATTTGGTGGGAGGCGAAAACTTAAGAAGATCTCAAGAAAAGAGGTGAGATTATAACTTCTTGGAATGATTTTGTACGTGCATTAAGAGGAAAGATTTATCCTTTAACATACATGGAAAAAACTATAATGGATTGGAAAATTTTAAGGCAAGCTAAGGGTTAGAGTGTTCAAAGTTATACCCAAGAGTTTAGAAGAAGAACTTTGATTTTGGGTGTAGAGTTATCCTCTCAAGACACTCTACTCAAATACATTGTAGGTTTACATAGTTATTGAGACACAAAATTCTCATGTTTAACCCTACGGATCTAGATGAAGTTTGTGTACAAAAAACTCATTTAGAAGTAATAGAGAAGAATGTTCCGCAAGAGAATAGAAAGAAGTCATTCAAGAGTGGAGACAAAAGAAAGGGGAAATTCAAAGGAAAAGGGAAAAAGAAATTTTCCATCAAGAAAAAGGGAGAAAAACTCACATGCAAACATTGTTTCAAAGAAGGCCATGATGAAGACCATTGTTGGAAACTCCATCCCAAAATGAGACCCAAAAATTTTAACAACAAAGGAAAGTAAAAGACTGTTGCAACTACACAACATGATTTAGGATCTGATTCTGGAGATGAAACAGAGATCAAAACCATGGGATTGAAAAGTAAGGACTCTATTACAAGAACTAGTTCCTCTAGTAACCTCAATGAAACTCAAAATGATAAGGAAAGAATAGAGCTTTTCCATATTAGAGTTATCTCAAAACATTAAAAAATAGACATTTTGTTTGATAGTGGATCACAGGCCAACCTCATTTCAGAAACTGTTGTCAAGAAAATTAATTTGGAAACCATTCCTCATCCTAAACCTTATCCTTTTGGTTGGGTATGTGACAATGCAAAATTTCAAGTGAGAATAAAATGCAAATTGAAATTTGCCATCACTGCAAACTTCATTGATGAGGTAGAACTTGATGTAGTTCCACTTGACATATGTGGTATTGTTTTGTGAAGCCCATATATTTATGATAAAAAATCCATCTTTCATCACCATGAGAACATGTATCATTTATTTAAAGATGGGATTGATTATATTGTTAGAGCACATCAAAATAAATTAAAATTATCTCTTGTGAATGTTGGACAAATGAAGAGCCTTGTTAATTCTAGCAAGAATTCTGTACTGTTGATGATCAAACCCAAAAATGATGTTAAGAATGAAGCCTTTCAAGGATGTGATGCAAGGTTAAAATATGATGAGATGTTTCAGGAACCTAAAGGATTGCCTCATAAAAGAGGAATCCAACATGAAATCCAATTTCATCAATATTTTCCTCTTCCAAACATTGGTATGTACACAATGTTAGTCATGGAGAATGCAGAAATCAAGAAACAAATCCAAGATTTGCTTAATAAAGGGTTCGTCATACCAAACACATTGCCATACGATTCACCTATTGTTTTAGTGCCAAAGAAGGATGGTACATGGCACATATGTGTGGACTTTAGAGCCTTGAACAAAATCATGGTAAAGAACCATTACTCTCTTCCTCGAATTGATGACTTACTTGATCAATTGAAGTATGTTGTTTATTTCACTAAGTTGGACTTGAGGAGTGGCTATGATCATATTAGGATTGTTGAAGGAGACATTTGGAAGACATCCTTCGAGACAAAGAAAGGTTTGTTTGCATGGTTGGCTATGCCATTTGGGCTATGTAATGCTCCTGCTACATTCATGAAGGTTATGAATGATGTTTTAAGGCCTTTTCTTGATGATTTTGTGATAGTCTATTTAGATGACATACTGATTTTCAACAAGACTCGTGAAGAGTATTTCAAGCATGTTATGCAAGTACTAGATGTATTAAAGAAAGAAAATTTATTTTTAAAGATGTCTAAATTTGAATTTGGGAAATTTTTTTTAGCATACTTGGGTCATATTGTTGGAGGGGGTGAGTTGAAGATAGAGCCCTCAAATGCCGAAGTCATTTTGAATTGGCGAAAAACCCAAGACTATAACAGAGGTTAGAAGCTTGTTGGGAGAAGCCCAATATTGGAGAAAGTTCATTTATAATGTTTCTTCCATTGAAGTTCCATTACATGCATTTACGAGTGTGAAACAAGTTTTTTCAGTGGGGAGGAAAACAATATAAATCCTTCGATGAATTGAAAGAAAGAATCAGTACAACACCAATGCTTGCACTTCCATATTTGAGACAATCATTTGAGATACAAACCGATGCAAGTGACTATTCCATGGGAGTAGTATGATGAAACATGGTAATCCCATTTGTTTTCATTATGAAACTTTTAATGGTGCAGTGATTAACTATTCTACATATGACAAATATTTGTATGCTTTGGTGCAAAGTATGGAAAAATGGAAACATTACTTGACGGGTAAGGAAACTATCATTCACACTGATCATCAACTATTGCTATACTTGCAATAAAAAAACAAGCTACAACAAGTGAGGCACTTCAGATGGATGGGTTTCTTACAACAATTCCACTTGGTGATAAGGTATAATAAAGGTATATATAACAAAGTTATTGATATGCTATCTACACTAATTGTTAGTGCATCCATTATTCTTAAGCATAATTCTATCATGCATGGGATCTATGTTGAGTAATATGTTTTATATGAGGATTTTAAGGATGTATAAGCAACTTTGTGTCAAGGTAGCCAAGTAGAGGAATTAGATTATCATGTGCATGATAAATTGTTGTATCATCTTGGAAATTTATGTATTTCATAGGGAGAAAGAGTCAAAATCATAATGGAAGTGCATACTTCTCTTGTTGGTGGCCACTTTGGTGTAGGCAAGACAATGGCACAATTATAGAGGTATTGTTACCGGCGTCATATGATTGAATGTATGTCATGATATGTAAGAGGATGTTCTTTATGTGTTGTCAGCAATCCTAGTGTTGGGTATGTGTTATATTTGGTCCTTAATTTCCGGTGGGTAGCCCGCGTCCATGGTTTTGTGCATGGTTTTGCACATGGTATTGGGGCACGATGGTTTTCAATCCCTGGTATTTTTGTAGATCCAGTCAAGGGAACTACGGTTATGTTCTAATCTAGGGTTTATTGATTGGGGTTTATGTATGCTTTGGCATGTATATATATGTGTTGTAACACTAAAAGGAATATAATGAAAAATCAAGCTGGTCGTCCCGATTTGGGATCCAGGGGAAAATCTCTATGTTTATCTGTTTTATGTTTTATGCTCTCACTAATATTTATCTTCTATTATAATTCATTAGTAGACAATTTTATATTCGAGTTAAACCTACATTTAAATGTCGGCGATTTATTCGAAGGTATGCTAACTGTGATTTTTTCGGGCATGGTAGACCATTTTGAAGACTGGAATCTGCGAGATCGATTCTTGTAGTGAAAAATATAGTGACTTAGCGGAAGATAGAGATCGAGAAATTTAATGGTCGGAGTTTTGAGTTGTGGAAGCTCAAGATGGAGGATCTGCTGGTGGATAAAGTCCGATGGATTAACGATAGATCGAGTGCTAAACCAACGACAATGTCAGATGAAGACTGGAAGAAACTAGATCGGAAAGCTAAAAGCACAATACGGTTGTGTGTCTCAGATTCAGTATTGTTGAATGTATCTGGGGAAGCTACGACGAAGAATTTGTGGGAAAAACTTAGGACTTTGTACCAATCTAAGTCTCTGGTGAATAAGTTGTTCCTGCGGAAAAAGCTGTATAACCTGAGGATGAAGGATGGAGACTCGGTGACAGAGCATCTGAACGCCTTCAATACTGTGGTAAGTCAGCTGTCATCTATTGATATTAAAATCTCATATGAAGATAAGTGCATCGGTTTGTTGTGTTCTCCTACGATTAATGGGAGCAGTCTGAATTGTTAGATGTGGTATAATACCAACTTCTGTGGTTACAGTGACATTGTCTGTGACTTACTATCGAAGAAATAGTAGAGAATATGGAGGAGGTAGAATAAGAATACCTTGTCTGTCGAGGAAGGTCCCAGAATATAAACAAGAATAGGGTTTTGAGTGGGAGATCTAAATCTAGAGGGAGATCTAAATCTCCTGGAAAGTTTGTAAAGGTGTGCTGGAAATGCGGAAAGGAAGGGCACTACAAAAAGGACTGTAGATCTAAAGCTCCTGAGAAAGGAAAGGGATCTGATGATGCTCCTTCCGCAGAGGCAAAAACCACCTCGGATGAAGGTGGGGATGTGTATTTGGCTTCTTCTTCAAATACACATGTAGATCATGAGTCATGGTTGATTGACTCAGGTGCATCCTTTCACTTCACTCCCCATAGGGAGTGGTTCTGCGAGTATGAGAAATATGATGGTGATGTCTTCCTAGGGGATGATAGGAAGGCCAAAATCGTCGGACGTGGAAAGGTCAAGCTGAAGCTACAAGGTGGAAGGATTAGAACACTTCCTAGTGTTCTACATATTCCTGCATTGGCCAGAAATCTAATTTTTGTAAGAAAGATGGATGATGCAGGTGTAAAAACAGTGTTCGAGAAAGATGCCTGCAAGATGGTTCGGGGAGCACTGGTATTAATACGGGGAGTTTGGACTGGAACTCTGTAAAAGCTACAAGGTAGCACTGTTATTGATGGGTGTAATAGTTCTATAGTTTCTGAAAGTGGGACGGAAAGCCTAGCTGTCTCTGGAGAAAAGACCATGCTATGGCATCAAAGGCTTGGACATATTGGAGAGAAGGGCCTTCGGATACTGCATAGAAATGGTATGGTAGAAGGTATGTCTAATTTTTCTCTTCGATTTCATTTCGTGAAATATTTTTATGTATATGGGAAGCATAATCGGGTGATTTTTCCTTTTGGTGCTAAGAGGGAAAACAAGATATTAGAACTTGTGCATAGTGATGTGTTTGGACCTGTGTCAGTTCCATCACTGGGAAAGTCTGTGTACTATGCTTCATTCATAGATGACTTCTCAAGGAATACATGGATATATTTCTTGAGGAAGAAATCTAAAGTCTTTGACAAATTTAAAGAATTTAAGGCTCTAGTGGAAAACCATACAGAGAAGAAGATAAAGGCATTGAGGACAGATAATGGTGGGGAGTTCTGCAAGAAGGAATTTGAAGAGTTATGTAAGAAGTGTAGTATAGCACGGCAGAAGACTACTCCATACACACCTCAGCAAAATGGAGTTGTAGAAATAATGAGTAGAACACTGATGGAAAAGGCAAGAAGCATGCTTAGTGGTATCGAGTTAGGACAAGAATTCTGGGCAGAGGCAGTGGAGACTGCATGTTACTTAGTTAACAGATCACCTTCATCAACGTTGGAGGATAAGACCCCACATGAGGTATGGACTGGTAAGAAACCCTCTCTTTCACATTTAAGGGTATTTGGATGTGATGCATATGTACATGTTCCAAAGGAGAAAAGGACCAAGTTGGATAATAAATCTGAAAGGTGCATCTTTATTGGGTATAAGGATGGTTTAAAGGGTTACAAGCTTTGGAATCCATAAACAAGGAAGGTTGTGTACAGCCGAGATGTGGTGTTTAGAGAAGTGAAAGATGTTGTTAAACATGAAGTCCTACCAAAGGAACCTGAGAAGATAAAGTTTGAGCTAAAGGAGGATGAATCAGACTCTACAACAGAAGAAGACTCAGAAGATGAAGAGCCACAAACTCCAGCTTTGAGAAGATCAGTTCGGGAAAGAAGGCAACCAGAAAGGTATAGTCCATCTGCTTTCTGTTCAGGTTTTGCCTTAACTATAATTGATGATGAACCTAGAACTGTCAGGGAGGCAGTAGATTCAGAGGATGGAAAACTCTGGAAGGAGGCCATGGTTGATGAAATGGCATCCTTGCACAAAAAAGATGCATGGGATCTGGTGGAGTTGCCGGCTGGAAGGAAGCCCATTGGGAGCAAATGGGTGTTTAAGAAGAAGATGAATGTAGAAGGCAAGGTGGAGAAATACAAAGCTCGGTTGGTAGCGAAAGGTTATTCCCAGGTGCCGGGAATTGATTTTGGTGATATTTTTTCTCCTGTTGCCAAAGTTATTTCTATTAGATTACTTTTATCTGTTGCTGTTGCATTTGATTTTGAGATAGAACAGATGGATGTGAAGACAACATTTCTTCACGGGGATCTAGAAGAAGAGATCTACATGAAGCAACCTGAAGGCTTTATGGTGAAAGGTAAGAAAGAACTGGTATGCAGGTTGAAGAAGTCTCTGTATGGGTTAAAACAGTCACCAAGGATGTGGTATCAGAAATTTGATACCTATATACGGGGACTTGGCTTCACCAGAAGCAAGGAGGATCACTGTGTTTATTTTAAATTAATTGGTGACTGTGTTATTAATTTGGTCTTGTATGTGGATGATATGTTGTTGATTGAAAATGACAAAGAAATTATCCAAGATTTGAAGACCCAACTGTTCTCCAAATTCGACATGAAGGATCTGGGTGCTGCAAACTATATTTTGGGCATGGAAATTAAGAGAGATCAAGCAAAGAGGAAGCTCTGGTTAAACCAGAGGAAGTATGTCAAGACTATATTGCAGAGGTTCAATATGTAGGATAGTAAACCAGTGAATGTTCCTATTCCTGTAGGTTTAAAGCTGTCTGCTGAACAGTGTCCCAAGACACAAGAAGAAGAGGAGTATATGTCCCGTGTTCCATATGCAAGTGCAATGGGTATCCTGATGTATGCAATGGTCTGTACTAGACTAGACATTGCACATGGAGTGGGAGTATTGAGCAGGTTTATGTCAAACCTAGGAAAGGAGCATTGGACAGCAGTGAAGCAGGTTTTCAGATATTTACGTGGCACTAGTGATTATGGCTTGTGCTACCAGGGAAGACCAGGATTGGAAACAATGTTGGACATTCATGGTTTTGTTGATGCTGACTGGGGTGGAGATTTGGACCAAAGAAGATCTACAAGTGGGTATATGTTTAGCCTATTTGGAGGCGCAAACAGTTGGATGAGTAAAAGACAGTCTGTAGTGGCTCTTTCAACTACAGAGGCAGAATACATAGCAGCCACTCATGCAAGCAAGGAAGCAATTTGGTTGCAGAGATTGTGTTCAAGTATGGGGTTGGTACAGCAAGCTATAAGGATAGACTGTGATAGCCAAAGTGCAATTTTCTTGGCTAAGAACCATACTTATCTTTCAAAGACAAAGAACATTGATGTTCAATATCACTTTGTTAGAGATATGGTTGAGGCTAAAAGGGTGTTGCTGGTAAAGGTGGACAATTTGAAGAATGTTGCAGATGCATTGACAAAGTCTGTGAGCACTCAGAAGTTCTCTTGGTGTAGAGAAACAATTGGTGTTGAAGAATTGGGCCAATGACTAAGCTCTCCTGTGGCCCCCTGTGGAAAGAAAAAAACAAGTGGGAGAATGTTGGGTATGTGTTATATTCTTTCCACGACTAAGCACGCACGGGGGGGTGATAGCCCCTCCTTTGCGCTGGGTGCAACGGGAGGGTGGTAGCCCCCCTTGTCGAGGTTCGGGGCAGCACCCCAGCGAAAATTTTTGGTCCTTCATTTCTGGTGGGTAGTCCGCGTCCATGGTTTTGTGCATGGTTTTGCACATGGTATTGGGGCACGATGGTTTTTGACCCCTGGTATTATTGTAGATCCGGTCAAGGGAACTATGGTTATGTTCTAATCCAGGGTTTATGGATTGGTGTTTATGTATGCTTCGGCATGTATATATATGTGTTGTAACACTAAAAGGAATATAATGAAAAATCAAGCTGGTCATTCTCGATTTGGGATCCAGGGGAAAATATCTGTGTTTATCTGTTTTATGTTTTATGCTCTCGCTATTGTTTATCTTCTGTTATAAGATTCATGAGTAGATAATTTCTGTTCAGGGTTAAAACCTACACCTAGCAATAGAAAGTTAGGATCGTATACTCCACTTCTTGTTCCTTTTCGTCGTTGGGAAAGTGTTTCTATGAATTTTGTGGGAGATTTTCCTATGTCTAGGAAAGGTAATGATTATCTTTATGTAGTTATGGATTGTTTCAAAAAAATGTGTATTTTTAGGCCTTGTAATAATCAGGCTATAGCTAAAAAAAATGCACACTTATTCTTTCAAAATGTATGGGTGGGGTTTGGGTTTCCCACATCCATTAGTTCTGATCGAGATTCGGGAAATTTTGGTCAAGCGTATGGGGACTCATGGCCAAGAGCACAACATTCCATTCACAAATAGATGGATAAAAAGAAGTGGTGAAAAGAACAGTAATACATCTTCTTCATGGTTATTGTAGTAAGCATCATAAATTGTGCGATGAACATTTGCATTAAATTCATCATGCTAACAACCCGACCAAGCATTCATTGACTCAATCATATCCATTTGAGGAATGCTTGGGATACTTACCAAAATATCCTCTAGATTTTATCTTTGGGAAAGATGTTTCTATTGATGGACATACTGACATAGATAATGCCAAGAGATTCATTGAAAAAATTCAATTAGTGCATCAAATTTTTCAAGAACAACTGGAAAATATTCATGCCAGGTACAAGACAAGACATGATAAGCATCATGTTGATCATAGTTTTCAAGTGGGAGATGAAGTTTGGCTTCACATTAGAAATGAAATACTCCAAGGATAAGGTTAAAAACTTAAACTAATTAGATATGGTCCATTCAAGATTTTAGAAAAGATCAGTAATACTTCCTTCCAGGTAGATTTTCCTCCATCTATGCAAATCTATACAGTTGTTAATGTTGAAACTTTGAGATTATATGAGACTCCTTTAATTGAAGATCAAGGAGATAATGTTCAGATTCCTTCAATTGAATATTTATCTCATGAATATCTTGAAGAATTGTAGCAAGACACCATCCTTGACAGGAAAATAAGGACTTCAAAACAAGGGAACGTGGAGTACCTTTGTGTGGGTCTCAAAGGAGAAAATCCAAGCAAAGCCAAATGGATTGAGATTGGAAGGGTGAGGGAACTGTACCCTCATCTATTTGTCGACTGAAAATGATCTTTTGGAGGTCCAAAATCTTCTGATGGGAAGAATGATCCAGTGGGTTAGTAAAGTTTTCAAAAATAAAATTGTTCAAAAGTGCTTGAAGCTAGTGTCAAAATGTAGATCTCATCGCCCTGAATCCAACACAATTTCTATCTCTAAAAACCGATATCATATGCTCCCTATATCACGTTTTAATCATTTTCATAAACAACTAAAAAATTTGCAGGTTCAATGCAACTATGCTAACTGGGAAGTTCATACGCTGACTGGGCAAGTTGATTGTGTTTATTGGGTCAATGGCATGATGCCAAGTGGATTCACCGCATTGGTCAAATTTGTTGTGATTTTATTGGTTCAATTTGGAAATTTCTTATTGGGCGAATGGGTGATTTATTGGTCCAATGGATGGGAGTCACGTGGGCCAATGGTGGGCAGCCACATGGCCTCCAATGATCATGCAACAGTATGTTATGGCTCGAATCGACCTTTTGGAGAGTCGAACAAAGAACCTCAAGCATGGCAGCGCAGAGCCTTACCGCTCCACTACAAGGTGGGATTTAACCTCTATAGGTCCAATGTTCTATAAAAAAATTATTGGGTTGGTGTTTGGGGGATGGGGCAAGGATTAATCCTTCTTACACAATCACCCCACACCCATGAGACCACAGGCAGGGGAGTCGAGGGCTTGGGCTTAACCCTGGCCCAAAGCCCCGATAACACAGAACAATCACGATTAGAGGCGAGTAGGTCCACCCCGTTGGCATGATAACCAAACCATAGTGTTGGAGTGGGGCTCCCTGAGTTGTGAAGTTTGTACATTTTGGTATTATTTAGTCTTGTGTAGGGGTTTTGGGTGGGTCAAAGCCCCAATTTTTTGCAAATGGGTCAAAGGCTAGACCTAGGATCCACAACCCATGGTTTGCGGACCATAGGATCGCTAGGCCATGTTGGTATAAATAGATAGATAAGTTAGAGTCTAAAGGAAAGGATGAATGTGAATTAATGCTACGTGCGAATTGATAGATCTGTTTGGGTTGGTTTTGGGTAAGGACTCCTGCTGGCTGTGTGCATGGAGATCCTCTGTCCTGCTGTGTGTGGACCCTGCTGGCTGTGTGTGCAGGTGGTATTTTGGGTTGTAATTGGGTTTTGATGCGAATATATGCAGATATAATTGAAGTATCTCTATGTTATCTGGATCTATTGTGTTACTGTTGATGCAAAGTTGTTATGTCTGTTTGAGCTTCATATGTATCTGTGTGGTTGATTTGAGCTGCGAAGGTATCTGTGATATTGCTTTAAAAAGTACCTTTATTTATGGCATAAGTTTATCTCTGATTGATTAGCTAACACGTTCATGATATTATGTGTTGATAATTGCTAATATGCACGTGGATGAGAAAGTACTGACTAGATCTATGCATGGTAATAACGTTGATATGAGTAATTGTGAATTATATTGTTAAAGAACTTGCGAATAGACTTGTCCTGTGTGAACCTGATAGGCTGCAAGAACAGATCTGACGTGATTACCTACTCTCTCCCAGGGTGTGGAAACCTGGTTTCAACACCCACCCATAATACTTCGGGTGAGACCTTGGCCTACGAAAGCAGCTCATTGCTGAAAGGGCCAGTAGTATAGGAGTTTGTTGGCAAACCTTAACCTCCGAACTTGGGTCAGGACCCATCAAGCCAAAAAATGGTTCCATTGTTGGGACTGGGAGCATTTTGAGAGAGAGATTGGGTAATTCCAAGGGAACATTGGAGACCTGAGAGGATAGAAATTGAAGGGTGGTTTGAAAAACAGGTTCAGGAATTTGCAGTAAAAGAGAATTGTAGCACGAAGTTGACGACAGAGATGGAAGAATAAGTACATTTTCACTGAAGTCTACGAAATTTTCTTTGTAACATTTGGGAAGAGCTTCAAGAGTGGCTGGCAAGGCTCATAGATTTCCAGACGTGTTGGAAGGACGAGCGGGTCACGCAGTGGACTCCTGAGTCGATCTAGCAGTTAGAAAAAACTGATAATACCATCACTCGTATGGTAGATCAATGGGTGGATAGTGTGCTGGGAGGATTTGTGACAGAGTTCACAGTCAATCAGTTCATGTCCTATTCCAAGGTAGAGCGGAGGTTCTTCAAGGGTTTCCAGGGTAAGTTTCAGAAAACACTTCCATTATTAATCAAATTTTTTTTGTGCGAAAAAGGTATTATGTGCAATCACACCGAGTGAATCACCTCCGATCTAGGTTAAAGCACTACACGAAGTGGTAAATACTATAGAACTAATCAAGAGGGAGATAGATCTATCTACAGTCCAGTAAGAGATTCAACTATGCATAGCACTCTAACTACACCACCTTCAATCCAGCATAGGGGTAAAAACTCACCCATACCTCCACCTCAATCAAAAGATGAGATGGCCTTGCACGTGAAGCTACCTACCTTCAAGGGCGTAGGGGTTGAAGATATGGACTGGTTCTGGTTTGTTGCAGAGTCAGTATGGACTGCACAGAATGTAGCCAACGATGCTGTGAAAAGGGCGCAGTTATCCCTTGCCTTCGAAGGGAGATCCCTGGACTGGTATATAGGATACGTAGCTCAGCATGCGAATGCGACCATTCAAGAGGTTAAGAATGCCTTAAAACAATAGTTTCATAAGCCTAAATCCTACTCTTAGATAGTGAATGACCTAAAAGATTTTTAAAAAGGGCCTTTTGAGTCTGTATGGGAGGCTGACCAATGGCTAAACAAGGTGATCAAAGAAGGGGAATTTCTATATGATGACAGACAACACAAGGAATAGTTCATCGTTACGTTACTACCTCACCTGTGTGTACTTATGGGTGAGAAAGCCATTGAATCACAGGAAAAAGCTTTGGAGATGATACCCAGTTGGGAGAAGCCACGCTAAGGGATTATATCTAGTTGGGAGTACAACAAATCCAAGGACAGCTAGAGGCAATGCACATGGAAATCCAGAACCTATGAGAGGACCGAGGGAATTAAGCTAGCCCGGACGTATGGTGCATACGATGTAGGGTAGCTAATCATACCAAATATTAGTGCCCACTACTAACAGACTACCTACAGGCCGGGGGACCTAGTCCGTTGCGCCCTAGGGAGACTATGGGACCAAGTGGACCAACGTTGTGGTGTGATGATTGTCGTGTAGCTGGCCTACATGATCGTAACCACTACCCCCGTCTGGGTGTGTATGTTCCAGAACTAAAGCAACAATGGTGTTAGTTTTTCCATTTAGTAGGACGTGATGAACAAAAATATCAAACTTATGATTTAATGATAGACCGAGGAAACCTATATAGGGTATAAGCAGACCCTTCTTCACCACGATCCCCCTTAGGCATAGGTGGCTCCCTAACTAGGGGTAGGGGAGGGGGTAGAGGTGGAAGCTCAGGTCAGGGAAGAGGACAACTAATATATTATAATTATGGAGAAGTAGGGCACTTTGCGAGGGATTTCCCAAAGCCTGCAAGGAAATATTGCAGATACTGTAGACAACTGGACCATGTGATTGAATACTATGCAATTTTGATATAAAAAATGCAGGAAAAACAACTGACACCTACGCAGAATGTGCAGAGGGTTAAGGAAGAACCTAGAGACGAAGGACCAAGCATTAATTTCATAACACGTAGCAGCATGGCCATGGGGGAGTTGAGGAGAAAGCTGTGGCTGAGCCTCTTATCTGAAAAGCAGCTATCAAACAAGAAGGTTTGGACCTACAGAAGGAAAACAAAACCTTTTTCACAGCTCGCAAATACTTTGCTAAGGCTGAGGCATCTACTTCTCAGGCCCTCGCAAGCCTCAAAGAAGATGACGAGGTCAAACCATTTTTGTAGGCATGTATGAAGTTGCTGCGCAACCAAAGGGTCATAGAAAATCTTCAATCATTAATAGACAGCTACATAGAAAGAACTAATCCACCCCTGGAAGTTAAGGATTTGCACAAACTGTACACGCATAAGAAACGCATTGGTAGGGAAATGCAGCTAACAACGCAGATTGGTGATTATGAAATGGATCAGGTTATTTTGGACCTAGGATCAGATGCGAACAAATTTACCAAGAAAACTTGGCAGCGAATGGGAGAACCTAAGTTGGAATGGTCCACTATCCAGCTGCACATGGCCAACCAACAGAAGATCATACCGTTGGGGAGACTGTCAAAGATCGTGGTAGATATCACAGGAGTTAAGGTCCGGGCCGATTTTGAGGTAATTCAGATTGTAGAAGATGCAGAACCCTATCCTGTGCTCCTAGGATTGGATTGGGCCATAGTTATGGGAGGTATCATCAACCTAAAGAAAAGAAGCATGGTGTTTTAAAATGAAGGTATGTGGGTGATAGTGCCATTAGACCCTGTGGAAGGAGAATAGTACGGAGCCGGTGCGCAGAGAAGAGGATGTGGATCACATCTATAAGTTAACTGCACGGGATGCATATTGGATCAATCCTATGGCTGATGGTGTGTTTTGATGGGAAAAATACAGCGAGTGTTTCTCTGACTCCGACAAGGAGATGGAAAATTGGCAGAATCGGCTACATGATGTGTCTGCACTGCGATGTCTTAGAATCACAAAGAAATTTCGATGAATCTCCTCAGAGGTAAGAGAACTTTCCTACTTTGATGGTTCTGGTAGTATTAAGGAGTTTTTGCGAGAATTTTAAGCTGAGGTTCCAAAAGAGTGAAGATTATGGACCCTTAATCTAGCCATGTGCGTAACACCTGCGAGGTGGTGGGACACGCATAAGGGGGAAATCCAGGATTGGGAAGAGTGCCAAGATATGATGATCCTGTGATTTGAACCTCCAGTTCACTTGTACATAAATACATTCCTTGGCCCATGGGACCCGCACAAGAATTTTTTCTCTTGGATGGAGAAATGGTGTGATCAAACTGTAGAAGAATGGGTTCTCCTATTTATTCATGCCTTGGGACCAATTCCCACTGCATGGTATTTAGATGTAGAGCTACATTAGCGCACCCACCACTGGGAAACATTTAAGGATGAGTTTGTAGGGAAATTTGGGTTATAAGGCGGAACGGAGGCACTTGATTAGGCTCTTCAGGGCATAGATACCTTAGTATTTGATGAATCACGCCCTTCGCAAGACTGGGGGCACCAACATTGGAAACGAAGATGTGCGATATTGTCAACTACCACAATTTATCAATCGAAGAGTGCGATGAAGATCCATGAAATGTCTCTATCCCAGATTTAGAGGGAGAGCGTGCATTTTCTAGACCCCCACTACAAACTATCAATGTTACTAAGCCTCTGAAGCTGCAAGAAGTCAACATTGGCACGGAAGAGAAACCTAAGTTAGCTAAAATTGGGGACTACTGGGATGATGATATAGTAGGAAAAGTGGCAGAACTGCTCACGGAATACTATAACTTATTCCCAATAAAGTTCTTAGAACTCAAGGGGATTGTAGGGGACCTAGAGGCCATGCGCATCACTTTAAAACCAGATGCACGCCCTATGAATCAGTGTCCTTATCGGCTGAACCCTAAGTATAAGAAAAATGTTAAGGAAGAAATCGACAAAATGCTCACCGCAGGTATCATCGAACCTGTCGAAAAATCAAACTGGGTAAGTTTGATGGTGGTTTAGGAGAAAAATACTAAGGGAGAGATACAAATCTGCATTGACTTGCACAAATTGAATGATGCCTACGTACACGATCCCTTCCCAACACCATTCTCAGATGAAATCATGGACAACATGGGAGGGTAGGAAGCATACTCATTTATAGATGGATTCTCCATCTACCATCAGAACAGGATCGCACCTGAAGATCGCAGAAGAACTACGTTCGCTACTGAATGGGGATCCTTTCAATATACTATCATGCCGTTTGGGCTCAAGAATGCCTCTGCCATCTTTTCATGGGTGGTGGTCACAGTGCTCAAAGAGTTTATCCACAAGTTTTTGGAGGCATATTTTAATGATGGAAAGCATGTCTTGAACCTGCGCATGATGTTGGATGCCTATCGGAAGCAGCAGATTTCCCTAAATATCAAGAATTTCATATTCTGCGTACCCTTCAGAATCTTGCTCGGGCACATAGTTTTTCGGCAAGGATTGATGGTTGATCCTACCGAAGTCACAGTTATCATAAATCTGGCAGTCCCTGCAACTCAGAAATAGCTGTGTTCAATCATCAGACATACAAGCTACTATAGGAAGTTCATTCAAGGGTACGCGCTGATCACAACATCTATGGAAAAATTGCTTAAGAAGGATGTTTCATTTTTTTGGGATCACGAGTGTCAGAAGAGCTTCGAGCTACTCAACGAGAAGATGGTCTCTGCGCTTATTCTCATCTTTCTTGATTGGGTGAAGGTATTCCATGTTCACGTAGATGCGTCAGGGATTGCCCTAGTAACGGTCCTTATGCAGCCTGGAAACAGAGACATTGATCATCCTGTTGCATTCGCTAGTATGAAACTCTTGGGTGCTGAGCACAACTACTTCACTACTGGCCATAGTCTATGCATTACAAAAGTATCAACACTATCTATTAGGAGGACACATCAAAATGTTTACAGACCACTCAGCTTTGAAGTAGCTGGTGAATAAGCCTGTGTTGGGGGGGGGAATCTGCCGATGGCTACTACTATTTTAGGAATATGATTTTGAGATCATTGTCAAGCTGGGGAAGTTGAATTCTGGGCCGGACTACTTGTCCCGAATTGAAAGTAGCAAAGAACGAACCAACTTGGAAAAGGGATTTCCTAATGTGAAGATGTTCGCCATTAAAGTAGTTGATGCGCACTTCACCGACATCATTAAGTTCCTGACTACGGGGATGGCACCTGCAGAATATTCGGTACAATAGAAGAAAGATCTCGTAACCCACAAAACATACTTTACCATCATCGCAGGTCATCTTTATAAAATGGGAGCTAACGAAGTGCTGCGCAGACACATTTTGGAGCATGAAAGGCATGCTATATTAGTAGAAGCTCATGAGGGTGTAGCATGGGGTCACTACGTAGGGAAGGCCACAACGCAAAAGATCTTGAGGGCTGGACTCTGGTGGCCTACCTTGCATAGTGACTCTCATGACTATTACAAAGCCTGCGATACGTGCCAACAAACAAGAAGGACATCATGTCGAGATGAGATGCCCCTGCAACACTAAATGGTCTTGCAAGCATTTGACAAGTGGGCCATTGATTTCGTAGGGCCTATCAACCCACCAGGAAAGAAGACAAGTGTGCGCTACATCATAACTGCCACTAATTATGTAACCAGATGGGTCGAAGCACAAGTTGTGAAGGATTGTACCATAGATACCACTACGCACTTCATTTTTGAGCAGATTTTGACTAGGTTTGGATGTTTGAAGATCATAATGAGCGATAGAGGTATGCACTTTGTTAACGAAATTATACAGGCCTTGACGAAAGAATTTTGGATCCATCATGCGAAAAGCACTCCGTATCATCCACAGGAAAATGAAGCGGTAGAAGCTTTTAATAAAATCTTGGAGCAAGCACTGACTAAGGTATGTAATGCTGATCGCAGCGACTAGGATGTGCACATCCCATCTGTTCTTTGGGCCTATCAAGCCATGTGCAAAAATTTGACAATGAAAACACCATTTAGGATGGTCTATGGCAAGGAGGCCATTATTCCCATGGAGTATATTGTTCCTAGTTTTCACCTCAGAGCTTTTACAAATATGGCAGAGCCTGATATCATGGAGGAACATTTAACACAGCTTGTGGCTTTGGAGGAAGATCGTTACATTGCTAATTTTCGTTAGCAGGTTCAGAAGGCTCGGGATAAGGCATGGCATGATCGACATATTCGACAAAAGAAATTTTGCGGAGGGTGAATTGGTCCTGTTGTATGATAGCCACTTTGGGAAACACCCAGGGAAGTTCCGTCAGCACTGGCTCAGTCCCTATACGGTAAAAGAAATCACGGATGGTGAAGCTATTTGGTTAGCTACCCAACACGACGATATGTTACCAGGCTATGTCAATGGCATCCGACTCAAACGATATTGGATCAAATGACTATATGGCTGGAGTAGTTGTATGCAGCGGAGCACGCCCACCAAGGAAGGTAAGTGCGGAAAGAACCAAGGTACGTGTAGGGAGCGGCGCATATTGGGAAGCTCGGAGGGGTACGCGGGGGGCATAGGGGTGTGTTCAGAGCATAGAAGGTGTTTTGGAAGTGCAGGGGTATGCTGGGAGCGTAGGAGGTAGACTGGGAGTGCAAGGGTGAACTGGGCGCACAGGAGGTGCAAAAACTAGCCATGGAATGGTCAAATCAGGTAAAAATAAAAATTTACAGTTGAAGGGAGCTAGTGGCTGGCATTTAATGAGGCAATTTCTGAAGATTTTTTACCATTTATTTGATGGTAAGTTTCTGATGAGCCTCGTCCACACATTGCTCGATTCCCACGGCTATAAAAGAAGAAGAAGAAATCATACAAGGGTTCTGTATCTCTTGAAAAATTTTTACTTTGCAAGTTTGTCCTTGGAAAATTTGTGCTTTGAGAGTTTATGTGCCTATTGCGCTCCATTCATGTCTGAGCATCCTACACCCTCTGACAGGAGCAACACTGGGTTTATTTTCCATGCCAGAATGACGGCCACCAATCCCGCTAGAACCTCAGAACTTGTAACGTCGACATAACAAGAATCCGAGCAAGTAGTGGAAGTTGAACCAAAGGCTGAAGAGGTTATATCTACGTCGAGTCAAGCAAAGAAGGGGAAAGAAAAAGTGCAAGGATGAGGGAAACCCAAAAAATGGGCTGGGATGAAGCCCTGCACCTCACCCCGAAATGTGAAGTCCCAGCGGGGGTCGAGCCAGGCAAGCTCACCTGGGCCAAGAAAAATACCCCTGTCTACTCAGGAAAAGGCCTAGATGGCTATGTTGAGATTAAACAAGATGATGAGCTTAGTGAAAAGAGTCGCCTTCACTAAGTGGGCACGTAGGCTATTTTTGGTGCAGGTCTATTTTTAGACATGATGATCATATTTTAGAAGTTGTAGGATGCTATTTGTGGATGGTTGATCAAGTTGGAAAAATAGATGAAATTCTATTTTTAGAGTATTGGGCGAAGTCTATATATATATCTTTTATCTAAAAATAGATGCATGTCGATTATTATTAGCTCTTAATAATAATCAGGCTCTAAATAGCAACTTATTCTCTTGGAGCACATCAGTTCAGTGCACAGATGTGGTACATCAGTGGACTGAGGGAATTACGCAATTCCCAAGGTTTTACTGGAGTTAATGCATGGAGGACTCAGTTAGAACTCAAGTGGCAGAGTTATGACACAGTTGGAAGAAGTAGTTATGGAGTTGTATTTAGTTTAACTCAGTTAGACTCAGTTGAGCTAGTTGTATCTAGTCTAACTGATTGATACACTAGTGAGAGTGGAGTGAATTCATTATTTAATTAATTCACAAATAATAACTCATTAATCAACTGAACAATACAACAGTTAACTACAGTGCATGGCAGTTTCAGTGGAGATCCAGTGGAGAGGTAGGTGAAAGGGCAAGATAGACTATCTGTTGTGACTATAATGATGCATTGATTGCATCACACACACATTGGAGTCTCCAATGAGGATTGTGCAGTCAAGGATGGAGTAATTAAAATTCATTCAGAGCTATTCTTCAACAGGGATTTCGCAGTGGAGGCAGGCTAGCAGGAGGCAAATATCAGTGCATGGATTTGCAAGATTGGTCTTGATTAGTGTATGACGATTGTACTATACTGAGGGCTTGTGATAAGCTTTGTATGCTCTGTATGAGATTGTCATATGATCTCCATGTTACATAATATATAGTTGGGTTTTTCAGCTTCAGGCTTTCCTGGTTAAAAACTGTGTTATGTGCGATTGATTATTTTTGTTTATGCTTCACATGTGTGTGCAATTACTTTTTCTGCAAAAGATTAACAAGTGGAATAGATTCAGTATCTTGCATAAAGTTAAATAGTGTGAGATCGGGTGGATCTAGGACATATGCATGCTTAGTGCATATAATTTATACATGGTATCAGAGCATTGTTGATTGAAGATTGCAATTGTGAAGTGAGTTTGTGCTGGTGGACAATTCGAATTTGCTACAGAATATTCTTGGTGCACAAGTTGAGTATACATTGAAATGTCTTTCAACGAAAATGTGATTGGAGTATGCCCTTGACGGGAGCTCGAATTACATAGCCTGGAAGGACAGGATGGAAGCGGTGCTGGAGGATAATGGGCTGAAGGAGTTCATCAATAGTGATGTTCCTAAGCCGAGATCTAGCAATTCTTCATTACTTGATGCGTGGCAAAAGAAGAAAGCAAAGACGAGAAGGATTCTGTTGGAAGGTGTGAAGGACCATATTGTGTCCAGACTTCACAGGAAAGACAATCCATTCTTAATGTGGAAGGCTTTGGCAGACTTGTTCCAAAGCAGAAGTGACCAGAGGAAGTTGGCGCTTAAATACAATCTCAGAAAAATAAAAAATGAGAAAGGCGACAGTATTCCAAAATACCTCACGAAGTTTGCCCACTGCAAAGATGAACTGGGAAGTGTGGGGGTTACTGTTGATGAAGAAGACTTGGTGAGCTTGGCTCTCCTTGGGCTTCCGAAGAGTTGGAATATCTACGAAGACTCTGTCAATGGACAGGAGAAACTGCCAGGATGGGAGTGACTTTGGTCAGACCTTGTGTAGGAGGAGATAAGGCGGGGTACCAAGGATGGATCTTCATCGAAGAATGAAGATGAAGAGAATTGCACTTAGGTTGCCAAAGCAAGGAAAGGGAAGGGGAAGAAAAATCCTTCAAAATCCGGTGCTAAAGGCAAGAAGCATGATTTTTCCAAAGTGAAGTGTTTTCACTGTCACGAGCATGGAAATTTCGCCAGTAACTGTCCATAGAAGAAGAAGAACAAGTAGGCTGCTGGATCTACAGCTGGAGAGGCCTTAGCCTCACAATTTGAGCTTGATTTCTCCTCGATATCCGGCTTGGTTTCAAGCTGCATGGGATCGGTGTGGTATCTTGATAGTGGTGCGTCTTTCCATATGATGAGAGATAAATAGTTGTTTAGTGACTTGGAGGAGAAGGACCTCCAAATGCATATAGAGATGGGCGACGATGGTCGGTATAGTGCGACTGACATTGGGACCATTACCTTTGAGAGGGAGACTGGTAATCCATTCTTGTTGAAGAATGTTATGCATGTTCCAGGTCTGAAGAAGAACTTGGTCTCAGTCACAATGCTGGAAGACAGAGGTTATGATGTTGTTTTCAGTGAGGGAAAAGCCTTCCTTCGACATAAAACAATGGGTCAAACCAAGAATATAGGGGTTTGAATTAAGAATCTCTACAAGCTCGAGGTATATGGCTGCGTTGTAATGGTGGGAAAAGCAGAAGAAGTGGTGAGCTAGGATGAGGGTGAATTATGGCACAGGATATTGGGCCATCTTCATCATGGTGCTTTGAATATTTTGCAGCAAATTTCTATTGGAATTCCCAAGGGTACTCTTGCGCAGTCAGATTAGTGCAAGGGATGTACCATGGGTAAGTTTGTGAAGACCACCTTTCATGAGAAGGAGAACCGTGCTTCGGTGATCCTGGAGAGAATTCACACAGATGTGTGTGGACCATTCTCAGTTGCTTCAACAGCAAAACACATGTATTATGTGATATTTTTTTACGACCATTCTCGTAGATGCTGGATCTTCTTCATGCAGAAGAAGAGTGAAACATTCTCAAAGTTCTGTGAGTTCAAGGCATTGGTGGAGAAGGAGTCAGGGAAGCAAGTGAAAGCTCTATGGAGTGATAATGGTGGTGAATACATCTTTGGTGAATTCAAAGACTTTTGTAGCAAAGAAGGAATTCAGAGAGAACTCATAGCGCCTCATAACCCACAACAGAATGGGGTCACGGAGAGAAAGAACAGAACGATCGTGGGTGCTGCATGAGCGATGCTGCATAACCAGGGCCTACCGATGCACTTGTGGGTGGAAGCATGCAACACTGTGGTTTATGTGCAAAACCATTGTCCTCATAGAGTACTTGGCATGAGTACACCTGAAGAAGCTTTTACTAGTAAGAAGCCTGATATTTCTCATTTGAATATTTTTGGCTCACCTATTTACATTCATGTGACGAAGGACGCTAGGAAGAAGCTGGAGCCAACTGTAGAAGTTGGGATATTTGTGGGGTACACAGAAACACCCCATAATTATTGTGTGTATTTTCCAGACAGTCGGATGACTGTTGTGCGACAGGATATAGAATTCAATGAGGTGAAAGCCATGAAGTTGTCGCTTGAGAGGGAGCTACACTTGCATGAAAAGGAGGAGCTCCTTGTTCCCAAAGATGAGCCTCTACATGTGGATCAGCCATAGGAGGAGATTCATGGAGTGGAGGAGTCCACTCATGCAGAACCAAACATCAGACAAGGTAGAAAGCGTACCACAGAAGCTGAGAGACTGAAGCTTGATACGACACAAAATGTAGGAGTCCCTACATCACAGCGCAGACAGAGACAGTCACCTGATCGTTATACTGGATACATGGCTCTTATGAGCAAGTGTATCATGACAGAGCCATCTTCTTTCGAAGAAGCAGTGTAGAAGCCCACATAGGTAGATGCCATGGTGGAGGAGTATGACTCCATTTTCAGAAACAGTGCTTGGGAGATTGTTCCAAGGCCAGTGGGAAAATAAGTTGTAGGATCAAGATGGATCTACAAGGTAAAGCATGCTGCTAATGGGAGTGTTGAGAAGTATAAGGAAATATTTGTTGCCTGGGGCTTCTCACAAATTGAGGGGATTGACTATGAAGAAAAATTTGCACATGTCGCATGGTATTCTTCCATATGGACCATCCTTGCTCTCTCATCATAGATGGGTTGGCACATTCATCAGATGGATGTGAAGACTGTGTTCCTTAATGGGATCATTGAGGAAGAGGTGTAAATTGAGCATCCTGAAGGATTTGAGATCTTCAGAAGTGAGTCACATGTGTGCAGGCTCAAAAGAGCATTGTATGGGCTTAAATAAGCACCACGTGCTTGGTACACTTAGATCGACAAATATTTCACTAGACTTGGCTTCACTAAGAGTGAGGCAAATCCAAACGTGTACCAGATTGTGGTGGAGGGTAAGATTTTAATCATTGTACTTTATGTTGATGATTTAATACTAACAGGTGATGAGCATTTGATACACTCATGCAAGGAAGATCTTGCAAAGGATTTTGAGATGAAGGATTTGGGCCTCCTTCATTATTTCCTTGGATTGAAAATATGCCAGTGGGAAGGTGAACTATTTGTGTCTCAAGGAAAGTATGCCCGGAAGATACTGGAGAAGTTTCACATGCAAGGCTACATGCCTATCGACACTCCTCTTCGAGGAAGTTGGAAGAAAGAGGATGCTACATCGGCAGAGGTAGTGGATGTTGTCTACTCAACTTAGTGTTCCTAAATTGATGTCATAAATTGTCAACCAGGGCTAGTAAACTGTTGAAGTGAAGTGCACTATATGTGCCTAGGTATATTCTTCCTACTTCATTGTGTTTAGTGTTTTTCTAGTGTTTTTGGTTTTTGTATTTTTGTGTTAAGAGGAAAAGAACTAAATTGTTGGCAAAGAGAAGTTACTGACCACACTAAAACAGAACAAAATCTACTCTATATTGCATATGACACCTAAGAACAGAAAATGTTAATTCACAAATTGCAAAGCTTGACAAGGAAAGTAACTCATAACATTAACTCAGTCCAATTCATTTCATTAGAGGTATGTTGGAACAACTTAAGAAAAGGATAAGTTTGATGTAATGAGGTTCTCTTTAATAAACAACAACTTACAATATCATAGAGAAAATCTTATCCATGGTTAGAAATTTGTTGGAATACTTTCAGAAAATATTATCTGTAATTTAGTAAGGAATCCTATGCTAACATAACTTATGACATTAGAATTAAGCCACTCTGCAACTCAAAATGTTACTATTAAGCCTCATTCAAGGGTTAGAGATCTCTTGGAATAGCTTTGGAAAAGAGTTGTTTGTAAAATTATGACAAATTGTAGAATAGTCAAGAACTTCAAAATGATATAACTAATTCTTGTCCATATGATGATGATGTGTTAAAAGAAATTAAGAACAAGAGCAGTTTGTAAATAATGAAGGCCTTTAAGTCTAATTTAACAGAACTAGAATACAACTAGCTGATAAAACTTGAAATACAATGAACAGAACTAAACTAAAATGAAATTAACCTCTGAATTATTACAGCTCTATCTCATTCACGTGCTAGTGATATATTGGAATAGTTCATGGGAACAAGATCGATTGCAATATTCAATGTAAGTAAACATAAAACATGATGCTCAGAAAACTGCCTAGATTAAAAACGAAACAGAGCTAAAGTTACTTATCTAGAAAATATGCACAAAGCCTTTCGGACAGTAGGGGCCCTCTACCACCAGATTGGCACACAAATCCTTAACTCCTTAAGATTGCTTCAGATCTTGCATTAAAGTTTCACTTCTTTCATTAAAGGAAAAATGCTAAGAAAATAGAGTATTACAGTCTTGGAGGACTTAACAACAAAACATCAACTAGCTAATTGTCTCTCGGTTCACCTAGTTATTCTTATAAGCAAAATACATAACTATCCTTGAGTGGAAATAGGCATAGGTGTCTTTTTCAATCAAAATCAAATTAGAACTCCTTTTGAGGACTCGTACTTTTCTGACGACATCTGCAGAGTCCTTGTCCTTGTAGAAGTCTACTTCTTAGTTTTGGTTGCCTCCACGCGCATAACCACTTGCATATTTTTGCTTAGACTTCGTAGAGGGCAAGGAATGATGTGGGTGAGTTCTGGAATTCAACCATATGCGTTTTTCCTTTAAATGACACCTGTAACCTGTGTGAACATAAAGATGGCTGTGGAATGTGCGACTAGCTACAGAATGGCTGCATTCTGTAGCTAAGTCTAATAAAAAATCACTATGACAACAAAACCACAAAAGTATAGTAAGTCAATTATTGCATGCATTCTTAAAGTGACTTTAATCATTCCTATTGATCTTTTAAGCCTATAACTAACAAAGGAAAAATGGAATGAAGTGAAATTTGGTGAAAGGAAAGGACATCTTTGGGGCTCAACATACCCCCACTGCAAAGCTTTTGCATGTCCTCATGCAATCAATCCATGTATTCTGAAACTTCTGCTAGGACATCTAACCTCATTTTTCTACTTTTCTTGGTGTTCAATGGCATCCTAGGTTTCCTTATGACCAATTTGAACCTCAGATTTATAAGTTCCCTGCTCAAATTTTTGTTTTTCTTCTTCAGCTTCTCACTAGCCTTGTACAATTTTTCCATTTGTAGAGAGAGAGTTTTGTTCATATCACTTTTCAGCTTGACCTGCTCCCTTAAAATTTCATTTTCATTTTTTATATGCCTATTAAGTATTTCCACTTCATATTTATCTCTTCTCAACACTTTAATTGGAGATTCTTGTGGGCTAGGAGTTCTTCCTCTGCTTTCTGAGGCTCTCTTTTCTAATGACTCAACATAATTATAGATTTGTTGTTGGGCTGGGTCTACCTCCGGAGTTCCTGCATCAAGATCTTCTTCATACTGGTACTCAGGAGATCTGTCAGTTGGTGTCTCTTTGTCTTCAATGTTTATGATTCCTATTTTCTTGACTCCTGTCTTCTTCAATATGCCTCTAAGCCTATGGATTCTTCTTATTTTAGATGGTCCCTCACCTATCTCCTTAGCATACTTTCTTATTATCTTCTCCTTTTTAAGTTGTTTCTTGATTTCAACCAATTTTTCATAGATAATCTCCTCACTGCCTTCTTGTATGGATTTACCAGTTTTAATTTCAACAGATTTTGAAATTTTTCCTCTCCTACTTCTTCTTGCAAGTTTGCCTTCAGATGGAGTTTCTTTAGGTTCTTCAAAATGATTCCTCAAGAGGAACTCATCCCAACTGTTTCCCACCTTTTTCAAATGATGCTCAATTAGGATTTTAACTAGACCATGATGATACAAGGTGGTTTCCAAGAACTAAACCCTCTTTTGGACATTAGAAGCCATTCTCTTTAGGCTATGAAGCAAGAAAAAGGGTAAATTGATTTCTTCATCTAGGAAATGCATCGTAATTCGAATGTGATAAACATATAGGGTACCAAACCTTTCCTCACAAGTTATAAACTTTTGCAGACTTAGCAACATATTTCGCCATTTATTCTTCAATGCTGAGCTAGGAATGCCTTTCTTAAAAACTGAAATATCCATACCTGGTGTTTTTAGCATCTGCCTCCATGCTTCATTGTAGAACTCTTTGTTTTTGAACCATCATTCACCTTGCCTTGGTAATTATACTGCCTCTGCTATGAAGGATTCTATGATAATGAATTTGACATCACCTATTTCAACTTCTGAGCCATTGAATGACTGGGAAAATGACTTGGTGACCTCCTTATGAAAACCATTGAACTTCTCCAAAAACTGTAGCCATTCGACCTGCTGTAACATCTCTTTAATTTGTGGGTACCCTTCTAGGTATTTGGTTCCGACTGGTTCAGACCTTACAATGAGTCCCATGGCTTCTCCTCCTTAACTTCAATTTACAGCCCTATTACTGCTTCCCTATTCACGGTAAAAATGGCTATAGAGGGTTGTTTTCACCTTAAATATGACCTCTCTGTTTCTGCAGACATGAATTAGATACGAAAAAATGACATGAAGTGGTTATGGAATGAGTGAAATACGGTGAGGGTAAATCACATGAATAAATGAGTTTGAGAGCTTTCATGGAGTAAAAGACTGCGGAGAAAACCCATGAGGATTTCAAAATCATTACTGAATATTTCGGGTTAGTGACGTGACCTAATAGGTCACTTCAAGTACTAACCGTTAATTTTTAATAAATGATGATTTGATATGGCAAAATGGAAGGGATTTTGTCCAAGGATTTTATGATAGGCTTGATCAATATGAGTAGTCAAAATAACTTTATGAAACACGCATATAACTTGACTATACTATCTCTTTCATAATTTGTTATCATAATAATTTCACAAATTTACCTTAGCCCTTCTTTTGATTTTTGTTGTTTTAATATGTTTGTTTTTCCTTTGAAAATCATTGATCTTTTAGTCTTCATAATCCCTTTGATTTTGCTTGTTGACATAAGTGTGCAGGATCAATTTGTTGTTGAACACGTGGTTGCTGGATAGTTGGCTGTAGAATATCTGGCTGCAGAATGTCTGGCTGCAGAATGCTTGGCTACAGAATGTACCCGTGAAAGCTTTGAAACATGAAATGAAATGATTTGAAATATGGATGGAATGAATTATAAGATGAAAATGGATTATAAAATATAATGGAATGAAGCATGAACGAAGTGGAATATGATGGAATGAAATAGATCACAAATGTGGAGTGAAATGAAATATGAAAAATGGCTTGCAACTTATGATTTGTAATACTCAGTTGCAGAAAGAGATCAATTTTGAAAATCTGAAGTGAAAATGAGATGGATCATGAAATGGAGTGAATGAAGTATGGATGAATGGAGTGAATGGAATATGGATGAAGTGAGATATGATGAAGTGAAATGGATCATAAGTGGAATGTGATATGTAAAGTGGGCATGCACTTATGATTTTATGATGGTTGTTTGCAGGAAAAGAAAAATTTTGAAAAGCTAAAGTGTCAGAAGGATTCTGATTTTCACTTTATCTTTTCTATATAAACATGCTAATCAATGATTAGTTTTCATGTTTATACTTTTTTTAATTTTTAATTTTTTTTCATCATCTGATTTCAGAAAATACAATTAAGTTGATGAAGAAGAAGGATTCTTCTTCATTAACTTCACATCACTGTTCTCTTGGAATCTCTTGACAAATTCGTCTCTTGAAAGTGGATTATGATACAGCTTCAATCTATGACCATTTACAAGAAAAGTCACCTTATCTTCATCTATTGTTCTGATTTGTATTGCTCCATTGTCAAAAAATTTCATAATTTCATATGGCTCAAGCCAATGTGTTTGGAATTTACCTTGAAAATCTTTGAACTTTGAATCAAACAAGAGGGCCCAGTCACCTTCTTTGAATTTCTTTTCCTTAATGTACTTATCATGCAATCTAGTCCTTTGCTGCTGGACTATACTTGTTTTCTGAACTGCATCTTGTTTGATCTCATCTAATTCATTAATCTACTCCAATATGTTCTTTTGTGCCTCTGTTATATCAAGTCCTAGCTCAGCTACCATTTTAAAAGTTTGAATCTGAAATTCTATGGGAAACAAGACTTGTTTTCCATAAACAAGTTCATAAGGGGTATGACCTATTGTTCTTCTCCATGAGGTTCTATAGGCCCATAAGGCTTCAGGAATCCTGTCTACCCAATCTCTTCTATGTAAATGAACAGTCTTTGTTAGGATCCCTTCAATGACCTTATTAGTAGATTCCACTTGGCCATTTTCTTGTGGATGATAGAGAGTAGATTTTATGTGTCTGATTTTGTACCGCTCCACCATTTTTTCCACTAGCCTTGATGTGAATTGAGCTCCTTGATCTGTAACAATTTCTCTTAGCACACCAAAACGAGTAAAAATATCCTCAAAAATAAAATTAACTACAGATGTTTCAGTAGCAGAAAGTAATGGCTTGGCCTCTACCCATTTGGTAACATAATCAGTGCAAACTAATATATATTTCTTTTGTCTTGATGGAAGACTAATAGGTCCTACAAAATATAAAGCCCATTTCTCAAAAGGTTCAATATGTACCTGAGGCTGCAATGGCATCTCACCTGAAAGAGAAGGTTTCCCTACCCTTTGGCAACTGTCACACCTTTTGACATACTCTTTAGCATCTTTAAAAAGGGATGGCCAATAATATCCCAAATGAAGGATCTTATAAGCTATCCTTTTATCAGCAAAGTGTCCACCACAAGGTTCATCATGACATGCTTTGAGGATCTCAGGCATCTCATCTTCTCGAACACATCTCCTAATGATAAATTCTGGACCTGTTTTGTATAACTCATTAGCAACCCATGAATATTTTGCACTGTCAGAAATGATCTTTCTTTTGTCTCTTGCATTCATCATTGAAGGAAATTTCCCTAAAACTAGATAATTAGCAATGTCAGCAAACCAAGGAGTTTGAGTAGAAATTGCAAAAATATATTCATCAGGGAATTGATCTTCAACTGGACTATTGTCTTTAATGTTTTAGAGTCTAGATAGGAAATCAGCTACTGTATTTTGTTTCCCAGGCCTATCTAGAATGGTGATGTTTAATTCTTGTAAAAGAAATAACCATCTTATGACTCTGCCATTAGTAATTGATTTGTTAATTATATATTTAATTGCAGAGTGATCTGTGTGAACAAAAGTTTCATAGCCTGTTATATAGTGTCTGAATTTAATTATGGCATGAACAACAGATAAGAACTCTTTTTTAGTTACAGTATAATTTAACTCTGAAGGAGTCAAATTTTTACTTGTATAGTAGATGGCATAAGGAATTAGGTCTTTTTGTCCCAATACTGCTCCTAAAGTTGTATCCGAGGCATCTGTTGAAATATGAAAAGGTAATTTCTAGTTAGGTCCCCTTAGAATAGGTGCTTTAGAGATTTTTTTTTTCAGGGTTTCAAAGGCTAATTGGAAATCAGGATTCCATTTGAATTCACAGTCCTTGGTAAGTAATTTGAAAAGTGGAGATGCTATCTTGGTGAAGTTTTCTATAAACCTTCGATAATATCCTGTAAATCCTAGAAAACTCCTAACATCTTTTTGACAACTTGGAACTAATAAGTTAGAGATGAATTCAACTTTTGACTCATCAACTCTAATCCCATCCCCTGAAATGTGATGCCCTAAAACAATTCCTTCAGTAGACATCATAAAACACTTCTCATGACTTAGTGAAAGATTTGCTTCTTTACATCTCTTTAAAACTTTTTCCAAGTTTGCTAAGGCTTCTTCAAATGTGTTTCCATAGATTGTGAAATCATCCATATATACCTCTACACAATCATGTATTAGATCTGAAAATATTCCTAATACTGCCCTTTGAAATGTTGCTGGTGCATTGCATAGTCCAAATGGCAATACTCGGTAAGCATAGGTACCCCAAGGACAGGTAAATGTGGTTTTCTCTTGATCTTCAAGTGCCACTTGAATTTGATTATAACCACTAAGCCCATCTAAAAATGAGATGTACTTTTTGCCAGCTAATGTATCTAACACCTGATCTATGAAAGGTAGGGGAAAATGATCTTTAAGAGTAGCTTTGTTTAATTCCCGATAGTCAATACATACCCTCCATTTACCATTTTTCTTTGGCACAATTACCAAAGGAGAAACCCACTGACTCTCTGAAATGGGATAGATAAAGTTAACATTTAACAATTTCTGCAATTCTTCTTTAACAATCTCCCTAAGGTTTGGATTGATCCGTCTCTGAGGTTGTCTGATTGGTTTACAATTTTCCTCTATGTACATGTGATGAGTGCAAGTCTTAGGGCTTATCCCTTTCATATCAGTGTACTCCCATGCATATGCAGAAAAATGTCTCTGTAATATCTTGACTAGCTTTTCTTGTTGAGATTTCTCTAAGTTCTTGTTTATGTTTAAAGTTTTACCTGAAAATATCTCAATTGTAGAGCTGCCAAATTTATCCATGGAGTAAAGAGACATCTATCTCGATGATAAAAACTCAATGTTGGATTCTTCTTGAAAATTTTCATGTTTGTATTCTAAAGAGGATTCAAAATTATCTAAGGTATTTAGAATCTGGTTATCTTCACTAATTTCTGAAATTGTAAAGAGAGGTTGAATGTCTTCTTCATCCTCAATCCATTGAGTATCATCTAATTCTGTAATTTTTTTGCTGGAGGATACAAAGTAAATTTATTAGTTGAACTACCATCAGAGATGTACATATCACCGGATCTACATCTAATTAAAGCATCAGCTGTAGCTAACCAAAGTCTTCCTAGTATAATAGGATGTCCTCCTAGATTATTCTTAGGAGTTAGGATCATAAAATCCACAGGATACTCCCAAGAATCTTGGGACACTGGAATGTCTTCTATTACCCCATCAGGTTTGATCATAGATATGTCTACGAATTGTAACAATGTGGGTGTAAAAATAATATTAGGAAGTTTTAGTTTATCCATGATTTGTCTACTCATGATATTGATTGCTGCTCCTAAATCAATAAGTGTGTTTTGAATCTCAATTCCATTGATGTGTATTTTAACAACTGGATTTCCTGGGTCCAGATACTTTGGAATAGAAATCTTACCCATCATGATGTCTGCTATTTTTCCTGCCAGTTGAATTTTCTTTGTCTCTTTGATTCTTTTTCCTATTTTTTTCATGCTCAACTCCTTTATTGTCTTTGCTAAGATTGGAATTTCCTTGATAGCTTGTAATAATGGAATCTTAATACAAAAATTTCTCAGCTCATCTAGGAAATCATAATTAGGCACCATAATTTGTTTTTCTACACCCCTATCAATTTGTAATCTTTCTGGAAAGGGAGATGTAGAGGTAGATGTTGATGGTTGCTCTAATATAGGAGTTGAATCTATTGGTTCTTTTTGTTTTAATTTTTCAATGTTTGGGTCTTGAAAAGATTTGTTCTCTTTCATAGAGAATCTTCCTCAGAATTGTTTTGCTCCTGTATGATTACAGAAGGTTTCTTCTTTTCAAGTATTCTTCCAGACCTAAGTTGAACATCATTAAGGTCTAAAGGAGTAATCAAATAGATTGGAAACTGTTGGCCTTCTATCATGTATGTGTTTTGAGGATTTTTATTGTTGGGGTTGGTATGGGTTGGGCAGGTAACTGATTTGTTTTCTGAGGAAATGGTAATGGAAGTGGTGGATTTTGATGTTGTGGATTTTGATGATTTTTTTGAGGAGGGAAATTTGGATATGGTGGATAAGATGGTGGATATTGATAGCACTGAGAGTATCTTCCATAGGGATTTTGTGCTCCTTGTGCCCAAGTTTGAGATTGATTTTGGAATTGGGGCCAAGGTTGCTGCCAAGAATTCCAATTTGGTAGGGGTTGATTATACAACTGATCATGGAATCCTTGTGTTTGAGGTCCCTGCCAAGGCTTCCTAGAGACAAAATTGAGAGATTCTGTGGAATTTGTAGGGGTTTCTTCTTGAAAGACAGCTTTAAGACTAGGAAGTGAAGGACAACTCTTGGTATCATGTTTTTCTGAACAAATTACACAAGTCTCTACTATTTTTGCATCCAGAGGGCACTCTCTCAAGGCATGCTTCTTTCTACATTTAGGACAAAAGATTGCTAAGGCATTAGATTCAACTTTCTTCTTGTTTTATAGCTTAAGGGTGTCTATTTTTTCACTAAGACTCCCTAAAATATCAGATTTGAATTCATCAAGCATATGTCCTATCTCTGCCCTACTTACTGTCCCAAAAGCAGACTTTCTTGCCCTTGCAAGAGCAGGTTCTCTTGGTCCTTTTATAGTTTTAGATTTCCCTCTTGAAAGGTTGATACATAATTCAGCTATTTCAGGTAATGTGAGTTGAGATATATCCCCTTTTCCCATCATATTAAGGATATCTAACCATTCATCCCTAATTGTCTTCAACAAGAGAGCTTTCAAAGTATCTTGGTCTAAGTTTTCCATTTTTGCTCTCTTGATGTTATAGTTAAACCTCTCCAACAAATCTTTCAGATTTTCATCCTCTTTTTGTAGCATTTTAAACACTTCCTCCTTATGGTTGACTGGCATACAGTAATCCAAATACCTCTCTAGAAATGCATGTTTCATGTCTTCCCATGTCCTAATAGAATTGTTGATCAAACTCATAAACCATTTTAATGCTGCTCCTTTCAATGTTGAAGGGAATAGTTTAAGTTTTTGGGCATCTTGTAAGTAATCATAGGTTCTACATAGGACTTCAAATTAAAATAGGAAGGTTTTAGGATCTTCACTTTTGAGTCCATAAAAGTTTGGAAGGACAGAGGGTGAAATGTTTTTCATAGTTGCATTAGTTTCTTCATCTACTATAGGAAACCCAAAAGAGCTTCCCATTTCCCTTCTACCTCTTCCTCTGCCTCCTTCTTCACCTCTACATCCTTCTCCTTTTTCATCTCTACCTCCTTCTCCTCTACCTCTACCTCTACCTCCTCCAAACAGTGTATGTTCTCCATTAAAGACTCCTCCTCCCCCTTCTTCTGCCATGGTTGATTCTTCTGTGGAAGTAGAAAATTTTATGTCCCTAGCAGGGGTTCTTGGATCTTCTTCTAAGATAGGTTTAATAGATGAAGTGGAAGGTATTTCTGATGGAATATCTGATCTTAAGTCTTCTGGAAGTATATGATCAGTAAAGTATGGGATGTCGGTTTGATTTGGAGGTGTGCTGGCTCTTGGTCTTGGTGGAACAAGTGGTGTTCTAAGAATCAGGCTTCTGCTTATTATGAATCTACCCCTTGAGTCACTTTCTCTATGCATATCATTGTTTTTGGGAGGTAAGAAACAAGGCTACCTAGTTACACTTCCCCGAAAACAGCGCCAAAATGTCTACTCAACTTAGTGTTCCTAAATTGATGTCATAAATTGTCAACCAGGGCTAGTAAACTGTTGAAGTGAAGTGCACTATATGTGCCTAGGTATCTTCTTCCTACTTCGTTGTGTTTAGTGTTTTTATAGTGTTTTTGGTTTTTTCATTTTTGTGTTAAGATGAAAAGAACTAAATTGTTGGCAAAGAGAAGTTACTGAACACACTAAAACAGAACAAAATCTACTCTAAACTGTGTATGACACCTAAGAACAGAAAATGCTAATTCACAAATTGTAAAGCTTGACAAGGAAAGTAACTCATAACATTTAGTCAGTCCAATTCATTTCATTAGAGGTATGTTGGAACAACTTAAGAAAAGGATAAGTTTGATGTAATGAGGTTCTCTTTAATAAACAACAACTTACAATATCACAGAGAAAATCTTATCCATGGTTAGAAATTTGTTGGAATACTTTGAGAAAATATTATCTGTAATTTAATAAGGAATCCTATGCTAACATAACTTATGACATTAAAATTAACCCACTCTGCAACACAAAATGTTACTATTAAGCCTCATTCAAGGGTTAGAGATCTCTTGGAATAGCTTTGGAAAAGGGTTGTTTGTAAAATTATGAGAAATTGCAGAATAGTCAAGAACTTCAAAATGATATAACTAATTATTGTCCATATGATGATGATGTGTTAAAAGAAATTAAGAACAAGAGCAGTTTGTAAATAATGAAGGCCTTTAAGTCTAATTTAACAGAACTAGAATACAACTAGCTAATAAAACTTGAAATACAATGAACAGAACTGAACTAAAATGCAATTAACCTCTGAAGTATTACAGCTCTATCTCATTCACGTGCTAGTGATATATTGGAACAGTTCATGGGAACAATATTGATTGCAATATTCGATGTAAGTAAACATAAAACATGATGCTCAGAAAACTGCCTAGATTAAAAATGAAATAGAGCTAAAGTTACTTATCTAGAAAATATGCACAAAGCCTTTCGGACAGTAGGGGCCCTCTACCACCAGATTGGCACACAAATCCTTAACTCCTTAAGATTGCTTCAGATCTTGCATTAAAGTTGTACTTATTTCATTAAAGGAAAAATGCTCAGAAAACAGAGTATTCAGTCTTGGAGGTCTTAACAAGAAAACATCAACTAGCTAACTGTCTCTCGGTTCACCGAGTTATTCTTATAAGAAAAATACATAACTGCCCTTGAGTGGAAATAGGCATAGGTGTCTTTTTCAATCAAAATCTAATTAGAAATCCTGTTGAGGACTCATACTTTGCTGAAGACATCTGCAGAGTCCTTGTCCTTGTAGAAGTCTACTTCTTAGTTTTGGCTGCCTCCACGTGCATAACCACTTGCATATTTTTGCTCAGATTTCGTAGAGGGCAAGGAATGATGTGGGTGAGTTCTGGAATTCAACCATATGTGTTTTTCCTTTAAGTGACACCTGTAACCTATGTGAACATAAATATGGTTGTGAAATATGCGACTAGCTACAGAATGGCTGCATTCTGTAGCTAAATCTGATAAAAAATCACTGTGACAACAAAACCACAAAATTATAGTAAGTCAGTTATTGCATGCATTCTTAAAGTGAATTTAATCATTCCTATTGATCTTTTAAGCCTATAAATGACAAAGGAAAAATGGAATGAAGTGAAATTTGGAGAAAGGAAAGGACATCTTTGGGGCTCAGCAGATGCCACCATTTATCGACAGTTGGTGGGTTCGCTCATGTGTTTAGTTAATACAAGACCAGACATATGCTATGCGGTGAACCATCTTTCACAAGCAATGGTTAAGCCTACCAAGCTCTTTTGGAAGGCAGGAAATCATGTCCTGAGATATCTAAGGGGCACATCTGAGTATGGTTTATGGTACAGACAGACGGATGAGGTGAAGTTTCATGGCTTCATGGATGTAGATTGGGCAGGAAGCCCAACAGACAGAAAGAGCACATCAGGAGGGATTTTCAGTATCGGATCTACGACATTTTCTTGATACACCAGGAAACAAATATCCGTGGCACTCAGTTCAGTGGAAGCAAAATATATGGTAGCAAGTCAAGCTGCATGTGAGGCTATCTGGACGAGGAAGATCTTGGCTAGTTTGTTCGGTTCACATTTAGATCCTACAGTGATACATTGTGATAATCGGAGTTGCATTAAACTCTCGGTTAATCCTGTGTTTCATGATAGATCTAAACATATTGATATCTGGTATCATCATATCAGAGATTGTGTGCAGCGAAATATCATATTTCTTCAGTACATTCCTACGGAGGATCAGGATGCAAATATTCTGATGAAGGCACTCACCAGGAGAAAATTCGAATACCATAGAGGCAGGATCGGGGTGAAGGATAATCCCTATCTTATTGAGAGGGAGTGTTGAGATTCAAAAATATGATGAGCTTAGTGAAAAGAGTCGCCTTCACTAAGTGGGCCCACAGGCTATTTTTGGTGCAAGTCTATTTTTAGACTATGTCTATTTTTAGACATGATGATCATATTTCAGAAGTTGCAGGATGCTATTTGTGGATGGTTAATCAAGTTGGAAAAATAGATGAAATTCAATTTTTATAATATTGGGTGAAGTCTATTTATAGATCGTCAATCTAAAAATAGATGCATGTCAATTATTATTAGCTTTTAATAATAATCAAACTCTAAACAACAACTTACTCTCTTGGAGCACTTCAGTTCAGTGCACAGATGTGGCACATCAATGGACTGAGGGAATTACGCAATTCCCAAGGCTTTACTGGAGCTAATGCATGGAGGACTCAATTAGAACTCAAGTGGCAGAGTTATGACACAGTTGGAAGAAGTAGTTATGGAGTTGTATTTAGTTTAACTCAGTTAGACTTAGTTGAGCTAGTTGTATCTAGTCTAACTGATTGATTCACTAGTGAGAGTGGAGTGAATTAATTAGTTAATTATTTTACAAATAATGACTCATTAATCAACTGAACAATACAACAGTTAACTACAGTGCAGGGTAGTTTCAATGGAGACCCAGTGGAGAGGTAGGTGAGAGGGCAAGATAGACTATCTATTGTGACTATAGTGATGCATTGATTGCATCACACACACATTGGAGTTGCCAATGAGGATTGCGTAGTCAAGGATGGAGTAATTCGAATTCATTTAGAGCTATTCTTCAGTAGGGACTACGCAGTGGAGGTAGGCTAGCAGGAGGTAAAGATCGGTGCATGGATTTGCAAGATTGGTCCTGATTAGTGTATGACGATTGTACTGTACTAAGGGTTTGTGATAAGCTTTGTATTCTTTGTATGAAATTGTCATATGATCTCCATGTTACATAATATATATTTGAGATTTTCAGCTTCAGGCTTTCCCGGTTAAAAACTGTGTTATTTGCGATTGATTATTTTTGTTTATGCTTCACATGTGTGTGTAATTAATTTTTCCACAAAAGATTAAGAAGTGGAATAGATTTAGTATCTTTCATAAATTTAAATAGTGTGAGATTAGGTCGATCTAGGACATATGCATACTTAGTGCATATAATTTCTACATGTTGAACCAATCAATTGGCTGCCACCCTTTGTTCGGCCTCGTAGGCCCTCCACACACACGCCGAAGAGTCTTGATGGCCTGTGCACTTATCTACATACATATGCTGCTAACTCTGGGCGAGGTCCCCATCATTGGAGAACCCTTTGGCAAGCTTCATGAGGTGAAATTCGACGACCATGACCTGGCCAATTTGGAGGCCTTCCCTGAGCTCGCACCCGAGATATACCTCAAAATGATATTGGAAGACGATCATCCCTATGTGTTGGGTACACGGGTTGGCTGGTTCCGAGCTCTTGAAACTACTAAGGATGCCGCATTTTGGCCATTACAACATCATAGACCAAATCATGCACCAACTGATTGCCTTGGTCCATGATGGCAGCTTGTGGATCTAGGATTGAATCCCTATTGATGCCATGTTGATTCACCAAATTACTGGCCTCCCCATGGAAGGCCCAAACCTTGTGCTGTGCATTGGCAAAAAGTACGAGCAGAAGATCACTGACAAAGTGCGTGAGGATTACCATGTGCTGCGGAACACTCGAGCATTCATGATCAACACCATCAGCGACCCTGGGGGACAGATGGGTACATTATTGCTAGCATGCAAGCTGATGAACAAATTCTAGGCTGCCACCGTCCCTACATATGTCATTAAGCTGGCGGGCCAGTGCGAAAAGGAGGTTTTCTTCAATTGGGCCCAGTATTTGTGCAACGAGTTCCTGGCAAACATACGCAAAGCCCAGGATCAGGGGCATGCTTTTTGCTGCTCATGGTTGTTGCTTCTCATCACGTTGGTCGCATGGGAAGTCTCGAAAGATTCGGTCCTCCCTGAGCTCATGCCCGATATGTGTGAAGGGGCGCGCTACACAAATTTATGTGACTCTAAGGATGCGCAGTGAATTGAGGACAATCAAGTTTTTTGGGTCCTCTTCCAGAGTGGACTGGCAAAAACAATCGATTCTTGGCTGTGTTTTTCACCCACAGTATATGAAAAATATAAGAACATTGCGACGTTTCAAGTAACTATGCATAACATCCAAATCAAAAGTCACAAGAATCAAACATGGGTCTCAGTCCCGTACATGGTTGCAAATGAGGGACATTGACTAATTAATCACGACCTGGCCTCCGCAATGGAAGATTGGGTTCAAATAAGGTGTGCAGGGCATCGCAGGGACAAGCGCTACAAAATTCACCCCGCCCGACACCACCAAAGAAACCGGAGGGCAGGGCTAGTGTACGAGGAAGGAAACGGGACTAGCATCACACAAGGATTCACAGCAGGGAAAATGCACGGGGAAGGAAATAGAATCAGCCTCGAAGAAGGGTTTACAGCAGGGCACAAGTACTGGGAAGGATGTGGAACCAGCCTCGCAGAAGGACTCCTAGCAGGATCTGGACATAGATGGTATGGACGCAGGAGGTGTTGACTCCTCTTGGGGTACCAAATGGACTAGAGACCTTGCTAAGGGGATGCGGAAGAAGCAACGAGCCATCCGACTGGAACATGGCATGAACGTTACACTGATAGAAGATGACCTTGAGTAGATCGCAGATGCGGTCACCTTGACTACAGAGGAAAAACGACTGGCTTTGGAAGAGCAGCAAAAATCCATGGTGGAAACACTCCAGGTTGAGCTCCGGGCTCTGCAGCTCAAAACAGATACCTTGCAAACTAGCATGATCCAGGCAAGGTTGACCACAACAACAAATATCACAGTAATCAATACGCTAAAAAGCCACCTTTGCCCTCTCCCGGGCATAGCCTTCATACTGATTCCACCCAACTTAGGAGCGCAAGTCCAAGCCTGCACAGAGGTGTAGTTGGATCTAGCCCGCCTACCGCATGAGCCGTTGCAGGTCCTTCACGCATCCCTGTTTGAAGAAATCCAACATTGAGATCTTCAAGTGCACTAGCAGCTCAGTACAGCTGAGCAGACAATTGAAGAAAAAAACGTTGAAATTTCCCAGGTATAGGCTGCATGTACCCTCGCCACCGTGCAACTGATAGAGTTGTAGCACCTCATTAGTAAGCTCTGCGCGGATGTCTTCGAAGATATTCTAGCTTCTGCCACCCTGTTAGGTCCCCATATTACTAGTATAGTCCCTTATTTTTGTAACCCCCTTATTGTTATTATTGTGCCCTTAAATTATTATTGTTAGGTCGGTTAGTGTTAGATTGTGGCCCCACTAGGATTACATTGTGGCCCCATGGACTCCTATATATAGAAAGGAGGTTTTGTAATTTGAATCATCCAAGAATTTTTCATTCATGTAATGTATTGGAGGTTTCCCCCTCGAATTGGCTTATTTCTAAGGTGTTGATATCTCTTTTCTTCTCTTTTTGGAGCTGGTTTCACAACATTTGGTATCAGAGCTTTGGATTCTAGGGTTTTCGCTACTCCAAACTAGTCATCGTGGAATTTTTGCTATAACCTTTTTTCCGCGAAGGTTCAGAAGTTGAAATTTTTAGAGTGCGAAGCCGAATTCCTGAGGAACATCTTCAAAAAAATTTAGATCTTGGTTCGAAATATTTTCGGAGGTATGATCTATGGAAGTTAGTGCTTTTTGCAGGCTCCTGAATTTAACCTAAACAGGTCATCGTGGAATTTTCACTATAAATTTGTTTCTACAAAGACTCAGAAGCCAAAATTTTTGGAGAGAGAAGAAAAAATCTTGAGGAACATCATCGCAAAATTTCAGAGCTTGGTTCGCAATATTTTCGGAGATATGATCTATGGAAGTTAGGTATTTTTTAGGCTCCCGAATTTCATCTCAAAGAGGTTATCGTGGGAAAATATTCATAACTCTCTCTCTGAGCATCGGATTGGAATGATGTAAAAAGTGGTCACAAGTGCACATACTTTAGTTTCCTTTCTATCAATTTTAGAGCCAAAGAAGGAAACAGGAAGATGTGGCAAGTCGTACAAGTTTGCTCTACTGAACCAGTCCATAATTGTGTCATTATGGGAGATTGGACATATCTTTGTCTTGAAGAATCCAAATCAGGTCAAACCTGTGATATTTGAAAGAAGCTTTGGAGGGCTACTGCAAGGCTAAATTTCAGATATTGAGGATCCGCAATTATATAGATAATTCAATTTCAATATAGAGCTCCTCAAAAGCAAGTAAAAGGTGTGTATTTTTTTTCCCGAATTGCATAAGTATTGTTTGAAGAATCGAGTTGAATTGATTCCAAGGGCATATTGTAGAATAGATATCAGTATTGGATTCTAAAATGGCCCCTAAAAATAATTCAACACCCATTAGGCCTTTATAAGGCTCTACTATGACTCATGAAGACGAAGAATGGCAACATGCCATATCAAAATTAACAGGGTATTATCAGAAGTTTGTTAAGAATTATGGGAGAATAGCAGCACCTATAACAACATTATTGAAGAAATATGCATTTTCATGGACTCCTGAAGCAACTAAGGCCTTTGAACATCTTAAAGAGGCAATTTCCCTAGCACCATTCTTAGCTACGCCAGACTATAAGAAAACCTTTATTGTGGAATGTGATGCCTCAGGATATGGAATTGGTGTTGTTTTAATGCAAGAAGGAAGACCCATTGCTTTTGAAAGTCGTCCAATAAAAGAAAAGTATTTACAGAAACCTATTTATGAGAAGGAAATGTTAGCAATACTAATTGCAATAAAGAAATGGATAACTTACCTAATGGGAAGACACTTCAAGGTAAAAACTGATCATGATAGTCTTAAGCACTTTTTGGAACAAATACTATCTTTAGAAGAGCAGCAAAAATGGGTCACAAAGATGTTGGGTTATGACTTTGAAATAATATACAAAAAAGGAAAGTTAAATGTTGTTGCAGATGCACTCTTAAGAAATAATGAAGATGTGGAAGCATTTCTTTGTGCCATTTCTATTATCCAACCAGATTGGATAACCGAAGCAAGAGATGAATGGAAGAAGAACGAAGAAGTGTGGACACTCATTCAAAAGTTGCATCAAGATCCTAGTACATCTAATACATTTAGTTGGAAAAATGATTCCTTATGGTACAAAAATCGCTTATATCTTTGTGAGAATTCCCAACTAAAACAAAATATTCTTTTGGAATTGCACACTTCTCCTTTAGGAGGACACTTAAGATTTTTAAAAACTCACCATAGGGTGAAGAAAGAATTTTTTTGGGATGGCCTTAAATCTGATATTAAAAGGTTTGTGGCGGAATGTTTGGTTTTCCAACAGAATAAAGTTGAGACAATTAAGACCCTGGGTCTTCTCCAACCTTTATCCATTCCAAGTCAACGTTGGGAGGAGATTTCAATGGATTTTATCATAGGTTTACCTAAGTCTGAAGGAAAGAGTGTCATCATGGTGGCAGTTGATAGACTTACCAAGTATGCACACTTTTGTGCATTATCTCATCCATTTAAAGCAAGTATAGTTTCTACTACATTTATGGACACAATTCAAAAGCTACATGGAAACCCAAGGGTTATTGTGAGCGACAAAGATCCCATTTTTATTGGAAATTTTTGGACGAAGTTATTTTCTTGTTTGGGTACTCAATTAGCTCATAGCTCATCTTATCATCCTCAATCTGATGGTCAAACTGAGATAGTAAATAAATGTTTGGAAGGATATCTTCGTTGTTTTGTATCTGATAAAAAAACACAATGGGTTAAGTGGTTACCTCTCGCTGAATGGTGGTATAACACTTCCTTCCATACTACAACAAAAATGACCCCATTTATGGCACTTTATGGATATCATCCACCATCCATCACATCATCTTTAAGAGAAAATTTGAAGGTTCAAGCAGTGGAAGATCACATCGAGCATCAACAAGAAGTTCTCCAACTCTTAAAAGACAACTTGAATTTGGCACAAAATCGAATGAAACAATAGGCAGATCAACATCACAGCGAGAGAAGTTTTGATGTAGGAGACTTGGTTTTTTTATGGCTACAACCATACAAACAAATTTCCCTCAAGAAATCTAAGAAGGATAATAAATTATCGCCAAAGTACTATGGTCGTTACAAGGTGTTGCAAAATATTGGTACTATGGCATACAGATTGGAGCTTCCTGCTTCTTCACAAGTGCATCCAATTTTCCATGTTTCATGCTTAAAGAAGGTTATAGGTGAAAATCTTCTAGTTCAAACAATATTTCCAGAACTTAATGAGGAAGGAAAAATCATATTGGAACCTGAAGCGGTCATGGAAACAAGAACTCGACAGCTATGGAATCGATCAATTTCAAAGTATCTCATCAAGTGGAAGAACTTACCCACTGAAGATTCTACATGAGAGGATGAGTATTTTATACAGAAGCACCCAGAGCTACTCAAGCATTGAGGACAACATTTTTTTGAAGGAGAGGGGCATGTTAGGTCCCTATATTACTAATATAGTCCCTTATTGTTGTAACCCCCTTATTGTTATTATTGTGCCCTTAAATTATTATTGTTAGGTTGGCTAGGATTACATTGTGGCCCCATGGAATCCTATATATAAAAAGGAGGTTTTGTAATTTGAATAATCCAAGAATTGTTCATTCATGTAATGTATTGGAGGTTTCCCCCTCGAATTGGCTTATTTCTAAGGTGTTGATATCTCGTTTCTTCTCTTTTTATAGCTGGTTTCACAACACACCCCTGGGTCAAGATTGAGGGGTTGGTCGCAGCATTAAAGGCCTAAAAAACTAAGATCCAGGTGGTGAAAACGTAGATGGAGCAGCAAATTGCGGACTTACAGGCCAAGCAGCAGCCAGAAACACTGCCAGAGCTAAGGGCCCAGCGAGACGCACCGGTTACAGAGGCTATAAATGTTATCACAAGACAGATCGCTTAAGGTATCGAACTGTTGGAAACAACAATGCAGCTATGGACCAAAGTGCAGCGTGATCCTCTCCTCCATGAGATCAATCAGGCGCTGCGACAGAAGGAAGAAAATTTTGAGCAGTGGGAAGCCACGATGCCTACTTTGATTCCTGTTCAATGGTTGGCACAAATGCGTACTAGCCACACCTTGAGAGACGAAATTCAAGAGCTTCGCTAGAAGAAGACCGTTGGTGACTGCCTCAAGCCTTGGGCTTATGAAGCCCTCAAGTTCTCCCAGGACATTGATCTCATAGTAAAGCAACTTAACCAGAGTTTGGAGAGTGTCACGGTTGTCACAGAGGGACCAACTTCACAGAAGTTGGTGGATATAGCTCAGAATGTTGTTGCACAAAGTGAAGGAGTGATACCTGAGTTGGTTTATGCGATCAGGTTGCTGTAAGCAAAGGTGGACAACCCACCACCGTAGTGACTCAAGACGAGTCACGAGATTGCGTTGGGGGCCTATTGGAGCGGGGATGCCTGAGCTGCGATGTTTATACATTTTGGTATTATTTAGTCTTTTGTAGGTGTTTTGCGCAGGTCAAAGCCCCAATGCTTTGTAAATGGGTCAAAGGGTAGACCTAGGGTCCATAAAACCACGGTTTGTGGACCATAGGATCGCTAGCCCATGTTGGTATAAATAGATAGATAAGTTAGAGTCTAAAGGCAAGGATGAATGTGAATTAATTCTACGTTCGAATTACTCGATCTGTTTGGGTTAGTTTTTGGTAAGGACTCCTGCTGGCTATCTTCCCGGAGATTCTCTGTCTTGCTGTGTATGAGCCCTACTGGCTATGTGCGCGGGTGGTATTTTGGGTTGTAACTAGTTTTTGATGTGAATATATGCGGATATAATTGAAGTATCTCTGTGTTATCTGGATCTATTGTGCTACTATTGATGCAAAGCTATTATGTCTATTTGAGTTGCATATGTATCTGTGTGGTTGATTTGAGCTGCGAAGGTATCTGTGATATTGCTTTAAAAAAGTACATTTATTTCTAGCATAAGTTTATTTGTGATCGATTAGTTGATACGTTCATGATATTATGTGTTGATAATTTCTGATCCGCATGTGGATGCGAAGGACTGACTAGATCTGTGCATGGTAATAACATTATTATGAGTAATTGCGAATTATACTGTTAAAGAATATGCGAATAGACCTGTCATGTGTGAACCTGATAGGCTGTGACCACAGATCTGACGTGATTACGTACTCTCTCCCAAGGTGCGGAAACCTAGTTCCAACACCCACCCATACTACTTCGGGTGATACCTTGGCCTGTGAAAGCAGGTCATTGCCGAAAGGGCCAGTAGTATAGGGGTTTGTTGGCAAACCTTAACCTCCGAACCTGAGTCAGGACCCATCAAGCCAATACATAGTTTGATGGTTAATACACCCCGTGGTATATAAAACAAACCTCAGTAACACAAAACTCAACCCACTGTCGAAATGCAGGTTCAAACATGGGTTCGATGTGGAGTTATAACGACTTGGATCCAACGACAGTTAAATGGGAACATGGCCCAATCTTTCCCATTCATGGGGGTCATTAGGAATTTAAACGAGGAAAAAAATTGCACCCAATTCAGCGTGAATTCCGTTGTTGCCTAACGAAATTATCGCTTGGTGATTATGGAAAAGGCAGATTCGTAGAATGGTTAGTAGGTCTGTGCAATTTGTAGAGGAGTTAGCATCAGAACTTCTCTAAAGCATAACTTCTTCCGTTTTTGGCCAAATTTAGCCCAACAAGACCCCAAAGCAGGGTTTTTTTACTGTCTTGGAGCCATTGGAGACATAATTTTTGCATTTTGAGCACTACAAATCCATGTGATTGTATATTTGAGCATTTAATGAAAGATGTCCAATATTGGAAGTTGGACCACGGGATGTAGCCTAAGAGGAGTCAACTCCATCATTTTGGTGTCTTTTGTTTCTGTATATGGTATTATTTTCTTTGTTTTTATGTTGAAAACAGAGTTAAAAACCATTAATTTATGTTCTTTTTCAAATTGCTTAATTGCCTAAAAGACATAAAAATTTACTTGCACATTTCATCAAACCTTCAAGTTTATAAATACAGATCATCAGTTAATCTCGGACCATGACCAAGAATTGTGAATGTAATTGAAGTATTGCACTTAATAGATATCTCCTCTTTTTACAACAAAAAGTAGCCCGCAAGGCCCAAATTTCATTTCAATAGTGACCTACAAAAGACATGATGACCCAACTTCTTATCATGATTTACTGTTTGGCCCGAACACCTCATCCAACTTCTACATTGTTCACCACCCTCGATGGTGGCAACCACATTCAAAGGTAGGTGGTTTATTCTAAATAAATAGCTAAATTTATACAATTAAATTTAGTTATTTTATTTTTTATCAATTAGCAACAATTATGTTGCAATAGGCTAGTTTTGTTTCCAACCATGTGTTGATAAATAAAAATATTAACTAAAATTTTTCAATCTTTTAATAATACAAAAATGATTGAAAACTATGTCAATACAAGATAGAAGAATAAAATTGGCAACATAAATGTTGCAAATTTGTTTTCTCAATTAGAAATAATCAAGTAATAGCATTTATAGTGCTAATTTTATTTCAAAACATAATGCTATCATGTTTTTTTCAATCCTTAGATAATGCATGGAGAAATAAATGCTATTAATTTATATAGAGTTGATAATAAAATTAACATTTTTAATATAATTTATTTAGTTGAAAATAAAGTCAATAAACATCTTAAACACTCCCAATATTATTTCAATTATATACTAGTAAACAAGTATAATGGTACATTTTTTCCAATCTTCTTATAACCACTAAAAAAATTAATAAACAATAAATCTAAATAAAAATTAACATGACCAAACGCTATTATTAAATATACACATAAGTAAACCAACTTACACATCATCATCAATAAAACTTTAAACAAACTCCAAAAATAAGATATTTTATTTATTTATAATAATAAATAATCACCAATTATGAATTTACCGCATATATATGTCCAAAAAATAAATTATAAAAATAAATATTTATATCAATCTTTAATTAAAGGTTTTATTTTGTAACATTCCTCTGTTATTTATTCAAGATAACAAAAGGTTGTGGAGCTGGTATTATTTAAGATTCTCTTTACCAAATATGAAATCTTGATTTACAAAATTTGAGTTCCATCTTTTTGAAGTTGAATAGTTACCCATTTAAACGTAACATTCCTTTATTATTTACTGAAGATAACGGAAGGATTTGGAGTTGGTATATTTTAAGGTTCCCTTTACCAAATATGAAATCTTGATGTACAAAATTTGAGTTCCACCTTTTGAAGTTGAATAGTACCCACTTATAGGAGATTTTCACACAATTCATGCACGAAAGGCATATAATTATATGCACGAAAGGCATATAATTATAGATCCTTAGTTAATAATCTCTCTTTATTAAAAATGTTTAAACATACAAAATTAATAATTCAATTGAAGGTGTTTAAACATCTCTTATTAATGGGCACTTTACATTCTCCATCCAAAAAACTATCGAGGACTATTTATTAAAAAACTGAGTCATTACATTCAATAACCCACCAGTTCATCTTCCCCTCCCTCTTAAGTCATCCATCTCAACAATAATACGCATCAACTTCATCTAATGTTTGATAGATTCATGCTATGCACAGACAAGGATCTAATATAGATATTTAAAAATATCATTATCTAAAGGAATCAAAACAAACCTAATACTTCCACCAAAAGCACTCCATTCCGTGCATTTTGCATTATCTCTACTTGGGTCTTTAACTATGCTAATTATTTTAGATGCACATTCTCTTTTCAAACTCTACATCGTTGTGCATTTATCCACCCATAATCCTTGAAAAACCTTAATTTCTTATAATCAACGTTATATCAAAAATTCAACTTGAGTTTGGTACAATTTATCAAAAATTCAACTTGAGTTTGGTACAATTAAGGGATGGGATTTCATTTTTGTGAAATTGCTAAAATGGATTTGGGAAAAATTTAGGGGCCAAGATTCACAGGTACGTTAATTTTTCATACTTTTTTAAAAGCAAAGTTTTTCCAATTTTTTTTTTTCTAAAAATGATTCACCTAAATTTTATAGTATAAAATTATTTTCTTAAAAGTCGCTAATATTTTATATAGACAAATATAAAATCTTTAGAAATTTCAAAACTTTTACAAAAATATTTCCAAACATTTTATAGCTTGCATATTAGGGACTTGTAAGATTCACCAAGTTTTCTAAACTTCAAGATAATTTTTCATCCTTAAAATTATCTTTCAATGCATTCCTAAAATTCTAAGAGTATTTTATCTTATGAGGCAAAGTGGATGTAACTTATGAGACGAGCGATGCAATGCAGATGCTAGTAGAGGTGGCCTTATGCAAATGTACGTGATCGAGTCTTATATAAAGGCTATTCAAATGTTCTTGATTATTTTGTAGAGAACCATTTGGTCATTTGGATCAATTACATTATGCATAAATCTCCAAAGTTCCTTCCTACGAATCTAATATATGATATGTCTAGCATGTTAGGTGCAACTTTATTTGTGTTGAATGTTGTTGAAAATGTAATGAGCTTTGGACCTTGGATCTTTGTTACTACCACCCATTATGCATATGTAAAACCTCATCTCCCATGGTATGAGTATTAATCTGACATACCAAAATTATGACCATATTGCAAGACACATTTACATGCTTAAGACTTTGAAATCACTCAATTGATCATCAGAGGTCAAGGAACAAATTTTCCGAGTTTGATAAACATGTTTTAAATACCTTATACATAGATCTTCCTTGGTGGTATCTTTGGCTCATTAGAAGGGAGTGTATCCCTAGTTCAATATCAATTGCCTATGCTTGTCACAATTTTCATTTACCTCCCATTTCCTTAAGTACTAATTGCAACCATGTTTAGTATCTTCTTCTTGCATTCATCTCAACATCAGTTCAATCATCACTTATTTTCATTGGTATGAAGGATGGAACTCATTCTAGTTCTAGGAAGTTTAATGCTATGGTTTTGGTTTGAAGGATGGACTTGATTTTGGTTCTAGTCTAAAGTATAATGTTATGATCTTGGTGGAGCTAACTATTACCCCACAATTTGTAGAACGGTGGGAATTGAATGGATGAATCCATAAAGTTGGTCAAACATTTTGGTAGGATAAGGCATCAAATAAGAGTGTGTGCAATCTCAATTGGGAAAGTTTTAAATCTCTTAATTAAGATTTTAATACCTTGATTAAATGCTTAGTAAAGTCATCAATTGAGGGTTTTTTTGGACTGAAGAGACCCTTAATAAAGGTCCTAATGGAGATTAAAATAACCCTTCCTTTGATTTTTCACCTTGACTTAGGTATTGAGCTTAATCGAGGTCTCATTTATTTACAATAATAAAAATTGCAAGGAGGCCTGCATTTAATTTCAATACTAATCAACAAAAATAATAATGACCCACCTTCATACATTCATACCTTGATTGAATGTTTGGTGCAACACCTCGTCCAACTTCTACAATGTTCAAACCCTTACAAAATGGTAGCTACATTGAGAGGTAAGTGGATTATTTTAATCAATAATTTTTAAATTTATACAATAAAATTTTGTTTATCTTGTTTAAATTTTATCAACTAGCATCAACTATGCTATCAAACTTTTTAAAAATTGATTAAATTGTTATTTTTATTATTTTTACATTTTATTAATCACAACAATGTTTACATTGCCAGTTTTTTTTTTTCTTCGAACCACATATTGGTAAGCATAAATGTTACCATGTTTTTCCATTCCTCTAGTAACATAAAGTGATATGTATATGAAAGCTTGAGGACTTATGTCAATTTTTGTAAGTGAATAGATTAGGGTTTTTAACCTCTTATGTCAAATTCATTAACACATAAATATACATTAAAACTTATTTTTTGCATAAATAATGAGGAAAATAATATCATAACAGTAAACACAAATCAACAAGTGATGAAGCAGCTCACCTCTCCTGGACTACATCTCCTAGTCTAGCTTCCAATGGTTGGGCCTCTTTCATTATGCTCAAAAAAATGTGATTACATGAAATTACAATGATCTAATGGCTTCAAAAATGTCTCAAATGGCTATAAAAAAACCCTAGCTGGGCTCTTTATGCTCTAAAAAGCCTAAAAACCGAATGAGTTATGCTCTCCTAAAATTTTTCCTCATCTGTCTTACAAATCGCACCTTCCTACAATTTATCTTGCAAATTCAGACTTTGTCGGCCACATGGGAAAACAATTTTTCCCCACACCAGTGAGGTTCCCACTACGCCAGGTGCAAATTTTCACCTGTTTAATTGCGTTGGTTAAACCACTACCCGGCTAAAAAGGCGCTACTTCGCTGCATATGTACCATTGATTTCCTGCTTGGACGTGCGTGTTCCCGCCGGAGGTTGACCATAGCATTTAACTATGGCAACAATCGTTGCTAGGACCACCTGAACAATGTATTTGGGACTGTCGGGTTAGCTTGTGACTAGGGGTTGCAGAACCGTTAACCGTAACATAAAATGGTTTAAACCCGTGGCATGTGAACTCATGCAATAACCGCCGGTGACCTGGTGGTTAGGTCACCCCGCTCCGGATTTTAACTGTGGTGCTAAAAGCTTCACAACCTGCATGTGAACACTTTGACACGTTAATCTAGCTGCTCTAAACCTGTCATTGTAACCTTCTGCGAAGACTTTGGATTATAGTTATGCCATATGGTTTGCGGTGGTAATATATGACACTCCGCCGGTTTTAATAAAATTGACAAAAATTTGGTTATACATGGTATTTTGTTGGTTTAATATATATATGTCAGGCTGGGGTTAGCTCTTAACCTTATTCTTTGGACCAAGGTCGGGGATTAACCCCTGTCCCCACCCCCGAGGGAAAATACAATAAAGTTCAAATATGACATTTGAACCAAAAGGTTTAGGTGACAAATGCAACGAAGTTGGTTGTTTAGAGGTCCCGCGTTCGAACCCTTGGAGGTCCTCTCTAGCTCATACAAAATTTTATAAGGCCACCAAGAGGCCATGTGGCAACTTCTGGTTGACCCATGTGGTCCTCTCTGGTTGGTCCACCACAACTACTTTCCAACCAATCAGACCCATGTGGTCCTCTCTGGTTGGTCCACCACAACCACTTTCCAACCAATCAAATTCCACCAAATATGAGCCAATAAGACAGTGCCAAATGTTGACCAACAACTGGTCGAAGGAGCATAGTCACTTGCCATGTCAGGGTCTAGTCAACATTACAAACAATTGACTGCAATTGTGTACAACCTAATTCCATTTTTTTCTTCTTCTGGAAATGAACAGAACATGATATCCAGAGCATCCGATGTCAGATTTGAGCGAAATGATTTGTCCCAGATTCAGAAAGACGAGATCTATGCAATGGGATTGATTTCGAGCCATTCTAAGAGCTTCGAATATTGAGCATAAAATTGATCCACAGGATCACAAAGATTGAAACCTATTTATCCTTACACGATGAAAATAAAACTGGGAACATAAATGTTGCAAGTCTATTTCCTCAATAAGTTTAATTGGAATTGATGAACTGATAGCATTTATGTTGTTTCTTTTATTTTCAACAATTTTCTAACAACAAGACTTACCATGAAGGTGCTCTTTTTCATACAACAATTGTTAGGTACAAATTTTTCTATATTGAAGAATGTTGAAAGTGTAATGAATTTTCGTTGAATCATTGTATACATGTGGTGATGTGATTTTCATTTTTCTTTTGCTTTCATTTGTAGTCCCCTTTACATGGGGCAAGGATAAAGAGGTGAGCATTAGTATTACTAAATGTGATCGTCCACATCAAGTTCAAAAACCCATCAATATCATGAAGGTGCTCCTTTGCACAAAAAAATTGTTGTGTGCAACTTTGTTTAGGTTGAGCATTATAAAATATGTAATGAAATTTAAACATTGGACATTTATTACTAGCACCCTTTATGCATATGTGAGGAACTCATCTCCTATGGTACGAGGAATTCATTTGACATATCAAAATTGGGACAATATTGCAAGACCCATTTACTTTCCTAGGACTTTGAAGTCACTCAATTGATCATAGGGATTAAGGAACATAGTCATCACTTTTGATAAGCATGTTTCCAATACCTTATGTGTCCAGCTTCCTCTGTGGTATTCTTAGGTCATTTGAAGGGGGTTTACCCCTGGTTCAATATCAATTCTTTGTCATTTGTCGTAGGATGCATTTATCTAAAATTGCGTCAACTACTAGATGCAATCATGTCTAATATCATCCTACTACATCTATTTCATCATTGATTCAATAATCACCTATTATCATTTTGGTTTGAAGGATGTCAGTCATTCTATTTATAGCAGTATAATGTTATGGCTATGGTTTGAAGGTGGCATTGACTTTCGTTCTAATGTAAGGCAAAATGTTATGACTCTCATAGGCCTAACCATTGCACCACCATTTATAGAGCGATGGGCATTGAATGGGTGAATCCATAAAGTTAATAACACTTTTTCACAAGATAAGGCTTGAAAATGTGTGCATGAAAACCCTTAATTGGTGAAGTTATTAAGCTCTCGATTGAAATTTTAATAGCTTGATCAAGCGCTTATTCAAACCATATATTGATGGTTTTCTTGGATTGAATAGACATGTAATGAAGTTCTTGGTAGAGAGTAAAATAAACCGTTAATTAAGGTTGGACCTTGATTGAGACTTGGGACCTTGATTGAGGTCTTGTTGGTTGGTCAGAGGTCTCACGCTCGAACCCTTGGAGGCCCTCTCTAGCCCATATAAAATTTTATAAGGCCACCAAGAGGCCATGTGGCAACCTTTGGTTGACCCATGTGGTCCTCTCTGGTTGGTTCACCACAACCACTTTCCAACCAATCAAATTCCACCAAATATGAGCCAATAAGACAGTGCCAAATGTCAACCAACAACTGGTCGAAGGAGCATAGTCAATTGTAATGTCAGGGTCTAGTCAACATTACAAACAACTGACTGTGCAACTGTGTACAACCTAATTCCATTTTTTTTTCTTCTAGAAATGAACAAAACATGATATCCAGAGCATTCGATGTCGGATTTGAGCGAAACGAGTTGTGCCAGATTCAAAAAGATGAGTTCTATGTAATGGGACTGATTTCGAGCCATTCTAAGAGCTTAGAATTTTGAGCATAAAATTTATCCACGAGATCACAAAGATTGAAACCTATTTATCCTTACACGATGAAAATAAAACTGGGAACATAAATGTTGCAAGTCTATTTCCTCAATAAGTTTAATTGGAATTGATGAACTGATAGCATTTATGTTGTTTCTTTTATTTTCAACAATTTTCTAACAACAAGACTTACCATGAAGGTGCTCCTTTTCATACAACAATTGTTAGGTGCAACTTTTTCTATATTGGAGAATGTTGAAAGTGTAATGAATTTTCGTTGAATCATTGTATACATGTGGTGATGTGATTTTCATTTTTATTTTGCTTTTCTTTGTAGTCCCCTTTACATGGGGCAAAGATAAAGAGGTGAGCATTAGTATTACTAAATGTGATCGTCCACATCAAGTTCAAAAACCCATCAATGTCATGAAGATGCTCCTTTACACAAAAAAATTGTTGTGTGCAACTTTGTTTAGGTTGAACATTATAAAATATGTAATGAAATTTAAACACTGGAAATTTATTACTGGCATCCTTTATGCATATGTGAGGAACTCATCTCCTATGGTACGAGGAATTCATTTGACATATCAAAATTGGGACAATATTGCAAGACCCATTTACTTTCATAGGACTTTAAAGTCACTCAATTGATCATAGGGATTAAGGAACATAGTCATAACTTTTTATAAGCATGTTTCAAATACCTTATGTGTCGAGCTTCCTTTGTGGTATTCTTAGGTCATTTGAAGGGGGTTTACCCTTGGTTCAATATCAATTCTTTTTCATTTGTCATAGGATGCATTTATCTAAAATTGCATCAACTACTAGTTGCAACCATGTCTAATATCATCCTACTACATCTATTTCATCATTGATTCAATAATCACATATTATCATTTTGGTTTGAAGGATGTCACTCATTCCATTTATAGGAGTATAATGTTATGGCTATGGTTTGAAGGTGGCATTGACTTTCGTTCTAATGTAAGGCAGAATGTTATGACTCTCACAGGCCTAACCATTGCGCCACCATTTATAGAGTGATGGGCATTGAATGGGTGAATCCATAAAGTTAATGACACTTTTTCACAAGATAAGGCTTGAAAATGTGTGCATGAAAACCCTTAATTGGTGAAGTTATTAAGCTCTCGATTGAAATTTTAATAGCTTGATCAAGCGCTTATTCAAACCATATATTGATGGTTTTCTTGGATTGAATATACATGTAATGAAGGTCTTGGTAGAGAGTAAAATAAACCGTTAATTAAGGTTGGACCTTGATTGAGACTTGGGACCTTGATTGAGGTCTTGTTGGTTGGTCAGAGGTCTCGCGCTCGAACCCATGGAGGCTCCCTCTAGCCCATATAAAATTTTAAAAGGCCACCAAGAGGCCATGTGGCAACCTTTGGTTGAACCATGTGGTCCTCTCTGGTTGGTCCACCACAACCACTTTCCAAACAATCAAATTCCACCAAATATGAGCCAATAATACAGTGCCAAATTTCGACTAACAACTGGCCGAAGGAGCATAGTCACTTTCCATGTCAGGGTCTAGTCAACATTACAAACAACTAACTGTGCAACCGTGTACAACCTAATTCCATTTTTTTTCTTCTGGAAATGAATAGAACATGATATCCAGAGCATCTTATGTCAGATTTGAGCGAAATGAGTTGTGCTAGCATCAGAAAGATGAGATCTATGCAATGGGACTGATTTCGATCCATTCTAAGAGCTTAAAATTTTGAGCATAAAATTAATCCACAGGATCACAAAGATTGAAACCTATTTATCCTTACACGAAGAAAATAATACTGGGAACATAAATGTTGCAAGTCTATTCCTCAATAAGTTTAATTGGAATTGATGAACTGATAGAATTTATGTTGTTTCTTTCATTTTTAACAATTTTCTAACAACAAGACTTACCATGAAGGTGCTCCTTTTCATACAAAAATTGTTAGGTGCAACTTTTTCTATATTGAAGAATGTTGAAAGTGTAATGAATTTTTGTTGAATCATTGTATACATGTGGTGATTTGATTTTCATTTTTCTTTTGCTTTTCTTTGTAGTCCCCTTTACATGGGGCAAGGATAAAGAGGTGAGCATTAGTATTACTAAATGTGATCATCCACATCAAGTTCAAGAACCCATCAATGTCATGAAGGTGCTCCTTTGCACAAAAAAATTGTTGTCTGCAACTTTGTTAGGTTGAAAATTATAAAATATGTAATGAAATTTAAACATTTGACATTTATTACTAGAACCCTTTATGCATATGTCAGGAACTCATCTCCTATGGTATGAGGAATTCATTTGACATATCAAAATTGGGACAATATTGCAAGACCCATTTACTTTCCTAGGAATTTGAAGTCGCTCAATTGATCATAGGGATTAAGGAACATAGTCATCACTTTTGATAAGCATGTTTCAAATACCTTATGTGTCGAGCTTCCTTTGTGGTATTCTTAGGTCATTTGAAGGGGGTTTACCCTTGGTTCAATATTAATTCTTTTTCATTTGTCGTAGGATGCATTTATCTAAAATTGCGTCAACCACTAGTTGCAACCATGTCTAATATCATCCTACTACATCTATTTCATCATTGACTCAATAATCACCTATTATCATTTTGTTTTGAAGGATGTCACTCATTCTATTTATAGGAGTATAATGTTATGGATATGGTTTGAAGGTGGAATTGACTTTCATTCTAATTTAAGGTAGAATGTTATGACTCTCACAGGCCTAATCATTGCTCCACCATTTATAGAGCGATGGGCATTGAATGGGCGAATCCATAAAGTTAATGACACTTTTTCGCAAGATAAAGCTTTAAAATGTGTGCATGAAAACCCTTAATTGGTGAAGTTATTAAGCTCTTGATTGAAATTTTAATAGCTTGATCAAACAATTATTCAAACCATATATTGATGGTTTTCTTGGATTGAATAGACATGTAATGAAGGTCTTGGTAGAGAGTAAAATAAACCATTAATTAAGGTTGGACCTTTATTGAGACTTGGGAACTTGATTGAGGTATTGTTTATTTACAATAGAAAAAGGCTACAAGCCAACATTTTATTTCATTATTGAATAACACAAACAATTATTACCAACTGTTATGCCTTGATCCAACATTTGGCCGAACACATTCTTCAAATTCTATATTTTTCACACCCTTACATAATGGAAAATAACTGAGAGGTAGTTGATTTTTTAATAAATAAATTATTAAATTTAAACAATTAATTTTTAATTATTTTGTTTAAATTTTTTCAACCACCAAAAATTATTTTACTATTTTTTTAAAAGTAATATTATATATAATTTACTAATGACGTTTACATTGCCTATTTTTTCTAACCATATATCAATAAGTAGAAATGTCACTGGATTTTTTCAGTCCTCCAGTAACATAAAAATGATTGAAAATTGTATATCTATACATGGTGGAAAATAAACTTTGCAACATAAATGTTGCTTGTTTGTTTTCCTAATAAGTTTAGATGGAAATAATCAACCAATACCATTTATTTAGTTGTTGGTTTTATTTCCAACCATGTATAAATGCTACCAAGATTTTTTCAATTCTTTGGTAATGCATGGACGATTGAAAACTATCCATCAATATGTGGTTGAAAATATGGCTAACCCATTCTTTTTGTAAAATTTATTATTTAGAAATAATCAATTAACAACTCAAACATGACTAGAATTATTTCTAACAATGTATTGGTAGAAAAAAGTATTTTAGGTTTTTCTTAATTCCTTAGTAACTACTAGAATATTGAAAATGTCACATATTCATGTGATATTGTTTATTTTTTTATATATTAATATCTCCCATTAACCCAACCTCTAGTTGCAACCATTTCTAATATGTTTCTCTTACATTCATCTTGACATCACTTGTTATTGTTTAGGTTTGAAGGATTGCCCTTGTTTCCATCCAAATTTAAAGTATAATGTTAAGATTCTCATGGGCTACCCCATTACTTCATCATTTATAGAAGGGTGGATATTACAGGGGTGAGTCCATTAAGATAGTTACATTTTTGGAAATATATGGCATGAAAACAATGCATGTAGACCCTCATTTGAGGAAACATTTAAGTCTTTCATCAAGTTTTTACTACCACTATCAAGTGCTTATTCAAGCCCTCCATTAAAGGTTTTGTTCAATCAAACAGACCTTCAATCAATGTCTTGATTTATAGTAAACAAATCCTTAGTTGATCCAATGGATTAGTAAAGTGCTCAAAAATTAAAGTGTCCAAAAGTTCTCGAAACTGGTTCCAAAACATAGATCTCGTCACCCCGAATTCAATGAAACTTGAATCGCTCAAAACTGATATCGTATGATCAAGATATCGTGTTCTAATTTTTTTCCTAAAGAAATAAAAATAATTAGGTTGGATGCAGATACGCTGACTGGGTAGATTCACTGTGTTTATTGGACCAATGTCAAGCTTCCAAGTGGCTTCACCGCATTAATACAATTATCATTGTTTGGTTTTTTCCCCTTTTGGACTCCTTCCCCATTCATATAATCCCATACATTCAAAATCACTTTTCCCATAGACCAAAATCGAAAATCATTTACATTACCATCTCCTACAAACCTTTAAAAGGACAAAATATGATGAAGTGGGACCCATTTTACCCAACACGCTTCCCTTTTCATTTCATATTTCATCAAAAATCATTAAAATTACTCTTTTTCTATCTTTTAAAAATCATTAAAATTACCCTTCCACCATTACGTTTTCATCGATTTTCAAAACCCGATCGCTACTAAAGTGGGGCCCTCATCGCATTTCGCATATTTTATATGTTTCACATAAAAAACTAAACTTTAAATAATGCGATGGCTGATTTGCAATATCGCATCGCATATACTTTAACTTACCTTGTGAGCACCCGAAGTCTATTTATGTTAATTTGTGATGCGGAAAGTCGGCCCCACCCTAGCAGATCCGCCTCGATTTCACACCCGTCGCAATACATTGATATACCATATAAAATTTGTAACACTTACCACTTAAACCTTCAAAAATTCAAAAAAATCTGCCACATAGCTAGTGGGTCCTTCTTCCCCACACTTCACAGATTTTAAAATTTAACCCTCGCAGCTTATAACAAAAGCTAAAAGCTACGATTTGCGATGCATTCTGGTCCCACTTACCCTCCACATCACCTCCCCATCGCATCGCATTGCTAATCATATTCTTTATAAACTAAGCTGTAAATGTTGCAAAGTGCATGGATGCGATGCATTTCAGAATTGAAATTTAAAAAGTTTAAGGTTTGATATATCAGTTGTTCACACTATTTTGTTTATAAAAAGGTTTTAACACAAAAAGAGGATTTCAGATAATAAAATAATAGAAAGGTCCAGTCGGGCAGCCAAAAGCATTCAGCACTCCGTTCAATAAAAAATATGCCTGCAAAACTCTCAGCTCGTTTGTCAACGTATTAGTGAATTGAGGTCAATGTCATAAACTACCCCACTACATCAACACATTAGCAACAACGCAACATAGAAAAAGAGGGTCGACTGTTTTGTGTTTTAGTGAGGGAATTTATTCGTTTGATGATGGATAGTGCCATTCGAGCAACCTAACTAATTTTGATGTAATTATGCACTCCTTCAGTTAGTAGTTGTAATAAATATAACCAGAGTCCTATTATGAGATTAAATCTTAAAGGATAGGTGTACTTTTTTAGATGTGTTAGTTATGATTAGCTGTCAGTTTGAAGGTTCGATGATCCAGAATCCTATGTAATGTAAAGAAATTCTATTTATAGACATAAAATCGAATATCAAAGGGTTGGAGAATATTCTACTAAACTGCTACTCTGTAATAGTTTTCAGTTTTAGTAATATACAATGATATTTTCTTCTTTACCTGAGATTCGAAGGAGGCGTTCAATGTGTTTATGTTCTATATCTTTCATGTTCTAATATCTATAGTTAGTTTGATGTCTAATTACTCAAAACTCATGGTGACATGTTGTGACTTCCTTTAGAGGTTAAACTATTGTTTTCTTCTTGTGTTGTATGTGTGTACTACCTTTCATTGAAACCTTCATTTGCCTCATTTTCCATAAGAAGAAATATTCTCATTGAGTTTACTGATGTTGACCCCATAGCCCAATGGTAGCAAGTTCTTAAATTTTCAACCTGCAATCAATCATAATCAAGTTACAGTTATAGAGTTAGCCATCTGCTGGAATTTCCATTGAAAATTATAAATTACCTTAAGAGAGCCCTCTCAAATTGAAGAGGCTAATATTCAGCCAAAATTGGTATTAAATTGTTACATTAAGTTGATTAATGAGAAGCCTATTAGAATCAATTTGGTGATAACAGGTCGAATATGTTGTGATTTTATTGTTTCAATTTTGCAATTTCTTATTGGTTGAATGGTTGGTTTGTTTGCCGAATGGAGGGGAGTTACATGGACCAATGGTGGGAATCCACATGGCCTCCCAATGGTCATGCAAAATTATGTTATGGTCTGAATCAACCTTCGAGAGAATCGAACACAAAACCTCAAGCATGGCAGCGTAGAGCTTTACCGCTCTGCTATCGGGAGGGACTTAACCTCTATAGGTTTGATGTTGTATATAAAATTTATTCGGTTGTCGTTCATGGGATGGGGTCGAGTTTAAGCCCTGGTCCCTAGTCACTCCATGTCCATGAGACCGAAGGAAGGGGAGCCGAGGGCTCAGCCTTAACCCCGACCCAAAGCCCGAGTAACACAGAAAAACCACGGTGAGAGGCGGGTAAGTCCACCTTGGTGGCATGATAACCAAACCACATTTTGATAGTTAATACACCTGGTAGTATATAAACCAAACCTCGATAACACAAAACTCAACCCACAATTGGAACTCAGGTTCAAAAACGAGTTTGGTGCGTAGTTATAATGACCTAGATCCAACGACGGTTAAACGGGCATGTGGCCTAATATTTCCCACTCACAGGGTTCATTGGGAATTTAAAGAGGCAACAAATTGCACCCAATTCGATGTGAATTCCACCGACGACAGGTGAAATTTTTTCTTAGCGGTTCCGGAAAAGGCGGATTCGTAAAATGTTTAGTAGATCAGTGCATTTTGTAGAGCAGTTAGGAGCAACACTTCTCTACAGCATAAATTCTTTATTTTTTGGTGAGATTGAGCCCAAAAAGAGCCCAACTTGGGATTTTTTACTGTTTTGGAGCCATTGGAGACATTATTTTTGCATTCTGAGCACTGAAAATCCATGTAATCACATATTTAAGCACTTAATGAAAGAGGCCCAACATTAGAAGTTGGACCAGGAGATGTCGCCTAGGAGGGTTTATCTCCTTCATCATTTTGTTGTCTTTTGTTTATTTATATGGTATTATTGTTTATGTTTTTATGTTGAAAATTGAGTTAAAAGCCATTAATTTATTTGCTTCTGCGAATTGCCTAATTTCCTAAAAGACATAAAAATTTACTTGCACATTTCATCAAACCTTCAAGTTTATAAGTACAGATAAGTTTGGTATTAGATATTTGGTTTTTTTGAAGGTTTAATTTTGTTGCAAGTTTTTTTTAATGCTTACAACGTTTAAGCTCAAAAGAGGAGAAGGAAATCTTATGGGAACATGTCCTCAAGCTAGTTCAAGGAGAGCACAATCAACTCAAGTTTCACCTCAAGTGTCACCTAAAGCCTCATTAGTCATGGGACATGAAGGAGGCCCTGACACTATGTCTGAGGATGATAAGAATTTCATAAAATCATTCTTTGGAATGATTGAAATGGAGAAATTTCTTTATGAGGAAAGGAACTCAAGGTTGCAAGGAGAGAGCTCAAATCCTCCAAGAGGAAATGGAGAAAATGGAGACAAACCTACAAAAGGAATGGAGGGAATGATGAAAAACCACCTCTACCTCCACCTTTCTCTTCACCTTCATCTTCACCCTTATATTATTCTACATGAACCCCTTCACAAACACCTCCACATTCTCCAAAGGGACATGGTAAAACTCCTTTGTTAAAATTTGACATAAATTTTTTATTGTATAAGTATAATGGAGAGGTAAATGTTGAGAAATTGGATAATTGGGTTCGTCAGCTTGAAGTGTATTGAAAAATACAAAGGATTAAATATAATGAGACCAAGATTCAACTTGCTTCTCTAAGGTTGGAAAGTGCAGCACTAATTTGGTGGGAGGCAAAAACTCAAGAAGATATCAAGAAAAGAGGTAATATTATTAATTCTTGGAATAATTTTGTATATGCATTAAGAAGATAGTTTTATCCTTAAGCATACATGAAAAAAATTATAACGGATTGGAAAAAACTCAGGTAAGCCAAGGGTCAAAGTTTGCAAATTTATACCGAAGAGTTTAGAAGAAGAGATTTTATTTTGTGTGTAGATTTATCCTCTCAAGATATAGTACTCAAATACATTGGAGGTTTACATAGTTACTGAGACACATAATTCTCATGTTTAACGCTAAAAATCTGGATGAAATTTGTGTACAAGAAACTCATTTAGAAGCAAGAGGGAAGAATTCTCCCTAAGAAAATAGAAAGAAGCCATTCAAGAGTGGAGACAAAGGAAAGGGGAAATTCAACGAAAAAGAGAAAAATAATGCTTCCATCAAGAAAGAGGGAGAAAAAATAACATGCAAACATTGTTCAAAATAAGGCCTTGATGAATACCATTGTTGGAAACTTCATCCTGAAATGAGACTCAAAACATTTAACAACAAAGGAAAGAAAAATATTGTTGTAACTTAACAACATGATTTAAAATATGATTCTGGAGATGAAAGAAGGTTCACAACCATGGGATTAAAAGGTAAGGACTATATTGCAAGTACTACTTCTTCTAGTAACCTCAATGAAACTCAAAATGACATAAGGAAAGAATAGAGATTTTCCATATTAGAGTTATCTCAAAACATAACAAAATAAACAATTTGTTTGATAGTGAATCACAAGCCAACCTCATTTCAGAAGCCATTGTCAAGAAATCGATTTTGGAAACCATTCATCATCCTAAACCTTATTCTTTGGGTTGGGTATGTTACAATGCAAAATTGCAAGTGACAAGAAAATGCAAACTCAAAATTGCCATCACTGTGAATTTCATTGACGAGGTAGAAATTTATGTTGTTCCACTTGACATATGTGGTATTGTTTTGGGAAGCCCATATATTATGATAGAAAATCCATCTTTCATCGCCATGAGAACATGTATCATTTTTTTAAATATGGGATGGATTATATTGTTAGAGCACATCTCAATAAATTAAATTTATGTCTTGTGAATGTTGGACAAAAAAAGAGGATTGTTAATTATAGCAATAATTTTGTACTCTTAACGATCAAACCCAAAAATGATGCTGAGAATGAATCCTTTCAAGGATGTGGTGCAAGGTTAAAATTTTATTTGATTGAGGTTGTTAACACCTATGATGAGATGTTCAAGTAACCTAAAGTATTACCTTCTAAAAGAGGAATCCAGCATTAGATCCAATTGCAACAAGATTGTCCTCTTCCAAAAATTGACATGTACAGGATGTCAGTCATGGATAATTCATAAATCAAGAAGCAAATCGAAAAATTTCTTGATAAAGAGGTCATCAGACCAAACACATCACCATGCAGGTCACCTGTTGTTTTAGTGCCAAAGAAGGAGGATATATGGCACATTTGTGTGGAATTTAGAGACTTGAAAAAAATCACGGTAAAGAACCATAACCCTCTTCCTTGAATTGATGATTTACTTGATCAATTGAAATATGTTGTTTATTTCACTAAGTTGGAATTTAGGAGTGGCTATCATCATATTAGGATTGCTGAAGGTGACATTTGGAAGACAACCTTCAAGATAGAGAAATGTTTGTTTGAATGGTTGGTTATGCCATTTGGGCTATGTAATGCTCCTGCTACATTCATGAGGGTTATGAGTGATGTTTTAATGAATTTTCTTGATGATTTTTTGATAATCTACTTAGATGACATATTTATTTTCAGTAAGACTCGTGAAGAGCATGTCAAGCATGTTAGGAAAGTACTAGATGACTTAAATAATTTTTATTTTTTTTAAAGATGTCTAAATGTGAATTTGGGAAAAATTCTTTATTATACTTGGGTCATAATGATGGAGGGGGTGAGTTGAAGATAGATCCCTCAAAGGTCGAATTCATTTTGAATTGGCCAAAACCCAAGACTGTAACAGAGGTTAGAAGCTCCTTGGGAGAATCCCATTAATGGAGAAAGTTCATTTCTAACTTTTCTTCGATTGAAGCTCCATTACATGCATTGACAAGTGTGAAACAGATTATTCAGTGGGGAGGAAAACAATAGAAAGCCTTCGATGCATTGAAAGAAAGAATCAATACAACACCAGTGATTTTGCTTCCATATTTGATACAATCATTTGAGATACAAACCGATGAAAGTGAATATGACATGGGAGTAGTATTGATGCAACATGGTAAGCCCATCTGTTTTCATTCTGAAATTTTTAATGACAGGGAAAATTTTAAAGATGGAAATTTATCTTAAAGTTTAGAACCCTTGGCGAATATTACTAGCTTATAAAAGGAAAATAATAAAATGTTTGGCGATATTTATATAAAAAATATTTAGGTTTATAATTATTTTATATTTCTCTATATAAATTTTTGGCGATTTTTAAGCTAAAATAATTTTATACTATAAAATTTGGGCAAATAATGTTTGTAAAAAATGGAAATTGGCAATTTTTTTATTTTGGTAAAAACATGGGAAATTAGCCCCACCTGCGAATATTAGCCCCCAAAATTTTCCATGTTTAATGGTGCAGTAATTAATTATCCTACATATGACAAATATTTGTATGACTTGGTGCAAAGTGTGAAAAAATGTTGGCATTATTATGTAATGTGTTGTACTTGATGACAACCTACTCAATGAGTTTCCTTTCGATAGCAACGTAATTGATGAAGATGTAAAGTTGATGTATCTACAGGCCAATTCAGATGTGGCAGAGAAACTATTCAGTGATAGATGAATTATAAAGGTAAAGTTTCAGGAAGTATACAAAGGTTCAATGAAGGCAAGTCATGTACATATGCAGGTTTGATGAAGGGAAGCCACGTATACGCAGGAGTATATGCAGGCTCAATAAAGCCAACTCATGTACATATGCAGGTTCGATGAAAAAAAGTAGTGTATACACTTTTTTGGTGAAGAAAAGTCATGTACACACATGGATAACATGAAGAAAATCCACTTACATGCTTGTGCACTATTGTTAGGTCCCTATATTACTAGTAGAGTCCCTTATTGTTGTTAGTGTAACCACATTATTGTTATTATTGTACTCTTGTAACCCCCATATTGTTATTATTGTTCCCTTAAAATATTATTGTTAGGTCGGCTAGGATTACATTATGGCCCCATGGACTACTATATATAGAAAGGAGGTATTGTAATTTGAATCATCCAAGAATTGTTCATTTATGTAATGTATTGGAGGTTTCCCCCTCGAAGTGGCTTATTTCTAAGGCGTTGATATCACTTTTCTTCTATTTTTGGAGTTGGTTTCACAACATTTGGTATCAGAGATTTGAGATTCTAGGGTTTCGCTGCTCCAAACAGGTCATCATGGAATTTTTGCTATAACTTGTTTTCTACGAAGGTTCAGAATCTGAATTTTTTAGGGTGCGAAGAAAAAATCATGAGGAACATCGTCGAAAAATTTCAGAGCTTGGTTCGCAATATTTTCAGAGATATGATCTGTGCAAGTTAGGTCATTTTAGAGGCTCCTGAATTTAACCTAAACAGGTCATTGTGGTATTTTCGTAATAATTTTTTTTCTACGAAGGTTCAGAAGCGGAAATTTTTAGAGTGCAAAGCCGCAATCCTGAGGAACATCATCACAAAAGTTCAGATATTGGTTCACAATATTTTCGGAGATATGATCTATGGAAGTTAGGGCTTTTTGAGGCTTCTGAATTTCATCTCAAAGAAGTGATCGTGGGAAAATATTCATAGCTTTCTCTCTGAGCATCGGATTGGAATGCTGTAAAACTGCCGCAAGTACACGGACTTCAGTTTTTGGTCTATCAATTTCAGAGCCAAAGGATAAAGCAATGAAATGTGGCAAGTCATACAAGTTTGCTCTACTAAATCAGTCCAAAATTGGGTCATTGTGGGAGATTGGACATAACTTTATCTTGAAGAATCCAAATCAGATCAGACCTTTGGAATTTGAAAGAAGCTTCAGAGGGCTACTGCAGGGATGAATTTTAGATATTGAGGATTCGAAATTATAGAGATAATTTAATTTCAATATCGAGCTCCTCAAAATCAAGTAAAAGGTGTGTATTTTGTTTTCCGAATTGCATAAGTCTTGTTTGAAGAATCAAGTTGAATTGATTCCAAGGGCATATTATAAGATAGATATCAGTATTGGATTTTAAAATGGCCCCTAAAAATAATTCAACACCCATTAAGCCTTTAGAAAGGTCTACTATGACTCATGAAGGCGAAGAATGGCAACATGACATTTCAAAATTACAAGAGCAAGTGCAACAAACTTCGCCCTCGCAAAGAGCAACAAAAAATTACATGGAAGTTTTGAAGAAAGGCGTGGAAACTAAGATGGATGGTTTGAAGAAAGGCATGGAATCTAATATGGATGGTTTGAAGAATGGCATGGAATCTAAGATAGATGGCATGGAAGCTGGCATGGAATCTAAGATGGATGACATGGAAGCTAAGATCGATGAGAAAATGGAAAACATGAAGAATGATCTAAAAGCAGACATGGAAGGTTTAAAAAAGTTGATACAAGAAATGTTTCCTAATGGTGAAAAGCTAGTAGAGGAAACTCATGATGAGAACAAAATAAATGTTAATCGTGATTTCATAAAATCTAATGTTGGCGGGAAGAACCACCATATTCCAAAAATGGATATGAGGAAGTTTGATGGAAAGGATCCTGTAACATGGATACTACGGATGGAGCAATATTTTGATCTCCATAACGTGCAAAACACACAAAAGGTACGCATTGCAACTTTACATTTAGAACAAAATACATTTGTATGGTATCGATGGCTTTGCTCCCGTAAAAAAATTGTCACTTGGTCAATTTTTACGGAGGAAATGATAGCACATTATGAGGATACAAGGAGCAACACCTTCTTTAGCCAATTGATAAATCTCAAACAAAAGGGTTTAGTGGGGGAGCACATTGAGGACTTCCAAAAATTGAATATAAGGGTAACTGATATTCCAGAGGAACACAGGATTGATCTCTTCATAGGTACTTTAAAGAATAACATCCAACATGAAGTTTGTGTTTTGGAACTTGATTCATTGGAGAAGGCATTCAGGTTGGCAAGAAAAATTGAATGTAAAATTATGGCGACAAGGAAGCCTACCACTCACTTATATAAAGAAGGAAGTGTTTCTACGCCTAGATTTCCACAACCTACAAGGTTGACACCACAACAATTGGAAGAAAAAAGAGCAAAAGGGCTTTGCTACAGTTGTGATAGCAAATACACTAAGGTCATAAGTGTGCTGAGAAGAAATTATTTTACATAGATTGTGAAGAGGAAGAAGAAAATGAACAAGAAGAGGATATACACCAGGAACCAACCCTAGAAGAGGAAGAAATGAGTCCGACCATATTGTGTAATGCATTGGTAGGAATTACCACTCCTCAAAATCTCAAGATAGAAGGACATATCAAGAAGAAAAAGGTAATAGTGTTGATTGATTCAGGTAGTACCCATAATTTTATTCATTGTAAGGTAGCCAAGGAATTGAATTGTTTCCTATACCCAACACGAGAATGTCAAGTGATGGTTGCAAATGGAGGAACTATAAATTTCTCTGGAAAACGACATAATATCAAGCTAACCATGGGAGAATATGTATTGAATAGTCCAATGCTTTCCATTCCTATGGGAGGTGCTGATGTTGTACTATGAGTACAATGGTTACAATCTTCAGGGATGGTAACTTTTAATTTTCAAGGAATTTTATTGAAATTTTTTCAGAAGGAAAGGAAGTTGAATTACAGGGTATTGTAGGGAAGCCAGGAAAGATAATAATCTCTAATGTCATGAAAAATCTTCTAAATAAAGAACAACCCAGAATAATTGCACAATTATGCTCACTAGAAGTTCCAAAATCAAAATCATTTATTTCTGCAGATCTCCAAAAAGTCTTGGACAATCATTCCAAGGTTTTTGAAACTCCAAAAGGACTCCTACCTATTCATGATCATGATCATGCTATTAATTTGATTCCAGGAAGTGCTCCTCCAAACATCAGGCCTTATAGATATCCTTATGTCCAAAAGAGCGAATTGAACGTATGATTGCAGAAATGTTAGAGGTGGGTATAATTCAACCTAGTCAAAGTTCTTTCTCTGCTCCTATAGTATTGGTACACAAGAAGGATGGATCATGGCGCATGTGTCCGGATTATATGAAGCTCAATAAGCTTACCATTAAAGACAAATTTCCCATTCCTGTGATTGATGAATTATTGGATGAATTACATGGAGCAATTTATTTTACCAAATTGGATCTCCGTTCAGGGTATCATCAAATTAGAATGAAGACTGAAGATATTCCGAAAACATCATCTCAAACTCATGAGGGTCATTATGAATTTTTGGTCATGCCTTTTGGCCTTACCAATGCACCTTCTACATTTCAAGGGTTGATGAATTCCATTTTCAAACCCTTCCTTAGAAAATTTGTGCTATTTATTTTTGATGATATACTAATCTACAATAGGTCTTGGAAGTATCATGTTCAACATGTTGACAGGGTGCTCAAACTATTGCATGAGAAACAATTATATGCAAAAACATCCAAATGTTTCTTTGGAGTACAAGAGGTGGAATATCTGGGTCATATTATATCTCACAAGGGTGTTAAGGTAGACCCTAACAAAATTAAAGCCATTAAGGAATGGAAAGTCCCCACAACCATAAAGCAGTTGCAAGGATCTCTTGGGTTAACATGGTATTATCAGAAGTTTGTTAAGAATTATGGTAGAATAGAAGCACCTCTAACAACATTATTGAAGAAAGATGTATTTTCATGGACTCCTGAAGCAACTAAGGCCTTTGAACATCTTAAAGAGGCAATGTGCCTAGCACTAGTCTTAGCTACACCAGACTTCACAAAAACCTTTATTGTGGAATGTGATGCCTCAAGAAATGGAATTGGTGCCGTTTTAATGCAATAAGGAAGACCCATTGCTTTTTAAAGTCGTCCAATCAAAGGAAAGTATTTATAGAAACCTATTTATGAGAAGGAAATGTTAGCAATACTGCATGCACTAAAGAAATGGAGAACTTACCTAACGGGAGGACACTTCAAGGTAAAAATGATCATGATAGTCTTAAACACTTTTTGGAACAAAGACTATCTTCAGAAGAGCAGCAAAAATGGGTCACAAAGATGTTGGGTTGTGACTTTGAAATAATATACAAAAAGGGAAGTTAAATGTTGTTGCAGATGCACTCTCAAGAAAGAATGAAGAGGTGGAAGCATTGATTTGTGCCATTTCTATTATCCACCTAGATTGGATAACCAAAGCAAGAGATGAATGGAAGAAGGACGAAGATGTGTGGACACTCATTCAAAAGTTTCCGCAAGATCCTAGTACATCTGATACATTTAGTTGGAAAAATGATTCTTTATGGTACAAAGATCGCTTATATCTTTGTAAGAATTCCCAACAAAAACAAAATATTCTTTTGGAATTGCACACTTCTCCTTTAGGAGGACACTCAGGATTTTTAAAAACGTACCACAGGGTGAAGAAAGAATTTTTTTGGGGTGGCCTTAAATCTGATATTCAAAATTTTGTGGTGGAATTTTTGGTTTGCCAGAGACAATTAAGACCCCGGGTCTTCTACAACCTTTATCCATTCCAAGTCAATGTTAGGAGGAGATTTCAATTGATTTTATCATAGGTTTACCTATGTCCGAAGGAAAGAGTGTCATTATGGTGGTAGTTGATAGAATTACCAAGTATGCACACTTTTGTGCATTATCTCATCCATTTAAAGCAAGTACAGTTGCTACTAAATTTATGGACATAATTCAAAAGCTACATGGAAACCCAAGGGTTATTGTGAGGGACAGAGATCCCATTTTTACTGGAAATTTTTGGACGGAGTTATTTTCTTGTTTGGGTACTCAATTAGCTCATAGCTCATCTTATCATCCTCAATCCGATGGTAAAACTGAGACAGTAAATAAATGTTTGGAAGGATATCTTCATTGTTTTGTATCTGATAAACAAACACAATGGGTCAAGTGGTTACCTTTAGCTGAATGGTGGTATAACACTTCCTTCCATACTGTGGCAAAAATGACCCCATTTATGGCACTTTATGGATATCATCCACCATCCATTGCATCATCTTTAAGAGAAAATTTGAAGGTTCAAGAAGTGGAAGATCACATCGAGCATCAACAAGAATTTCTCCAACTCTTAAAGGACAACCTAAATTTGGCACAAAATCGAATGAAACAACAGAAAGATCAACATCGGAGCGAGAGAAGTTTTGATGTAGGAGATTGGGTATTTTTACGGATACCACCATAAAAACAAATGTCCCTAAAGAAAGCTAAGAAAGATAATAAATTATCACCAAGGTACTATGGTCCTTACAAGGTGTTGCAAAAGATTGGTACTATGGCATAAAAATTGGAGCTTCCTGCTTCTTCATGAGTGAATCCAATTTTCCATGTTTCATGCTTAAAGAAGGTTATAGGTGAAAATCTTCCAGTTCAAACAATATTGCTAGAACTTGATAAGGAAGGAAAAATCATATTGGAACCTGAAGCGGTCATGGAAACAAGAACTCGACAGCTATGGAATCGATCAATTTCAGAGTATCTCATCAAGTGGAAGAACTTACCCACTGAAGATTCTACATGGGAGGATGATAATTTTATATAGAAGCACCCAGAGCTACTGAAGCGTTGAGGACAACACTTTTTTGAAGAGAGGGGCATGTTAGGTCCCTATATTACTAGTATTGTCCCTTATTGTTGTTAGTGTAACCCCCTTATTATTATTATTGTACCCTTGTAACCCCCATATTGTTATTATTGTGCCCTTAAATTATTATTGTTAGGTCGGCTAGGATTACATTGTGGCCCCATGGACTCCTATATATATAAAGGAGGGTTTTTAATTTGAATCATCCAAGAATTGTTCATTTATTTAATGTATTGGAGGTTGCCCCCTCGAAGTGTCTTATTTCTAAGGCGTTGATATCTCTTTTCTTCTATTTTTGGAGCTAGTTTCACAACAACTATGTTATCAATACCATGGGTATTTACCATGGTATTAGCCCACAATATTGAGTGCAATAATGACTATTTGATCCTACCCAAGAATACCATCGGCACTTGTGTGGTTTTGGCTCATGTTATTGGCTAAGGCTCTAGCTATATAAGGAGGAGAAGATCGAAGTGTTAAAGTGTGCATGAGTAAGGGTAATAACTGAATACTTCAATCTGAAGTATATTTGTATGGTATGGGCTATAGTTGATTGAAAGATCTGAAATAATGATGCACATCATGTGTGTTGCTTATGTTTGATGGTTTATTTTGTTCTTACTACACATGTTTACTACTTACTAAATGTCTGATGAATGAATGATGCACTGGTGTAAGTAAAGTTACTGAAGATTTATCTGAATTATAAGTTCATTGGGCATAAGCTACTTTCCTGAATGAAAGTTGTGTACATATGCTAGTTGGCTTAATTAAAGACACGTATAGAATTCAATAAAAAAAGAAGTAAAAGTTTGTGTGAGATTTAAATACTAATTCAGCCCCCCCTTCTTAGTATTTTTCCCAACAATTTGTATAGTCCTTTAGAAGAAGCTTGATCGCTTGAATGAGATCCATCACAATTGGAATGAAGAAAATAACAAGGAAACTCAAAGGAAGAATACAACTCAAAAAACATGTGTAGTAATAAATGAAGAAGATAAAACAAGTAGTGATTATTGTTCTTGTGATCCACTTCCTTGTTCATGCAATATTGAAGATAATGAATATGAAAGTGAAAGTAATGTTATAGATCTAGAAGGAGAAATTTCTAAACTCAAAAATGAAGTTGAAGATCAAAAAATTATATTTAATTAAAGAGAATGGTTATACAAATATGTGATTACAAGATTGAATAATTAGTTACAAGAAAGAAACTCAATTGAGAAAATGAACAAAGAACAAATAGACTACTATCAAAGGCTGCAGGATGAAGAAACCATTCACAGTGAAGGACTTGAATCAGAAATCATCTCTCTCCAATCCGATATGGAAAAATCAAATAAGAGGAATCAAGAACTTCTACAAACATTTGAATAACAAGAAAAATGGGATGGAGGAAGAGATTGGAATATTAAATGAGCAAGTAGACGAAGGAAGAAAAGGATAAAAACTTGGAATTTCAAGACAGTACTAATATTTTGGAAAATATTCTTAGTAGTCAAAGGTATCCTTCCATTAAATTTGGTCTTGGATTTCATGAAAATGTTAAAGGAGAATCTAGTTCACAAGGCAATGCAAAAGATTCAAAGGATATAGATACAAAACCTGAAGTGTTTAAATAAACAAAGGGTCAAACGACAATCATGAATCCTAAAAGGAAATCATTTACACCTAACTATAGAATTATAAATCGATTCTCTCCTATGACCAATAATTTTGAGTGCTTTCTATGTCATAATCATGAACATTGTTGCAACCAATTGCAGAAGCATATTGTTTCAGTCGCAAACAAATAGACATTACAAAAAAATACCATAATCTCCCATGTTCTCAATTTTCTTTGAGGATTATTGTTTTTCATGCAAAAAATTTGGAAAAATTGTTGATTGCAATAGAAGGAACATGAGGCAAACTTATTATGATTTCTCTTCTCCCTTTTCTGGTCACATAAGATATTATTTTTGTAACAATTTTGGGCATGTAGAAAAATAATGCAGGAACAGATCAATGAATCACCAAAGAAACACGTGGAGGACAAATAGATGATATCATAAGACCGAATAAATATGGATCCACCAGCATTCATGTTAACAATCAGGAAGAAGAAGATATACAATTCAGTCTTTCTCTCTATGCATTTAAAAATGAGGATTAATGGTACATCGACAACGGATGTTCTCATCACATGACTGGTGATAAGAGTAAGATGGGTTCTCTCAAGAAATATCAAGATGGTAAGGTTATTCTTTCAAATGATGCTCCAACCAAATTTTTGGGAAAATGCAGAGCCAAAATTAACAAAAATAGAAAGACAATTGATACTTTATTAGTTCAAGGCCTAAAACACAACGTATTAAGTGTAGGCCAAATGGCAGATAAAGGAAATGTAATTATGTTCACATCAACCAAATGAAAGTTCATGGATGAAGAAACTGGAAAGGTCATAGAAAGGAGATACAAAAACGTTGATAAATTATATGTGTTTAAAGATCTGACCTATCGCAGATATAAAGAGGATTCATAATCAGACTAAAAGAAGAAATTTCCCATTGCAGTTCATCATTTTTGAAAGAGTATTAGCATAAGTAACTGCAATATATGAATATCAGTTCATAAATTTCAGTTTTTTATATTTATGAGAGTGCATCTGATGTGACAGCAGAAGATAGGTACAAATTATACAAGCTGAGGGGGGGGGGGGGCGCTGGAGCTGTGAAAATTTTAGTATTTCACTTTCCTTTATAGAAAATCGCATATAGTTTTTCTCTGATAGAAAGAGAGCGAGAAAGACTCAAGAATAGATTTTGACATGCTGCTGACAATTATGATTTAATTTTCTTGGTTTGATGTTGATGGGTACAATCTGCTGATCTATTATTGAGTTATGATTTTCACCTTGATTATTATTTGATTTATGGAGATGCTTTGGTGGATGAGTTGATGTGATCAGGCTTGAAAATAAACATGTAGCACAGGTTCAGGGGGAGCATTAGCCTTACTTCTAATGATGCATTGTTGGCATTATGATTCTTTAATACTTGTAATGTTCATGTAGTAGTTCTAATGATGTTATCATGTTTTCATGACACATGGATTGCTTATAATGAGATTATGGATGAGCCCTGATCATATTTTGTAGAAGATAATATTTTTTTGAACACATGGAGTTAATGCATGACTAATGATTCAAATATGAGGAAAGAACATGCATATCTTGTTGTTCATGACTACTGTCATGAATGCTTCCTATTGTGCTTGATTCCTACACATGTTACATCATGATTATGAAAATGGAATAAGTCTAAAACTTTAAGACCTTTGTGATAAGATATCACAGGGATTATTGGTTGATACATATTGATTATTGCTGAAGTGGTTTTGGTAGGATAACTCTTCTTGCATATTGGGGCAAGAATATGATGTTTATGCAAGGTTCAAGAAGATATAGTTATTGATATCCTTATATGATACTTGGAGACATGATTACATTGCATTTTCTTATTGATTGGTTCTAACATATGTTGTTAATGGATATCTATGGTGTTTACTCATGCTATATGATATGATGCTTCACTACTATATCTTGTTTCATGATGATATAATTGGTTCCCACGTATGTTTACTTGATGAATATGGTTTGAGGCTATTCCTACAAAGGGAAAAATGCAATTTGCATTTGATGAAGTCAAGAGATTGAGTTGATAACTGATCTCTATGGAAATATATTATTGTAAACTTGGTCACAAGTTGGTAATATTGAAATTTACCCATGATATTGCTGACAGATAATTATGAGGAAGATCCTATTCGGTATATGATGGTTGCGGATCATGGTCTTGATCTCTCACTATTGAGGTCTTTTTGTCTTGGTTATAAATGTCATATTTTTCATTTGATGTAAAGTTCATGTAAAGACCAATGGTGTAATATTCCTTGTTATCTTCAGTCTTGTATGGAATTTTTAGGTCATGTCAAATATGTAATCCCACTTGGTTGGGTGGTTGTGTCAAATATGTAATCCCACTTGGTTGGGTGGTTGAGTCAAATATTAAACCCCACTTAATTGGGTGATTGATGTAAGTATGAGTCATTGGTGATAGGAAATGTCATACTAAGTTGAGTTATAAAGTTATTTACTTCATTGAAAACATTTCTGAAGATTCAACATGTGCTCAGGGGGAGCATGGTCAGTATAGTGCAGATGAGATCTATAGAGCTCTTGTATCTATAAGGAAAGAGAAACTTTGTTTAAAAATTTGTCCACTCTTTTCCCTTGATGTCAAAGGGGGAGAGTAAGTTGGTGTTTGAATAATGCTTATGTTGTTGTGTCTAACAAGTATCTACAGGTTTTGTCTAACAGATATTTACAGGTTGTGGTGATCAAACACCAACATGGTTGCCATCAAGTCCAAAGGGGGAGATTTTTGGCATTATGATGTGATGTGTTGTCCTTGATGGAAACATACTCATTGAGTTTCCTTTTGATAGCAACCTACTTGATCAAGATGTAAACTTGATGTATCTACATGCCAGTTTAGACGTGATAGAGAAAGAAATACCAGTTAGTGACAGAGGAATGATGAAGGTAAAGTTTCAAGAAGTATACACACGTTCAATGAAGCCAATTCGTGTACATACGTAGGTTTGATGAAGGGAATCCACGGATACACAAGTGTATACACATGTTCAATGAAGCCAAGTCATGTACATACGCATGTTCAATGAAGTGAAGTAGTGTATACATAGTTTTGGTGAAGAAAAGTCGCATAAATGCTTGCGCACTATTTTATCAATACCAAGGGTCTTTAACATGGTATTTCCCACAATATTGAGTGTAGTAACAACTATTTGATCCCGTCCAAGAACACCATCGGCACTTGTGTGGTTTTGGCTCATAGTATTGGCTAAGGCTCTAGCTATATAAGGAGGAGAGGATAAAAGTGTTAAAGTGTGCATGCGTAAGGGTAATGAATTAATACTCAATCTGAAGTATATTTGTATGGTATGGGCTATATTTGATAGATGGATTTGAAGTAATGATGCACCCATTTAGACAATGATGGATGAGGATCTATAGACCTGAAATGACTATGTATTTTCACGATATATTTATGAGATTTTTATATCTGTGGCCTGGCGCATGTTTATTGCAGTGAATGGTGTGATCTTAGTAAGTTTTAACTTCTGAAGTATTGCACAATCCTAAATTATTTAGAGATCTATACGTGGATTTGACACAAGGAAGGTGCGCATACAGACAAGTTTGGTTATGCAAAGTAGCGTATATGTTTAGTAATATGTTGAGAACTATACACAAATTGGTTCAGGATAATGTGTACATACACAAATAAGTCTACTGGAAGGCGTGTATGCAAGCCAAAATTTTGCTGAAGAATGATGAAGAAAATTTTTGATCATTTTTGCTGTGTTTTGCTATCTGTCAATGATGTCTTCATAGAGATATCAAATTTTCGAGTATTGATTATGATGTTAGTTGGTTGAGATTAAAGATAAATGATTGGATGGTTGACTTATTTGGTAAAAATATATGTTTTAGTTTGGTATTGGAATTAAATGAGTGTAGTGGATCCAGTGTGAAAACTTATGAAACATAGTCCACAATGGTACTGAGGGTTGGAGCCTTTAGTGAGGAAGTCGAAGCTACCTGCTAGTAGGAGCTGGTGATCAGATTAGGGGGTTGTAGCTCCCTTCTAGTAGTGGTTGGTAAATGAGAGCAGGGGTTTAATCTCCCTTCTAGTAGTGGATGGTAAATGAGAGAAGGGGGTCGAAGCTCCCTTTCGTATTGGTTGGTAAATGAGATCAGGGGGTTGAAGCTCCCTTCCAGTAGTAAATGGATAACGAGTGAAGGTAGCATCCTTCTACAGGTGGATGCATGCATGCTGGTATGAGTCTGCTCCAGTACAATATTTTAAGCAGTTTTCTATATAATATATTGAAGACAGAGATGAAAACAATGACGGTTTTCTCCCACATTGGGTTTCCACCTTAAATCCCAGTGTTCATGTGTGTTGGTTATGTGTGATGGTTTATGTTGTTCTTATTTCACATGTTTACTACCTACTAAATGTTTGATGAATGAATGATGCACTGGTCTAAGTAAATTTACTGAAGATTTATATGAATTATAAGTTCACTGGGCATATGCTAGTTTCCTGAATGAAATTTACATACATACACTTGTTGGCTTAAGTAATGTCGCTTATAGAATTCAATAAAAAAAAATAAAAGTCTGTGTGAGTTTTAAATAATGATTCACCCCCCCTTCAATATTTTTCCCAACAATTGGTGTCAGAGGAGGTCCTTCAAAAGAAGCTTGATCGCTTGAAGGAGATCTGTCATAATGGGAAGGAAGAAAAAGAATAAGGCTACTCAAAGGAATAATACAACTAAGAAAATGTGTGCAGCAATAAATGAAGAAGATAAAACAAGTACTGAAATTTTTGCTTGTGATCCACTTCCTTGTTCATGCAATATTGAAGATAGTGAATATGAAAGTGAAAGTAATGTTTTGGATCTAGAAGTAGAAATTTATAAACTAATAAATGAAGTTGAAGACGAGTAAATTATATTTAATGAAATAAAATGTATCTACAAAGATGTGATTACTAGATTGAATAATCACTTACAAGAAAGAAACTTAAATGAGAAAATGAACAAAGAACAGATATACCAGTGTGAAAGGATGCAAAATGAAGTAATCATTCATAGTAAAGGACTTGAAGCAGAAGACATCTCTCTCAAATCAGATCTAGAAAAATAAAATAAGAGTAATGAAGAAATTCTACAAACATTTGAAGAACAAGAATATGGGTTTAAAGAAGAGATTCTAAAATTAAATAAGCAAGTAGAAGAAGGAAGAAGGGTCGAAGAAGGTATGAAGAAGCAGTGCCTAATATTGGAAGTTGAGGTATGCATTTTAAAAGGTAAATTATAAGAAAGCGATAAATACTTTAGATTTCAAGATAGTACTAAGAATTTGGATAATATTATTAGTATTCAAAGGTCTCCTTCCATTAAATTTGGTCTTGGTTTTCACAAAATTGTTAAAGGAGAATCTAGTTCACAAGGCAATGCAAAATGTTCAAAGGATATCAATACAAAACTTGAAGTTTTTAAATAGACAAAAGGTCAACCAACAATCATGAATTCTCAAAGGAAATCATTTGAACCTAATTATAGAAGTATAAATTGATTCTCTCCTCTGATCAATAATGTTGAATGATTTATATTTCATAATTATGGACGTGTTGCAGCCAATTGCAGAAGCATATTGTTTCAGTCGCAAAAAAATAGAAACTACAATGAAAGACCATAAACCCCCATTACTCAGGTTTCTTTAAGGGTTATTGTTTTTAATGCAACAAATTTGGACATAAAGCTGTTGATTGCAACAGAAGGAACATGAGGAAAAATTATTATGATTCCTCTTCTCCCTTTTCTGGTCACATAAGATGTTATTCTTGTAGCAAGTTTGGGCATGTAGAAATAGAATGCAATAACAAATCAATGAATCACCAAAGACAACATGGAGGAAAAACAAATGATATCATAAGACCGAATAAAGATGTATCCACCAAAATTCATGTTAACAAAAAGAAAGAAGAGGAGATAAGATGTGGTCTTTCTCTCTATGCATTTAAAAATGAGGATGAATGGTACATTGACAACGGATGTTCTCATCACATGACTGGTGATAAGAGTAAGATGGAGTCACTCAAGAAAAATCAAGTTGGTAAGGTTATTATTTCAAATGATGCTCTAGAAAACGTTTTGGGAAAAGTTAGAGGCAAAATTAACAAAAATAGAAAGGTAGTTGATACTTTATTAGTTCAACGACTAAAACAAAACATATTAAGTGTAGGCCAAATGGAATCTAAAGGAAATGTAACTATGTTCACATCAACCAAATGCAAGGTCATGGAAGAAGAAAATGGAAAGGTCATAACAAGGGGATATATAAACACTGATAAATTATGTGTGTTTAAAGATCCAACCTCTCAGAAATATAAGGAGGATTCAGACTTAGACTAAAAGAAGACAGTTCTCATTGTAGTTCATCATTATTGAAATAGTATTGTTATAAGTCACTGCAATATATGAATGTTGGTTCATAAATGTTAGTTGTTTATATTATTGATAGTGCATTTGATGTGACAACATAAGACAAGTATTGAATAGACAAGCTTAGGGGAGCTGAAGCTATGCAATTTTCAGTATTTCACTTTATGTATGTGGGTTTCATGAACTCAAGCCATGTATATATGCAAGTTACTTTACAGACAATTGTGTATGGTTTTTTTCTGATAGAAAAATGGTGAGAGAGAATGAAGAACAAATTTTTACATGCTGTTGACAGTTATGATTTAATTTTCTTGGTCTAATGTTGATGGGTATTGTTTGTTGATATGTTATTACGTTATGATTTTCACATTGATGATTATCTGATTTATGGAGATACTTTGATGAATTAGTTGATGTGGTCAGGCTTGACAGTGAACAGGTATCATCGGTTCATGGGGAGCATTAGCCTTACTGCTAATGATGAATTTTTGGCATTACAATCCTTTAAGACTTGTGATGCTCATGTAGTAGTTCTAATGATGTTATAATGTTGTCATGATGCATGTATTTCTTATGATGAGATTATGGATGATCGTTGATAATATTTTGTAGAAGATTATATTTATCTGTACACATGGAGTTAATTCATGACTAAAGATTCATATGTGAGGGAATAACATGTAGATGTTGTTGTTCATGAATACTGTCATGAATGATGCCTATTGTGCTTGATTACTACACATGTTACATCATGATTATGCAAATGGAATAAGTCTAAAACATGAAGACCTTTGTGATAAGATATCATAGGGATGATTGATTGATATTGATTATTGATGAAGTGGCTCTAGTATGATAACTCCTCTTGCATATTGGGGAAAGAATATGATGTTGCTGCAAGGTTCATGAAGACATGGTTATTGATATGCTTATATTATACTTGGAGACATGGTTAAATTGTCTTTTCTTACTGATTGGTTCTCACATATGTTGTCGATGCATGTCTATGATGTTTACTCATGCTATATGATATGATGCTTACTCATGATATATGATATGATGCTTCACTGCTCTATATTATTTCATGATGATATACTTGGTTCCCACATATGTTTCCTTGATGAACATGGTTTGAGGCTATTCCTATAAAGGGAAAAAAGAAAGTTGTCTTTGATGAAGTCAAGAGATTGAGTTTGTAGGTGATCTCTATGGAAAGATATTATTGTAAACTTGCTCACAAATTGGTGATATTGAAATTCACCCATGCTCTTGCTGACATATACTTATGGTGTAGATCCTATTCGGTATATGATGGTTGTGGATCATGGTCTTGATATCTCACTATTGAGGTCTTTTGGTCTTGGTTATAAATGTCATATTTTTCATTTGATGTAAAGGTCATGTAAAGACCAATGATGTAATCCTTGTTATATTCATTCATGTATGGAATTTTGATGTCCTGTAAAAAATGTAATCCCACTTGGTTGGGTGGTTGTGTCAAATATGTAATCCCACTTGGTTGGGTGGTTGACTCAAATATGTAACCTCGCTTAATTGGGTGATTGATGTAAGTATGAGTCATTGTTGATAGGAAAGGTCATACTCAGTTGAGTTATAGAGTCATGTACTTCATTGAAAATCTTTCTGAATATTCAACATGTGTTGACGGGGGAGCATGGTCAGTATAGTGCATATGAGATCTACAGAGCTCTTGTATATACAAGGAAAGATAAACTTTTTTACAACATTGGTCTGCCCTTTGCTCTTTATGTCAAAGGGGGAGAGTAACTTGGTGTTTGAATAATGCTTATGTTGATGTGTCTAACAGGTATCTACAGGTTGTGTTTAACAAGTATCTACAGGTTGTGTTTAAAAAGTACCTACAGGCTGTGGTAATCAAACACCAACATGGTTTCCATCAAGTCCAAAGGGGATTATTGTTGGCATTATGATGTGATGTGTTGTCCTTGATGGAAACCTACTCAATTAATTTCCTTTCGATAACGACCTACTTGATGAAGATGTAAACTTGATGTATCTATAGGTCAGTTTAGATGTCACAGAGAAAGAATTACCAGTAAATGATAGAGGAATGATGAAGGTAAAGTTTCAGGAAGTATACACAGGTTCAAAGAAGCCAAGTTGTGTACATATGTAGTTTGATGAAGGTTCTCCACATATACGCAGGTGTCTATGCAAGTTTAATGAAGCCAAGTCATGTACATACACACGTTCGATGAAGTGAAATAGTGTATACACAATTTTGGTGAAGAAAAGTGACACACATAAGAAGGTAAGAAGAAGAAAAGTTGCGAACATGCTTGCACATTATTTTATCAATACCAAGGGTCTTACCATGGTGTTAGCCAATAATATTGAGTGCAGTAATGTCTATTTGATCTCGTCCAAGGATTCCATCAACACTTGTGTGGTTTTGGCTGATGGTATTGGCCAAGGCTCTAAATATATAAGGAGGAGAAGATCAAAGTGTTAAAGTGTGCATGAGTAAAGGTAATGAATGAATACTTCAATTTAAAGTATATTTGTATGGTATGGGCTATTGATTGATAGATATGAAATAATTATGCACCCATGAATACACTGGTGGACCAGAATCTCTGGACCTGAAATGACTATGAATTTGCATGATCTATTTATGAGATGTTTAGATCTGTGTCTTGGTGCATGTTTGTTGCAGTGAAGGGTATGATCTGAGTAAGTTTGAAGTTCTGAAGTATTGCGTAGTCTCGAATTTTTTACAGATATATATGTGGGTTTGACACGAGGAATGCTTGTATACATGCGAGTTTAGTTTTGAAAAGTAGCGTATATGTTTAGTAATATATTGATATATATACATAATTTAATTTTAGGATAAGTGCGTACATACATGAATAAGTCTACTGGAAGGTGTGTATGTAAGCCAGGGTTTTGCTGAAGAATGCTCAAGAAAATTTATGATCAGTGTTGTGTTTTTGCTGTATGTAAATGATGTCTTCGTAGAGATATGGGTTGTTTGAGTATTGATTATTATACTAGTTGATTGTGATTAAAGATCAATGTCTGGTTGGTTTATTGATTTGGTACAGATATATGTTTCGATTTGATATTGGACTTAAATGAGTGTAGTAGGTCCAGTCTGAAAATATGATGAAAAGAGGCCTACAATATGTTATGTATTGATGCTGGTGGATCCAATGTGAAAATTTATGAAACATGTTTTGCAGTGGTGTTGAGGGTTAGAGCCTTCAGTGAGGAAGTCAAATATTCCTTCTAGTAGGAGTTGGTGATCATATTATGGGGTGGTAGCTCCCTTCTGGTAGTGGCTGGTAAATGAGATCAGGGGTCCAAGCTCCCTTCCAGTGGTGGTGTAATATCCCAGAAATGGGGATGCAACAATATGTAAACAACACTGCAGAAAAATAACGCAGTTTATATATACACAAGTAGGAGGCCAATATGGAGGCTCAATAATCACTTATACATCAGCAAATCAGATTTACAATGTGGCCCATACAATTTACAAGAAGAAAATAGAAGACTTATAGAAGAATTTTTTCAAAAATGAGGTGTTGCAATCATGTATTAAGACTGAAAAGGCTTGACAACATTATTTTAATGAGCTGCAACAAATGTATATTACACTTCAGATCTAGAGCAAATTTGTGTACAAAAAGCTAGATCTATATCAGATTTGTACATTAGATGAGCTCCTCTACAAATTCCCCTTGGGGTTTTGAGCAAAAGATGAAGTACAAGGAGTAGATCTGAGATTTAATGATTCAGATCTGCAGAAATATTCTGAAAATATGCAGCTTCAAATATGATATATACAATACATCACAATATTCCCAGCCAATGGATCTCACAATGTGAAGGGCAGATCCCCAATCACATGGAAGCCAGTACTCCAAAAGATGTGCCAAAACACCTTGCAAATGTACCCTTGCAAATAATGTAGTCCTGGAAGGAAAACTGCGTTGTAGGCTCTAGTACATGTTTGGCCTGATGCCAAGATCTAAAAATGCAGCTCCAATGGTCCAATATACTCTTACCAATGGGATAAAAGACTCTCCCACTGAAAAGAGGCACTAGAATTGCCTAGATCTGAGTAGATCTAGCCTCCACTTGCTGCAGCTTTAAAAGACAACCAAACCCTCAACAGGATCTGTGTTGTAGTTGGAAGATGAAGCTATGCCAAATGCCTGATAGTGGACAAGATAAGCAAGACTCTTCCAAGAGGCCTCTCAAGGAAATATGTGGGATTCCCGATCACGAACACCTAGTGCTAAACAACACTATTCTATGCTAAACAACTAAGAGAATGATATATGTCTAAACAAACAGTATATTTAGAAATAATAATACAATCAACCTCCTTCTCATGTTGTCCTCCTCTTCCTTTTATAAGGTTAAGATCTTGCAAAACCCTAAACCATCTCAATGATTTAGCTTCTTTCACATGTGCCACCTCCAACTAAGACTGCATTGTGCATCGATGAGGTTCATCCCTTCTAGACAACGCTGTTGATCTGGTCATGGTTGACCCAGTCAAATGTCTCAATCCCTTTCACACATAAGGGTGTTTTATTAAGATAACCCAGATTTATCTTTGTTCTCATGTGGCATAGATTTATTCACTTTCTTAGGAGTTTCTTATGTCCTCCTTTATACATTTATTCATGAAATAGGAAAATGAAACAAAATTTTATATTCCCATTAGCTTGGGCTAATTGGGAATATTATAGGTGGCTAGTAAATGAGATCATGGGGTTGGTGCTCCTTTCCAGTAGCAGCTAGAGAATGAGTTAAGGTAGAAAACTTCTTTAGGTGGGTGCCTACATGTTGGTATGAGTTTGTGCCAATGAAATATTTTAAGATGTTTTCTATATAATAAGTATTGAAGACAGAGACAACAACAACGATGGTTTTCTCCCACATTAGGTTTCCACCTTAAATCTTGGTGTTGTTGTGTTTTTCTTATGTGTGATGGTTTATTCCATTCTTACTGCACATGTTTACTACTTACTAAATATTTTATGAATGAATGATGCACTGGTCTAAGTAAATTTATTGAATATTTATCTGAATTATAAGTTCATTGGGCATACACTAGTTTTCGGAATGAAAGTTGTGTACATACGCTAGTTGGCTTAAGTAAAGTTGAGCATATAATTCAGTAAAAAAAGTAAAATTTTGTGTGAGTTTTAAATATTGATTCAAACCCTCGCCCCCCCCCCCCCCCCCCTCTCAGTATTTTTCCCAACAAAAAATGGAAGCATTACTTGTTGGTTAAGGAAACTGTCATTCACATTGATCATCAACCGTTGCAATACTTGCAATCACCAACCAAGCTACAAAAATTGAGACACTTCAGATGGATGGGTTTCTTACAATAATTCCACTTGGTGATAAGGTATAATAAAGGTTTTTTTTGTGCTATCTAGACCGGTTGTTAGTGTATCCATTATTCTTAAGCATAAATATATCATGCATGAGATTGATGTTGAGAAATATGATTTAGATGAGGATTTTAAGAATGTATATGCAAATTTTTGTCAAGGTAATGAAGCAGAGGAATTAGATTATCATGTCCATGATAAATTATTGTATCATCTTGGAAAGCTATGTATTCTACAGGGAAAAAAAGTAAACATCATAATCGAAGCACATACTTCTCTTATTGCTGGCCACTTTGGTGTAGGAAAGAGAATGGTACAATTACAAAGGTATTGTTACTGGCCTCGTATGATTGAAAGTGTGTCACGATATGTAAGAGGATGTTTTTTATGTTTTGTCAGTAAGCCTATCAATAGAAATTTGGGATTGTATACTCTACTTCTTGTTCCTTCTTATGCTTGGGAAACTATTTCTATGGATTTTGTGGGATGTTTACCTATGTACAGGAAAGGTCATGACAATATCTATGTAGTTTTATATTTTTTAAGAAAATGTGTATTTTGATGCCTTGTAAGGAGGAGGTTACAGCTGAAAAAACTGCACAATTGTTCTTTCAAAATGTATGGGTGCATTTAGGGTTTCCCACATCCATTATTTCTGATCAAGATTCTCTATTTGTCTGGAAATTTCGATCAAGCTTATGGGGACTCATGGACACCAAATTGAAAAATAGCACAACATTCCATCCAAAAACAAATGGCCAAACAAAAGTGGTGAATATAACGATAATACATCTTCTTCATGGTTATTGCAGCAAGCATCCTAAATTGTGGGATGGACATTTGCATTACATTCAGCATGATTACAACTGAGTGAAGCATTCATTGACTCAAAAATCTCCATTTGAGGCATGTTTTGGATACTTACCAAAATCTCCTCTAGATTTTATCTTTGGGAAAGATGTTTTTATTGATGGACATAGTGACATAGATAAGGAAAAGAGATTCATTGAACAAGTTCAATTGGTGCATCATATTGTTCAAGAATAATTGCAAAAGAGTCAAGCCAATTATAAGACAAGACATGATAAGCATCGTGTTGATCACAATTTTCAAGTGGGAGATGAATTTTGGCTTCACATTAGCAAGGAAAGACTCCAAGGAGAAGGTAAAAAACTTAAACCAAACAAATATGGCCCATTCAATATTTGAGAAAATAATCGTAATAATGCCTTCTGGTTAGATTTGCCTCCATATGTGCAAATCTATGTAGTTGTTAATGTTGAAAATTTGAGATTATATGAGCTTCCTTTGATTGAAGATCAAGGAGATAATGTTTAGATTCCTTCAATTGAAGATTTCTCTCGTGAATATCTTGAAGAATTGCAGCAAGACACCATCCTTGATAGGAAAACAAGAAATTCAAAACAAGGGAACATGGAGTACCTTCATGCGGGTCTCAAAGGGAAAAATCCAAGAAAATACAAATGAATTGAGATTGGAAGGGTGAGGGAACTGTACCCTCATCTATTTATTGAGCGAAAATGATATTTTGGAGGTCTAAAAGCTTCCAGTGGGGAGGAATGATCTAGTGTATTAGTAAAGTGCTAAAAAAAATGTTTTCAAAAGTGATCGAAACCAGTGCCAAAATGTATATCTCATTGCCATAAATCCAACGCAACTTGAATCACTCAAAATCGATATTGTATGCTCCTGATATCATGTTTAGAATGTTTTCCTAAAAAGTTAAAATTTGTGCAGGTTGGATGTAGGTACCTTGACTGGGCAATCTGTATGTTGACTGGGCAAGTTGATTTTGTATATTGTGCCAATGGAAGGCTGCTAAGTGGCTTCACCACATTGGTCGAATCTGTTGTGATTTTATTAGTTTGATTTGGAAATTTCTAATTGATCGAATAATTGATTTGTTGGCCCAAAGGATGGGAGCCATGTGGGCCAATGGTGGGAAGCCACATGGCCTCCCAACGGTCATGTAAAATTATTTTATGGCCCAAACCAACCTTCGAGAGAATCAAACGCAAAACCTCAGGCATGTCAGCGTAGAGCCTTAACCCTTTGCTACCGGGTGGCACTTAATCTCTATAGGTCAGATGTTGTATATAAAATTTATTGGGTTGGATTTTGGGGGACAGGGCTAGGGTTAGGCCTCGGTCCTCAGTCACCCCACACCCACGCGATTGTAGGTAGGGGAGCTGAGGGCTTAGGCTTAACCCCGACCCATAGCCCTGGTAACACAGAACAACCACGGTCAGAGGTGAGTAAGTCCAACTCTGTGGCATGATAACCAAACCATAGTTCTGTGGTTAATAAACCTGGTGGTATATAAACCAAATCCTGGTAACACAGAACTCAACCCAATGTTGTAACGTAGGTTCAAACACGGGTTTGGTGCAGAGTTATAATAACCTGGATCCAACAACGGTTAAACAGACACATGGACCAATCTTTCCTACTCACGAGGGTCATTAGGCATTTAAACAAGGCAACAAATTGCACCCAATTCAATGCAAATTCTTCCGGCACTGGGAAAAATTATCGCTTGGCAGTTCTGGAAAAGGCAGATTCGTAGAAAGGTTAGCAGGTCAATGCCATTTGTAGAGCAGTTAGCAGCAAAACTTCTCTAGAGCATAACTTCTTTTTTTTTTGGCCAAATTGAGCCCAACAAGAGCCCAACTTGGGGTTTTTTACTGTTTTGGAGCCATTGGAGACATTATTTTTGCATTTTGACTACTAAAAATCCATGTAATCACATATTTGAGCACTTAATGAAAGAGGACCAACATTGGAAGTTGGACAAGAAGATGTAGCCCAAGAGGGTTGAAGTCCTTCATCATCTTTTTTTCCTTTATTTCTATATATAGTATTATTATCTCTATTTTTATGCTGCAAACAAAGTTAAAAAGCATTAATTTATGTGCTTTTTCAAATTTCATAGTTTTCTAAAATACATAAAAATTACCTACACATTTAATCAAAACTTCAAGTTTATAAATACATATCATTATTTAACCTTGGACCATGACCAAGAATTCTAAACTGAATTGAAGTGTTGCACTTAATAGAGATCTCATCTTTTTACAAAAAAAAAATAGCCCACTAGGCCCAAATTTCATTTCAATAGTGACCTACAAAAACAATGATGACTCACCTTCTTATCTTGATTTAATGTTTGGCCCAAACAACTCATCCAACTTCTACATTGTTCACCACACTAGATGGTGGCAACCACATTCAAAGGTAGGTGGCTTATTCTAAATAAATTGATTTTATATAATTTAATTTAATTATTTTAAATTTTATCAATTCACAACAATTATGTTGCAATAATTTTATTACTTTTTTTTTGCACAATTTATTAACTAGCTAGTTTTGTTTCCAACCATGTGTTGATAAGTAGAAATTTTAACTATAATTTTTCAATCTTTTCGTAATAGAAAAATGATTGAAAATTATGTCAATACAAGATAGAAAAATAAAATTGGCAACATAAATGTTGCAAATTTGTTTTCGTATTAGAAATAATCATGTAATAGCATTTATGATGCTAATTTTATTTCGAACCATAATGCTACAAATTTTTTTCAATTCTTAGATAATGCATGGAGAAATGAACGTTATTAGTTTATATAAGGTTGAGAATAAAATTAGTCTTTTTAATGTAATTTATATAATTTTAAATAATTAATAAACATCTTAAACACTACCACTTTTATTCCAATCATATACTAGTAAGCAAATATGATACTACACTTTTTTTCCAATATGTTTATAACCCTAAAAAAATTAATAAACAATAATGCTACTATGTTTTTTTTTCAATCCTTAGATAATGCATGAAAAAATGAATGCTATTAGTTTATATAAAGTTGAGAATAAAATTAACCTTTTTAATGTAATTTATTTATTTCGAAATAATCAATAAACATCTTAAACACTACTACTTTTATTCCAATCATATACTACTTTTATTCCAATCATATACTAGTAAGCAAATATGACACTATAATTTTTTCCAATCTTTTTATAACCACTAAAAAATTACAAGAACCGAACACTATAACCACTATAACTCACGTGTTATTAAATTTATACATAATAAAAATAAATGTATTTTACACATAATCATCAATAAAACTTCAAACAAACTCCAAAAATAAAAATATTTTATTTATTTATAATAATAAATAATTACAAATTATATATTTACTACGAATTATAAATTTATATATGTACAAAAATTTAACAATAAAAATTATTATAAACAAATATTTATATCCATATTTAATTTAAGATTGTATTTTGTAACATTCCTCTATTATTTATTGAGATAACAAAAGGATGTGGAGTTGGTATTATTTAAGATTCCCTTTACCAAATATGAAATCTTATTTATTGAGATAACAAAAAGGATATGGAGTTGGTATTATTTAAGATTTCCTTTACCAAATATGAAATCTTGATGTACAAAATTTGAGTTCCACCTTTTAAAGTTGAATAGTACCCATTTACACCTAACATTCCTTTGTTATTTATTGAAGATAACAAAGGATTTGGAGTTTGGTATTATTTAAGATTCCATTTACCAAATATGAAATCTCGATGTACAAAATTTGAGTTCCACCTTTTAATGTTGAATAATACCCATTTATAAGAGGAGATTTTCAATATGACACACAATTCATGAGTAGATATGGCCCTTCCACGAAACTGCTTTAATTGCTCCTGCGTAGGTTCAACACGTAAATGTGGTTTTACTATTCCAATTGCAATAAATTATTACATTTTATAGATCCTTAGTTAATAATCTCTCTTTATTAAAAATGTTTAAACATACATAATTAAAGATTCAATTGAAGGTGGTTAAACATCTCTTATTAATGGGCACTTTACATTCTCCATCCAATAATATTTGGATCCTATCGAGGACTATTTATTAAAAATTTAGTCATGTATCTTAGTCATTACGTTCATCTTCCCCTCCCTCTTAATTCATCCATCTCAACAATCATCAACTTCATTTGATGTTTGATAGGTTCATGCTATGCACAAACAAGGATCTAACATAGAGATTTAAAAATATCATAATCAGAAGGAATCTAAACAAACCTAATACGTGAAGTTTATTAAGAGTATTGCACTTGCCATCAAAAGCACCCCATTCCCTGCATTTTGCATTATCTCTACTTAGGTCTTTAACTATGGGTATTCTCTTTTCAAACCTTACAACGTTGTGCATTTATCTACCCATAATCTTTGAAAAACGTTAATTTCTTATAATCAACTTTCTATCACAATTAAACTTGAGTTTGGTACATAAGGGATGAGATTTCATCTCATGAAATTGTTTGAATAGATTTAGGGAAAATTTTAGGGGCTAATATTTGCAAATGGGTTAATTTTCCATACTTTTTTAAAAACAAAGATTTGCCAATTTCCATTTTTTCTAAAAATGATTTGTCTAAATTTTATAATATAAAATTATTTTACCTTAAAAATCACTAATATTTTATTTTTATTTTTTATAAATATTTGAACTATTATTATTTGAGTCAAACTAGCAGTTATTTTACAAACGGCTAGTGGGAGCTTTACTTTCTATTTAGAGGGGTTACTTGATCAGATTTTTCATCTTGTCCTGATGATGAACCACACTGGCTAGTTCGAAACGCGTTGACCAAATCTATTTTGATGTGATTTTCACCGAAAGATTTCAATCACAATTTATGGATCACAGAAGAAAAATTCCTAATCACTAATATTTTATATAGACAAATATAAAGTCATTAGAAATTTCAAAACTTTTACGAAAATATTTCCAAACATTTTACAGTTTGCATATTAGGGACTAGTAATATTCACCAAGATTTCTAAACTTTAAGATAAATTTCCATCCTTAAAATTTTCCTTGAATGGATTCTTAAAATTCTATAAATATTTTATCTTATGACACAAAGTGGATGTATCTTATGAGACGAGAGATGCAACGCATAAGCTAGTAGAGGTGGCCTTATGCAAATGTACGTGATCGGGCCTTATATAGAGGTTATGAAAATGTGCTTGATTAATTTCTAGAGAACCATTTGGTCGATCACAGCAATTACATTATGCATAAATATCCAAATTTCCTTCCTACGATTAATATCTAATATATGATATGTCTAGAATGCTAGGTGCAGCTTTATTTGTGTTGAATATTGTTGAAAATGTAATGAGCTTTGGACCTTGGATCTTTATTACTACTACCCATTATGCATATGTAAAACCTCATCTCCCATGGTATGAATATTAATCTAATATACCAAAATTATGACCATATTGCAAGGCACATTTACTTACTTAGGACTTTGAAGTCACTCAATTGATAATGGGAGATCAAGGGAAAAAATTTCCAAGTTTGATAAAAATGTGAAGAAATATTTTGGTAATAATCACATTAAAATGAACAAAGTCGACGCTTTTCGAACCAACCAGTGTGGTTTATCATTAGGACTAGGTGAGAGATCAGATCCGGTCGTTGTTTACTTTGCCATTTCTACATCTATTTAAACTCAACGACAGGATCTGATCTCTCACCTAGTCCTGATGATGAACTACATTGGTTGATTCAAAACGCATCGACTTTGTTCATTGTAATGTGATTATTACCGAAATATTTCTTCATAATTTATCGATGGATCACAGAAGCCAAAAATCTGTAAATATTGATAAAAATGTTTCAAATACCTTATACATAGATCTTCCTTGGTGGTACCTTTGGCTCATTTGAAGGGAGTGTATTCCTAGTTCAATGTCAATGGCCTATGCTTGTCACAAGACACATTACCTCCCGTTGCCTTAGGTACTAGTTGCAACCATGTGTAGTATCTTCCTCCCACATTCATCTCAACATTAGTTCAATTATATCTTATTTTAATTGGTTTTGAGGGATAGAACTAGTTCTAGTTCTAGGAAGTATAATGCTATGGCTTTAGTTTGAAGGATGGCCTTTATTTTGGTTCTATTGTAAAGTTTAATGTTATGATCTTCGTGGAGCTAAATATTACCCCACCATTTGTAGAAGGGTGGGCATTGAATGGATGAATCCATAAACTTGCTCAAACATTTTGGTAGGATAAGGCATGAAATAAGAGTGTGTGTAACAAAAATGCACACAAATGTTTGTATGCCATATAGGAGTGAGAAAAGAAGGAAGAGAAGGAACCCCCAAGCCCACAAGGGTATAAGGGAACTCCCCCTAAGGACTGAAGGAGACCTAATACGGCCCTAAGGGAGGCATGAAGGAAAACCCTGAAAGGAATCCCCATGGGACTCAAGGGACCCCAATACGGCCCTAAGGGAGGCATGAGGGAAAACACCTGAAGGCCCTAAGGGAGGCTGAAGGTAACCATGAACCCCGGAAGGGAACCCCAGTAGGAAAGGACTCCAGGAGACTGTGTAGCAAACCCCAGTGGAGAATAGGGGACCTTATGGGACCCTATGGGACCCTATGCCCTCATAGGGCCATCCATGGTCCTTGGACCCAAGTGATGCCCATTTTAACTCCAAATATATGAAATGAACCCTCCCCCACCAAGGGTGGTGAAGGATGGGTTGTCAGGGCAAGGGAAAGGCCTAATGGGAGGGGATGTTAAGGTACTTGCAGTTGAGAGGTGTGTGCCAACACTTTAGCCTAAAGAAGATAACCGAAGGTCCTTGGGTTGAGGGTGGGGTGATGGGGCAACCAAAGGTTGATGATAAGGAAGGAATGGGTGGAACCCCTAATAAACAACCAAAGTTTGAAGGATCTACAACCAACGGTTGAAGGATCAACAACCAAAGGTTGAAGGATGAAGGTCAAGGACCTTCAAAGTACAACCAAAGGTTGAAGGATCTACAACCAATGGTTGAAGATCATTAAACCAAAGGTTTAATAATACAACCGAAGGTTGCATCATGAAGGGGCGGGTAAGGAGCTAGGGGCTTGCCTACAAGGGTAAGGTTGAAGGCTTGCTAGGGGCTTGCTAGGTTGCTTGAGGGCTGTTTGAAGGCTTGCCTCTGACCACCTCTTGCTTGAAGGCTTGCCTCTGACCGCTAGGGCTCTTGACCATCTTGCTTGAAGGCTTGACCATTAGGGTTCTTGACCGTCTTTCTTGAAGGCTTGCCAGACCGTATTGCTTGAAGGCTTGCTTGCTTGAGTGCTAGAGGGGTGGGGGCTCTTGCTTGATTTATTGCTTGCCTCCTTGACCGCTAGGGGCTTGGCTCGGGTGGGCCTTTTTATTCCCTAAAGGTGTTCTTGTTTGTGTAACAATGGGGTTACCATTGGGCCTTATGGGGACCTTTACCGTCTTGCTTTAAGGCTTGACTGTTAGGGCTCTTGCTTTAAGGCTTGACTGTTAGGGCTCTTGCTTTAAGGCTTGACCATTACCGTTAGGGCCTTATGGGGACCTTAAGGGTACCTTATGGGGTGACCATTTAGCCCTATGGGGATCCCTTCATGCCTCCCTTAGGGCCATATGGGGATCCCTATGGCCTATGGGTTCCCTTTGGGGTACTTATGAGGTTACCATGGGGGCCTTTGGTTCCTTTTTGGGGTCCCTTGGGCCTTATGGGGTTCCTTTTTGGGGTCCCTTGGGGCCTTATGGTGTCTTTCCCTTAGGGGACTCTCTTTTTCTCTAAAGGTGTGCACTTTGTTTGGTGTACTTTAAAAATGAACACAAATGTTTGTATGCCCTATAGGAGTGAGAAAAGAAGGAAGAAAAGGAACCCCCAAGCCCACAAGTGTATAAGGGAACTCCCCCTAAGGACTGAAGGGGATCGAATATGGCCCTAAGGGAGGCATGAAGGAAAACCCTAAAAGGAATACCCATGGGAATCAAGGGACCCTAATACGGCCCTAAGGGAGGCATGAGGGAAAACACTTGAAGGCCCTAAGGGAGGCTGAAGGTAACCCCGAACCCCGGAAGGGAACCCTAGTAGGAAGGGACTCCAGGAGACTGTGTAGCGAACCCCAACGGAGAATAGGGGACCCTATGGGACCCTATGCCCTCATAGGGCTATCCATGGTCCTTGGACCCAAGTGATGCCCAATATAACTCCAAATCTATGAAATGAACCCTCCCCCACCAAGGGTGGTGAAGGATGGGCTGTCAGGGCAAGGGAAAGGCCCAATGGGAGGGGATGTTAAGGTACTTGCAGTTGAGAGGTGTGTGCCAAAACTTTAGCCTAAAAAAGATAACCGAAGGTCCTTAGGTTGAGGGTGGGGTGATGGGGCAACCAAAGGTTGATGATAAGGAAGGAATGGGTGGAAACCCTAATAAACATCCAAATGTTGAAGGATCTACAACCAATGGTTGAAGGATCAACAACCAAAGGTTGAAGGATGAAGGTCAAGGACCTTCAAAGTACAACCAAAGGTTGAAGGATATACAACCGATGGTTGAAGGATCAACAACCAAAGTGTTGAGGAGGTAAATCCCCTCTGCGGACAGAGGCGATCCCTACTAGCCCAGCAGGGGTCTAGCAAGAAACAAACAATGCTATGACGCAAGCTCCTAGTTACGAATGAAAGACTTGGGATAAGAGCCTACCTGAATTCCAACGCTAGATCTGAAGAAGAAGATGTCCCCGTCCTTCAGCCCTAGCAGATCACAATCCTTCCACGATCTCCGTGGATGAACACCTGCACACAGAAGAAACGAACATATACATGCATAGGAACCAGCATACGTAACTAAACATCGGTCAGAAAAGATATTACTCGCATTAACATGATGGAAAAAGGAGTGGAACCATAATCATAGTCATCTATTAAAATGATAAACGAATAGAAGTTACAACCAAGTTCTGACGTCGCAGCTTCCTTCGAATGGGTCTCCGGTCGTCCACGTCTCGCAAAGCTCTCCAAGGAAAGGGAAACCTCTCCAGAGTCTCGTAACGATGGTCTCCTCGCTTGAATGGGCCTTAAGGGAAAGAAGGGATTCTTTACAGCACAAAGGCACTTGGGAATAGGGAGATGCAAAGCTTCAGCACTTCAAGACTAGCTTGCCATGGATCTGAGCAAGCTTTTATAGATGGGGAAGGAGGGAGTTGGGATCCCTATTATTATGGGATTGGCCCTATCAACAAGGAAGGGTCCATAGAAGGTGGCAAAACCACTTCCCTTCCATAGAACTCCCGCAGCCAAACCTCCCAACTCAAGATAGGCAATGGTTGTGAGTTTGTTTGAACTCAACTTCCGCCATCCATATTTAAAAAACAGTCCCTAAAATGGGTGGCGCGATTGCTGCTCTATGACAGAGCGCCAAGTGGCGCGACCTCTTCACAGGATTTCCCTGATTGGCGCGAGCACTGAACTGTCTACCCGCGCCAATGCAAAAAGAGCTGTTTTTCATGGATTTTGCAAGGAGATGTCTCAAGGGGAAATGAAGCTCATACTCAGAAGGATGCATTGATGATGTTTTCAAGGCATGACAGTGTTCACAAGTCACATAATGGGTCCTCCATTGTGCGGGACGGGGAATGGTAAGGACGGTGACAAATTACTGTGTAACAGATGCCCCCTAAAGCATGAGGCCCGAGAGAGAGAGGGGTGAAATGCTTTACGAGAAAATGTCCAACTGAAGGCCCGCCGTCGGAAAACCTGCACAGACAGATACAACTGATATCTCAAGTACATGATGTATATATATGGTATGGACGCAGCCATCCGAACACAGTATGCTATAATCCGGATCCAGGGTATGGGCGCAGCCATCCAACTAAGATCAAACAAATAGACTCAGGTATGGTCGCAGCCATCCAATCATTGAGTCATGTAGATAATGACAATAATCCACAATCGCAGCCTGGATTACAACAGACACAATCCAGGGTCTTGCGCTCCATCTCGACCCAAATAAGTACAAGTTCTAGCACGCGAATATGTGAGCTGATGTCGAACATGCAAGAACGTCGCCTGATTACCAGCCAATGATGAAAGCCGTTAACAGACGCGAGAGGAACCACCAATAATGACAATGGTCCTCAAGGTACTACAGGTACAATCTACGGCGTGTGAATAAATGAGCTGACGTCGAACACCCGCGGAATCATTCGATCGGAAGTCAATGATGTAAACTTCACGTCGAATGCGACGAACCTGCCATTGAGGCATGCAGGCTCCAAGGTACCATCAGGAGTCTCTAGACCAACTTCCTGGATAACGAGTTGAAGTCGACAGGAAGTGACCTTGATCGAAGGTGGGCCATAATGATTCCCACATCATCGACACGAGACAGAGAAACATAATGTTTTGTTGCGAATCAGGATTATATGAGAAACAGAGGAAGGTTGATATTTGCAGAGGCCGACTTCTCTTGAACATACGAACGGCACGACAATGGACTTGGCAGTATTTGACATCAACGGATCAAAGGTCATGGCGACGAGGCAGTGAACAGATGAGAGGTCAAAAGAGATTACCCAAACCCATGGAAGCAAAGTGAAACAACGAGATGAGATGTCCCCAACCCGACACGAATGCGGACAAGTGCCATGTTCAAGAGCGACATACTGCCGACGACAACGACGATGGTTCCATTTTTCCCCCACCATTTCTGGCGAGTACCCCAATTATTTTTGATAACAAGCTTGAAGGGGATAGCATATGCTTGTGATATAAGTCCGCCCTTCGGTCGAATCCATCCTAGTGCATTTAACGAGTCCTAGGAAGGAGAAACTCGGAGAACGTCATTTCGACGGAATCCAATGTCATCAGGGTTTAACGAGTCTGACAAAGGAAGAACTCGGCGTCTTTTCATGTTTAGAGAGTTTGAAAAGACGGCGGAAAAGAAAACTCCACTGGTCCCTTTTCGTAAATAGTTCCCCAGATCCGAAAAGGTAGAAAACAATATCCGGGAAAACCTCCTAGTCGCGATAGGCTAGGGTATTCCTTTTTCGTAATCGATCCAGCCCAGCCCGAAAAAGGGTTAAACTTATACTGGGTGAATGTCGATTCGTGTCCATTTTTAACGAGATCGAAACGACAAGGGCCTCGGCGATCTTTTCATATTTAGAGAGTCAGAAAAGAGCTGAAAGATGACTCCAGAGTGACTTTTTCGTGTATTTACCGAGTCCGAAAAAGTATAAAATACAACTCGTTTCCACCTTTTAAGTCACAAAAACCTGCCGCTGCACATACCCAACAAGCGTAAAATCCATTTTCGACATAATACATGCAAATATTTGACAAAAAATAACTTTTAAAGCTCATTTAACGTCGAAAAGTTATAAATATGTCTAATGGTAAAAAAAATAAAATTACTTTTTACTATTTACCTTGTGGAGAGCAACAGTGGTCCATTTGGAGCAGAATCTTCTGACGGTGATTGCGACCAATCCAGGCAACCATTCAGCGTCTCGTCTGTGACAGGTAAGAGGCGCTCCTTTTCTCTTTCTTTCCATGCATTTTTTAATGAATTTCCCTTAGAAATCAGCTCTGTAAGGGCACTTTTGAATTTTTAGGGCCGGGCCAAGTGGCGCGGGTATCGGGCACGGACCCGCGCCACTGAGCTCTTTTTACCAAAGGGCCCGCGCCACATGGCGCGACTGTCAGCAAAACAGTCGCGCCAGCGGAGAAACCCAAATTTCCGCCTAAAATTCCACTATTTATGCCAAATTTCTTGAATTTTGAAGCTCACAAAAGATCTAATAAGGGGCTTTGAACCATGTGAATGCAGATAAACAGTCAGAATGGCAATTGAATGGAAGGAACGGGAACACGGAGATGAGGACGAAGAGGCCATGCAAAACCAGAATTGCATGAATGCTCTAAGGGATTGTGGCTTAAAGAAATTCTTCCTCACGCCATGCTTACGAGCTCAGCCTGAGCTCCTCCAATATTTGATCAACCTCTGGGATGAAAATGACCAGGTATTCAGAATACGAGACCAGGTGTTGGAATTGGAGGTCAACGACATTTATTTTGTTACTGGATTATCCCGCAGGGGTCCAATCCCTGTACTGACTGGGAGCAGACCATCAGGGGAGAAGATGGAAGAAGTAATGGCGCGGGTGTGCCGTGGGGCACAAACAGGAACAGGGAGTAAGAAGGTATACATCTCAACCATCCCTGATCTAGCACTGAGAGTTGTACTCCACACCATTACGCGGGCTGCCGGATCACAGGCACCGCACGAGGCTACAAAGACTCAACTCTTACTGGCCTCAGAATGCATGGGTCCCCGACTGTATGATTGGGCAACAACCATCACGATCAACATGAAAAGGCAGCTCACAAAGTGCAAACAGGGCAAACTGAAGCAGTTTGGGTATGGTTCCATCTTGGTATCGTTCATTCTGGAACGCATACCAACCTTCCAGGGCCAAGAGGCCCATGTGGCGAGTCCGGTACCACGAGAGCCAAGGATGGCTCGCTGGGCAGCACTGATGCCCAGATCTGGAGGCGGGCAACAGATGTCCTGGAAGCCCGAGTTCTTCAGGTGGTTACGGCGCCAACTGATCGTTGTGGAAGATTGGCCCTATGCGGGAACTGACTTTACAGGGGACCCAGATCTCCCGCTACCAGAAGGAGACAACTGGGATGAAGAGCTGGGTAAGACCTCATATTTTTGACTTTATGTTTATATGTTTTTTTTTTGTTAACACACACTTGTCTAAACACAATTATATATGCATGCAGATGTAGGACCTGAGAGACCAGCCGTGATGTCTCCTATCTCCCGGAGGACACAACTCGCCCCTGAGATCCAGGGGGAAGGCACCGGAGGAGAGGCACTGGTTCAGAACCTCGAGGGGATCGTCCATGGGATCCCAGACTATGCCCGACTGTCAGACGTACCGATGGAGTACCAGCGCCATACGGTGGGAGTTCCGAACCGGCTCCACCGAATCCTGAGGCGGCTAGTGCGTGCAGTGACGTGCTATCATGAGCACCATGCTGATTAGTCTCTAGGATTTAGCCACACCTATTTTTTGAGAGACACAGTGTCTCCGGATGTATTAAGACAATTATGTGTATTTTTTGAGTTTTATGTGACACACTTCTATGTAAACATTTCGATATCTATATATATGCATATCTATTTCTGGATGAGTCTTCTTTACATGTGATGATGATTTATAAATTGTGCAAATGTCTATCTAACACCAAATTTGCTACTGCATCTGCTAATGTATTCAAATGCCTGGGTATATGATGATATGTAATATATTCAAAATTCCTTTCCAGTAATCGAATACGCAAATACAATCGTAAAATGGACGGGTTTCTTACCGAATAGTTCCCGTTCAGCTGCAACACTACAAGCTGTGAATCTAGGTACACGAGCAATTCACGGATACCAAGGTTTACTGCCTCGGTTAATAATTCCAACACGGCGCTATATTCCGCGATATTGTTCGTAGTACGTCCTAAACACACACCTTGCAGGTCGATCAACTCACCAGCAGGATCATAGATTACCCAGGCTACAGAAGACAGATTCCTGGTACTGCGGGAGGCACCGTCCGCGAAACCAACAAATGGATGAAAAGACATCTGCACAACCAGGAAGACCCGATCAGCAGAAAGATGTTTGCAAAGCACACCACACCATGCACACAAATGACAATCACACACCTATGTACACACACCACACCAAAAATCATTTCAGGCGTAGTACTTCTTAAGGTACAGCCCATTTCTGGGCTGCGCCAATGGAACTCCTTCGTAGTCTATAAGCTCGTAGGCCCCATTTTTCAAAACACGTTTTACTATGTAGGGACCATGCCACATGGGCTGGAGTTTACCGGCACCAAGCTTATCATGTGCCTGATCGTACAAGAGGACTAGGTCTCCTTCAATGAAAGAACGAGGAGAAACAGATTGATCAAAATGAGATTTGACCCTCTTCTTTTGTGCTTCGATAATCAAAGCAGCTAGACGACGGGTTTCATCCAACCGTTCGAGATACAGAAGACGTTCTTCCTCAGGAGAAGTATCCGGTAAGAGCTCCACAGCTAATTTGAGCGAAGGAATTTCACATTCAACCGGCAGAGTAGCTTCCAGACCGTACACCAATTGGAATGGTGTGAATCCGGTTGCACTCTTAGCAGATGTTCGGTATGCCCAGAGAGCTGAGAACAGTTGGAGATGCCAATTGGATTTATGAATCCCAACTGTTCGCTGAAGCATGGTGACCAAAACCTTGTTCACTGCTTCAACCTGACCATTCGCTTGAGGATAGTATGGTGTTGAGCTGTCGTGACGCAAGCCCAACGTTGAAGTCAGCTCCGCCATCATGTAATCACAGAAATGAGTACCGTGATCAGTGACAATGGCCTGAGGCACCCCGAATCGTGCGATAACGTGGTTGAATAAAAATGAAGCAGCTGTTTTCCCGTCAGCAGCTAGTGTAGGCATCGCCTCGGCCCACTTAGTGAAGTAGTCGACGGCGACAATGATATACGCATGCCCCCCGGCCGAGTGAGGGTTACACGTCATAAAATCCACGCCCCATTTCGCGAAAGGGCCGACGGTAATAACGGGATGCAAAGGTAACGGCGGCGCGCGCATCTTGTGCTGGAAAATCTGGCACGGATGGCATTTTCGGACTGCAGTGATACAATCCTTGAATATAGAAGGCCAGAAATAACCTGCCCTCAGAATCTTTTGGGCAGTGGCATATTCGGACATGTGTCCACCACGGGCGCCACTGTGGCAGTCATTCAAGACTTTCTCAGCCTCGTCCAAGGTAAGGCATCGTCGGAGCACCGAATCTACTCCAATACGATATAGGGTATCTCCCACTATGTGGTAGGGTTGGGACTGGTGCCGAATCCGACGGCGTGCAGCTTTATCCAACTCAGACCGGAATGTCGCGGTCTGAAGATACACTATGATGTCCCCGTACCAAGGATCACGAGTATCGATAAGAAACAACGTTTCGTCTGGAATATGATCTTCAGTGTGTTCAGGAAGAGAGTCTGTCGGGAGAGAACAAATCAAATCCGCGAAGACCGGTGATTTAGTTGACTTGGCAGTGGTGAACTCCAAATCAAACTCCTGCAGGATGACAATCCATTTGGAGTACTTTCCCCCCAGCAATTGTCTGGAAAGAATATATGTCATGGGGTTGTGATACCGGTTCGACCTGGTGGTGCGCGAGACAGCGCGCGTTGTACGGCGTGTACGGCTGCTAAGGCCAACTTCTCGACATGTGCATAACGCGTTCCCGGGTCGAGAAGGTTCCGAGAGAGGTAATAAACAACATGTTCATCACCGTTCTCGTCATCCTGCACCAAGACCATGGCGATGGTGCTTAATGCGGCGGCTAGATACAAAGTAAAGTCGCGGTGGTAGTCCGGAGGACGAAGCAACGGAGCATTGACGAGCAATGTCTTCAGCTTCTCAAAGTATTCTTGAGCGATTTCGTCCCAATGAAAGGGAACATTTTGCTTTAACAAACGAGTGAATCCCTTGGCCACCTCGGCGTAATTCGGGATGAAGCGTCTAAGAAAATTCGCTTTCCCTTGCAGACTCTGCAACTGATAAAGGGAGGAGGGTGACGGGAGATTTATAATGGCCTCAACTTTCAGAGGGTCCAGGCGAATTCCGTCTTTCGAGACTATAAAGCCTAAAAGACGGCCAGAATCGACGCAGAAGACGCACTTATGAGGGTTGAGCCTAATGTTGTAGTGTCTACAGCGAAGAAATATCTGGCGAAGATGTTCAGGATGATCCTCTCGCTTACCCGAATGGGCAGGCAAGTCGTCCAGATAAGGCTGGACAATATGGCGAATATCATGAAAAGCATATGACATCGCACGCTGAAACGTGGCGCCGGCGTTCTTTAAGCCGATCGGGAGTTTTTTATATGCAAAAGTTCCCCACGGACAGATGAATGTGGTCTTATGTTGATCCTCAGGTGCAATGTTAATCTGGTTGTAACCTGAGAAACCGTCCATTAAGGAATAGATCTCACTCCCGGCGCAATCGTCGATAATCTGATCGATAAACAGAGTGGGATAATTGTCCTTAGGACAGGCGCGATTGATATCGCGATAATCTACACAGACTCGAATGGTACCCTGCTTTTTATCGACAGGGACGATATTGGACACCCATTCTGTAAGGGGGATAGGATAAATAAACCCTGCGTTCAGAAGTTTTTCAACCTCTGCCTTGTTAGCGGCGGCTTTCCGAGGATGCATGGGACGCAAGCGTTGGCGCACGGGTTTCGCACCTGGGTAGGTTGGAATCTCGTGCACGACAATACTAGGATCAATTCCCGGCATTTCCTCGTAGGACCATGCAAAAACATCTCTGAACTCTTTGAAAAGTTCCGTATAGACCTGAATCTCCTCGGGAGAACAAGTCACACCCACATGGATGTTCTCAACAATCCCTGGTTTAACAGAGATGTTGATAGGAACAGTTTGAGTAATGTTACTCAGATTACCCTCCGAAAAGACCTCGTGCGTCAAGATCGGTGTTTGAAGAGGAGGGGAAGGAACCTGAGTAGCATAGCGCTCGAGACAGTCAGTCATTGCCCCCAAGCTAGGCATAAACGAGGAACGATGATGCCCATCGCCCCAGGGTAGCTCCTCAAGAGACATAGTTTCAATGATAGCCTCATCCGAGGGAAAGGTCTCTCTAAGAGGATCAGGCGAATCAGCCTGACCAAGCCAGGGGAATTGTGAGTAGACGTCAAGAGCCATGCTCATCGGAGCATGCTGAGGAGGTGGAGGGTCCGATGCAGCAACAATCTCACAGTAGCTGATCTCTACTGGCGTTAAAGGCATGGACTCTCCAAACTCATATACCTTCTCAGGTGTAGGAATCAGCCAGGGGTCATCATTCCTGGACAACATGTTAACTTGAGCGGTTTTCGGTGGCGGCGCAGGGAAAATACCCATGAGGACTGGGTCTTTGAAAAGACCAGGTCCTATGCTGTCTGGGGGATTCGAAATTTGATCCACATACGACACGTTGTTCTCGGAGCTCGAGGTAAAAAATGACAACTGGTCTACTGTGACAATCTTGCCCTCGTGAGGGAACTTGATGAATCGAAAGACAGTAGACGGTACGCAGAGCATGGCATGGGTCTAGCTGCGGCCAAGAAGTATATTGTAGTTGAGTTTAGCGTCAACTACTTCTACTTCTACGTTGACAGTTTTTCCTTGTAATGTAATCGCAAGACTCTCGAGAACTCCCAGGGGTTTAGATTCCCGACCATCAAATGCCTCAAGGGCATTAGGAGTTGACGACAAAGTTGGAGAGCCGATGGCCTTCCAACAAGCGGAGGACATAACACAAGTAGATGCACCCTCATCTACGACGGCTCTGTGAATGTTCAGACCGTTAATCCCGACTTGAATAACCAAAGCGATTTGATGTGGAAGCCGGGGAGTAAAATTCTCCAGATCAAAGGTGAGAAGGCTCGAGTCGGCGGGATCAATACCACCGATGGCAGACAGTAAAGCCTTCCGTTGTGAAGGACAACTTTGAAGAACCTCAAGTTCAGACATGGCACATGGCGCCTGTGCCAAATCCTCAACGATGCTGTAATGTTGAGCGGCACGAGCGTTTGGATTATAAGAGGATCTCCGAAGAACACCCTTGGGAGGTGGCTTCACAACGGGTTCGAGAGTCGGCTTCTCGATTTCCAATGAACCAGAAGCAGGTGGGGGAGGCGGTCCTTCCGCTACTGCCTTCCCGGGTGCCTGCTGTTGACTATTGTAATCCTTCGATCTCGTAGCGATAGTGATAGGTGCATTAGTCTTCATCATGAAAACTTGAGACCCAAACGGTGCAGATGATGAACCTTGTTCGACCATCTGGGTCTGCGGAGATGGAAATGGCTCCTTTAAAACAGCCGGAGTTCCCTTTGAGCCTTTAAGAAGTTGACTGACTTCGGATCGTCTTGGACAATCTTTAGTGTAATGGTCACCTTCACGGATGAGGCAAGGAAATTTCGGCTTACGTTGTGAGCCATCCTCAGATCGAGATTTAGATTCCGGTTTTGGGGCATCAGATTTTGATTTGCCTTTGCCCTTCTTCTTCCCCTTGGAGGATTTGTCCGCAGGATTGGCCTGAACGGCATTTACCTCCGCGGTTTTACCAGAATCGGATGAGGCGGGATTAGCAGAGGTATTGTTGGAAGAATTAGCCTTTTGCTTCCCATTCGAAGACTTCTTCGAATTTTGAGAGACGGAACCAATGACGCCATCCACCGTAGGGGTAGGCGGGGTCTTTTTGGCTCCGGGCCGTGGAGCATCAGGCCGGATGTCATAAAGCGTGCCAGATTGCGAATAAACAAGATCCAGATACTGGGCACGCGCGATAGCTGTTCTCCGTCACACACGCTCCCATCGCGATATCACGAGCGATTTTATTCTAAAGGAGGTTGTGAACCGGTGAGTCAAAATGCGATCGGTGTGAAACTTGCTCGGTCGGCAGCCAGTAGCCGCCACTCATGGATGTGATCCGAGATGTGAGTGGCCGAGTCCTGCTTCAGGGAAGACAGGAGGTGCGTCCCGGTCTCATACCAGATTGGTAACTGGAAATGCGTGAGGAAAGCCATAGCTAACGAGTTGAAATCCTGAAAAATACCACGGGATAGCTCTATGTACCACTTAGCAGCAGCTCCTGTTAAAGTACGCTGGAAAAGACGCAGACGAACCGAATCGTCAGTCCAAGAGTTAGACGAGCACCAGAGGTGATACGTCATCACATGCGCCTGGGGGTCTTCGCCAGATTTGCCCTCAAACTTGGGACAGTCTCCTGGTATCTTGGTCGGAACCGGGGGCCAATATGGATTATGAGCAATCGGATCATTGGTCAACTTCGAAACGTCCGGTAGATCCAAGGTAGCCGGGAACGGCAATGGAGGGTTAATTCCCATGCCAGTCCCAGAATAAGGTCCGGTACCCATGCTCCACGATGGTTGTGAATATCCCTGCCCCCATGGGTTCTTTAAATACGTGGGATTCGGCCATTGGGGGCATAATTCGTATAGCATTTCAGTCATTGGTTCTTGGTAACCATTGTTTGGGGGCACATTAACGAGGGTTCGGGCTTTGATTAGGCGTTGCCACAGTATAGCGACATTTGGATTTGGGTGGCCCGAGCATAGTTGCGGCCGGGTGGAGGAGAGATGGATGCGAGAGCCTCCGGAGGCGGTTGCTAGTTCGGTTGAGATTGACCATGAGGATAATAACCACTACGAGGATGAGTGAGCTCTTGATAAGTGGAACCTGGCGGAGCCTGGTACGTGGGGCGCGGTGTTGATTTGTTGCGGCATTGAATGGGCGGGGGTGGCGAGCGGTGGAGACGAATAGAGGAGGCTGCCCTGTGAATGAACGGGTTGACGCGAGTGAGGGCGGCCTGCTGAATGAACGAGTTGGCACCGGACGGGGGCGGCTGAATGAACGGGGGTTGGCCGGATAGACGAGGGCGACGGCGGTTGCGCAGGCTGACCTGGTTGTAAGTGAGCCCCAGGTTGCACCGAATAAGCCGGTTGGCCCGGAGGCGGGACACCAGGTTGTACCGGATGACCCGGTTAGCCTGGTGGTGGAACAGGACCAGGTGCTTGCTGGAAACCAGTTTGACCTGAAGCAGAACCATAAAGTGGTCCTGGCTGATATGCAATGTTAGAGACAACAGGATACTGCGGTTGCATCGGTAAAGAAGGCTGGATTTGCCCCCCAGGACCATAGGCCGGTCCCTGTTGATACCCCGGCTGAGGCTGAGCAGGTTGACCAGCAGGGTTATAATACGGTCCTTGCGGATTATAGAATGGCCCTTGCTGGCCCGCAGAGTAGCCTTGATTGGGCTGTCCCTGTGGGTCGTACTGATAGCCAGGTTGTCCTGCAGGTTGACCTTGGAAAGGTTGTGCCTGCAAGTTCTGAGCCTGGTTGTACGGTAAACCTTGAACATAAAGATAGGCCTCAGGAGCAGGGAGACGCAAAATGTCCCCATGCTCATCAAGCTGACCCGGAAAACCATACACGGGAGTGCCGTCTTGTGCATAGTGCGAAAAGAAAGATCGGTACGGATCCTGGGGGAGCTGTCCAGCTCCGGCGTTCGGCTGCTGTAAAAACAACCGATACTCCTCCGGAGAGATATTCTCCGGTATAACAGTAGCTAGATAAATGTCTTCTGGAGTTGGCCCAGATCTAGAAGCAGATGCTGAGGCAACGGCAGAAGAGGCAGCCACACAAACGGTGGGTCGCACGGGAACGGGGGCGGGCGGGCGTCGAAGGGACACCGGTGTCGGTGGCGGTGGCCTCGAAAGCGAGGAGATGATATTCCCATGAGGGCGGTGAGGGATAATCGACCCGGAGATGCCGCATCACGCGCTTCCAAAGAAGGACCAGCTGACGATGTGGTAGCCAGCTCAGACTCATCTCCCTCAAACAATCTACGAGGGATGCGCTGGTAGTCATCAGACCCGGGAATTTCCTCACCAGAGTCACTCATGGTTGATCCTGCCGTTAAATCACGCAGAAGACGGCGAGGACTAGGAGGAAAAACAGCAGCAATAAACGGTGAACCCGATGTAAGAGAAAGGAAATCGGCTCCTAATCTCAATTCAGACACAGGGTCCGAAAAGGGCCAGTTGAACTCAACTGGTTCTCCAAAGGGTTGCTCGGCGAGGACCGGTCCCCCGTCAGGGAACTCGGAAACAACAGGCTGCTGTGGTTCAAAAGAAGGCTCAGAAGCCTCTGAAGAATCGTCCGTGTAAGGACTACCAGTAGACGAAACCGAGGGTTCCGCCACCGTGACAAAAGACTAGAAGAAGAGAGCACACACACACACGGGCTGAAAACGAGTTAAGACACACGATCAAACAGTCACAAGAAATATCTAAACGGGTGTGTAATCATGGGAGATTGATTTTACCACATTGGAAAATAAACAAATTCTACCGTTTCATGTTTTAAGAGTCGAGAAACGATAAAAAGATGACTCTATCTCTTTCAGAGTTGATACAAGCGTGAAAGGACAAGCGCCTGACGGTCTTTTCAAGTTTAGGGAGTCAGAAAAGACCAAATGACTGCTCAGGAAAAACTAGGCACAAAGGGTGTACCAAATATCCGTGAACTGCAATATACACCTTGGTTTCAATAATGAAACAGAAATCGACTAAGGACTTTCCGTACGTGCAGGTAGTCTCCCCGAATGCTGTGTTCGGTGTATCACGGGTAAAAGGCGGCAGACTCAGCTTCCTGTGGATAAAGGATTGAAAACCTATAGGGGTCTCCCTTTATATACGCGACGGTACGGGGAGCGCAAGTCCGTACTAGCGCTGTCTAAAGCCAATAGGCGAACGACAGCTGCTAGGTTTAACGACGCCGGAACACGTCTCTAGCCTAGACCTTCTAAATATGTTGCGTTAAGTTCCAATTTTGCCTTAGGTTAATTGAATAAATTTTACAGTTGATCTTCAATTAAGTTTCAATTTCCAGGCCCTATCGTATGTAGTGTCTCCTAAATGCAAGCTATATGCCACGGTGCAACATTTCGTTCGATGAAAACTAGTTAAATGAGAGTTGAGAGATTTTATACAAACGAAATGAACGGAATACAAACAAGAATATCTCTAATGCAACTAATGCAATTGCACACTTTTCATTCAAACACTAATCACTAGCAATATGGAAAAGATCACAATTTTCACTAATTTAACAAAAGCAAAAGAGATTATATATATATTTTTTTTGATTTTCAATGTTTAATGGCTAATGTGCACTGAAAACAAAAGGAACAATTTGAGAAATGATATCTAAGAGAGCGAAGCAAACAACATTCACTCAACGAAGCAAGCAACCAAATCTCTAAATCGACCCAAAGTCCCTCAAAGCAAAGAAAGACTTAAAAACTTTCAATGGACCGTGTGATCTGGGTCCAAAGCAAGGCAAACGAATTCTGAATGAAGGAATGAACAATCACTCAAAAGACGTAGGAAAACAATCAAAGACTGGTAAGAGAGCGTGGAGAATCAATCAACAAGTTGACAGGACAATCAGAACACAAAAACTCCCAATGGAGGGCTCGATTCACTAAGCCACTAGATGCCCTAGGGCTCAAATCGTGAAATCGATAGACAGAGGCAAACAACCAAAGGACAGCGGTGAATTCCAGTCAAACAAGACTCCAACACACTCAGACAATCAGAAAATCAAGAAGAAAAGTACTGGTCAAGCTCAGAAAGCCAAAAAAATGAAGAAACTCAAAAAAGTCACAGGGGTGGCGCGACTGTGGCCTTGAAACTGGCGCCAGAGGCCGATTGGCGCGAGACAGACAAATGCAACAAGCGCCAAGTGGCGCAACTGTCGGGTTAAAACCCGCGCCAGTCGAGTTCTCCAATAAAAATTAAAAAACAAGCTACTCTGAAAGTAGACCAATACAAGCTAAGCAAACCAAGAAGCTAAAATAGTGAAAGAATCCAACCCAGAAGGTTCATCAAGCAAGGAGAAACAATCAAAGTGAACCAATCACAAACGGGACAAGGAAAACCGGATGTTCCCCAGTGGAGTCGCCAATTTGTTGAGGAGGTAAATCCCCTCTGCGGACAGAGGCGATCCCTACTAGCCCAGCAGGGGTCTAGCAACAAACAAACAATGCTATGACGCAAGCTCCTAGTTATGAATGAAAGACTTGGGATAAGAGCCTACCTGAATTCCAACGCTAGATCTGAAGAAGAAGATGTCCCCCGTCCTTCAGCCCTGGCAGATCACAATCCTTCCGCGATCTCCGCGGATGAACACCTGCACACAGAAGAAACGAACAGATACAAGCATAGGAACCAGCATACGTAACTAAACATCGGTCAGAAAAGATATTACTCGCATTAACATGATGGAAAAAAGAGTGGAACCATAATCATAGTCATCTATTAAAATGATAAACGAATAGAAGTTACAACCAAGTTCTGACGTCGCAGCTTCCTTCGAACGGGTCTCCGGTCGTCCACGTCTCGCAAAGCTCGCCAAGGAAAGGGAAACCTCTCCAGATTCTCGTAACAATGGTCTCCTCGCTTGAATGGGCCTTAAGGGGAAGAAGGGATTCTTTACAGCACAAAGGCACTTGGGAATAGGGAGATGCAAAGCTTCAGCACTTCAAGACTAGCTTGCCATGGATCTGAGCAAGCTTTTATAGATGGGGAAGGAGGGAGTTGGGATCCCTATTATTATGGGATTGGCCCTATCAACAAGGAAGGTTCCATAGAAGGTGGCAAAAACCACTTCCCTTCCATAGAACTCCCGCAGCCAAACCTCCCAACTCAAGATAGGCAATGGTTGTGAGTTTGTTTGAACTCAACTTCCGCCATCCATATTTAAAAAACAGTCCCTAAAATGGATGGCGCGATTGTTGCTCTATGACAGAGCGCCAAGTGGCGCGACCTCTTTACAGGATTTCCCTGATTGGCACGAGCACTGAACTGTCTACCCGCGCCAATGCAAAAAGAGCTGTTTTTCATGGATTTTGCAAGGAGATGTCTCAAGGGGAAATGAAGCTCATACTCAGAGGGATGCATTGATGATGTTTTCAAGGCATGACAGTGTTCACAGGTCACATAATGGGTCCTCCATTGTGCGGGACGAGGAATGGTAAGGACGGTGACAAATTACTGTGTAACAGATGCCCCCTAAAGCATGAGGCCCGAGAGAGAGAGGGGTGACCCATTTCAATACTAATCGATAAAAATAATAGTGACCCACCATCATACCTTCATACCTTGATTGAATGTTTGGTGCAACACCTCCTCCAAATTCTACAATGTTCACACCCTTACATATTGGTAACTACATTGAGAGGTAGGTAGATTCTTTCAATCAATAAATTTTTAGATTTATACAATAAAATTGTATTTATCTTGTTCAAATTTGATCAATCAAAAAGTATGCTATAATTTTTTTTTTTTTTTTTACATTTTTTTAATTAACTATGTTTACATTTCCAGTTTTTTTCTTTGAACCACATATTGGTAAGCATAAATGTTACTATGTTTTTCCATTCCTCTAGTAACACAAACATTGAAACCTATTTATCCATACAAGATGAAAATAAAACTAGGAACATAAATGTTGCAAGTCTATTTCCTCAATAAGTTTAAATGGATGTGATCAACTGATAACATTTATATTTTTTCTTTTATTTTCAATTTATTTTTGACAACAATAAATGATACCATGTTTTTTAAATCTGTGATAACCCTATTTTTCACCATTTAGCTAAGTTGAATAACCTACTTGGATTAGAAGGTTAAGGAACTGAGATAGTGTAGGTTTTAAGGCTGTACAGAAATTACCTGCAAGTGAACTCTTAAAACAAAAAATAAAACAATAGCGAGAGCATAAAACATGAAAAATATATACACATTTTTCCCCTGGATCCCAAAACTGGGACTACCAACTTGATTTTTCATTATATTCCTTTGAATGTTACAACACTTATATATACATTCCAAAGCATTCATAAACCGTAACATACTAACCCTAGATTAGAACATAACAATAGTTCCCTTGAACGGATCTACAAAATACCATGAGAAGAAAACCATCATGCTCAAAACCATGTGCAAACCCATGCACAAAACCATAGGCATATCCACCTAATATAAAGTCCAAAAAACATTTCTCGGGTCACTTCCCCTTCAAACCCTTTGACAAGGGGGGCTGCGCCCCCTATGACCCCCTTGCTGTGCCCGACGCAAGTGTAGCGGATCTACCGCCCCCCCCTCTTACCCCTGCTTCACTCCTGCTTCTAGTCGTGGAAAGAATATAACACACACCCAACATATAGTACCATGGGAAACCCACTTTCATGCCTTCATATCTCTTGTTTCTCTTACAATGATTAATGCTTTATCTAGGGAGACTGACATAGAGCAATCAAGGTGTCAACCATGTGCATTTTCTAGTTTCCTATGATAACAACTCGAGAGGATGGGATGCCTTGTCATATGACATAGAAGTTTGAGATATTATCTATACTCTCTAGGACCTAAGTTCTACATTCATCCTCTCATTTCCTTAGTAGATTTATACAAGGGGGAAAATCCTAAGGAAAAATAAAATTAAGATAAAAATATTGCAATGAAGTGTTAGTGAAATACCAAGAGAGGAATCCTTGCATGTGACAATTTTCCTTGATTTCAACTATCAGCTAGGGAGGAGCTAGAACCAAGTGATAAGAAATGTCGTCATTCATCTCAAAGGTATAGTCTTGTATCACATGACATTCCTTTGTAATATAGATACTATGATTTCTCTCACATATAAAATGTATGTAATATACTTGTATTAGATCTAGAATATTTTGAGAAATATTGATTAGATCTTGTTTATCTCTTACATTTGCATTGCTTGGAAATAAGGGTTCGATGCTTGTGGATCATGTTAAATTGACATGTTTTAGAGGCAAGAGTGGGGACTTTAGGACCTAAATCAAGATCTCCTACAACCATCACTAGTCAAGATCAAAACAACCATCATTAAAGAAAGCATGCCTTCACTGCCATCCTTTCCCATTACATCTTGTGAAGTCCAAGAAGGGATTTATCTAGGGGAGTTAGTAGTAGATTGTATATGAGTCAGTCTATATAGATCTTAAGAAAAAATATGGAGTTATCAACCTAGCAATAAGGGGGAATTCATATTAATAGAGGCAATGACTCCATTGGATTTGAACCTATAATTTATTCTCAATTGGTTGTTTATTATTGGTTGCATTAGTATATTAAGTATTTCTTGTTTATTTCTATATTATTTAGATTATTTCTAAGCTATAACCATCCCTAATATATTAGATCTAATCTATATCTGAGAGCAAGGGCTTGAATCTCCTTTCCATTTCTCTATATCTTCTTTTGCAAATCCATGGTAGCTTGACCATCCCCTTTTGCATATTGTCATAATGTGATGGATCCTTGATCACTGCTCAATTTATTCCTTAACAACGCAATGGAGACTGTAGGTGGAGTAATAAAATATTCATCAAGTAAGAGTATTACCATGTATTTTTTGTTTTTTTGTTTTTGTTTTATGTATGTATGTATGTATGTATGTATGCATGAATATACGTATGTATGTATCTATGTGTCGTCAACAATTATCTAGGGTTTTCAAATTGTTTGTCTTATATACCCGTGCCTTTTCATGTACATGCATGCATTTTTAATGATTTTTATTTAATGTGACAAATGTAAATCTAACACATAGTTAGTTAACAAATCAACCAACGTATTAGAACCCCATGGTATATGATAGGTTGATAGTAAATTTAATCAAATTAGTTTTCAAAGAGATGTATGCACCAACACATATCATTGACGTAACATGAGATTCCTCACAAGATAGACGTGGTTTAGTTGTGAGATTATGAGTTGGGATTCCAATATAACAATAAAATGATGGATATTTAGGGTAATATCCTTAGGAAATTTCTTGATGAACATACTATACTATATGATATTGTTGATTATAGGGCCAAGATAAATTCTGCCAGAACTCACCATTTTCCTAGTGGGAGAGAAAATCACCCAAGCAGTGTAAGAAATGTTTCGAGTAATATGACTAAAACCATCCATAAATCCTATGTAAAATTAAATTGGCTTTGACATTTTCTAATCAAGAATCATGCACGATAAGTGAATTCAGGAGGAAATTATACATATAAAGAAAATTAGACATGCCACACCATACTATAATAATTTATATAAAATCACCACACAATGATGTGACTTATATATATTAGATCCCATTGTGAGGACTTGATAGGGATTACCATCATAGTGAGTGAACTCAAAGGCCCTTTGTTCCAACACATGTTTTGTTGTAAAATATATTTTCATTGATGTCAATGCCAGCGGGAGCACAAATTGATGCACAAAGTGAGAAACTTGGATCATTCAATGCCAAAGGTAACATGCATAATGCATTTTCATTGATAAGTCATAGGTGGAACATGCACAAGTTAATAGGAAATGAATCAATCCATAGGACAAGACCTAAGACACTAGGTTAAGTATTATAGGAGTGAAAAAAGTGTGACTAGAGGCAACAAAACATAGTGCATTTCTAAACACAAGGAAAATAATTCGATCAATGCAGAACAACTTGGATCAGTGGATCAATAATCAACACAAATTGGATTATATAAATGGTTATTATTCATTTTGGGGGTTCCCATCATGCCTAAATATCAATTGTAGGGGGGTTTGAAATGACATTAGGGCAGTAAAACATTTAAGGTGCATAACATATGATGAAGGGATTTACCTCCATTTCTTCTTATAAAGTGCCCATCAACCCCCTTTGAAACCTCTGGAGGAAATATAGAACCGAATGAGGGTGATGTGGAACTAGTCAGGCCAGGTGTGATAGGTGTATCTACACCAATTGTTAGAGCATCCAAGGAGCATTCCAATAATAAAATATTTTATGGTTTTCCATAAATTAACAAACGGAAAAGCTACCATCAAGTTTTGGTATATCTATTGGACATTTGGATCTTGGAAACCCAAAATATCGCATTTTAAATACACTTTTTCATGCATTTTCCTGATATTCTTGTAAATCCCCCAACCATGAGGTGTTGAATGATTGGTGACTAAGCGATAAGTTCCATCAGAACATCATGGATCAATATTTTTTCAATACAAAGACATGGAAATATATTGATACCTGATACGGTTGACCCCTGGTCAAGCCTGCAGTCACAAAGTACTAAGGCATAATAGCTAAGGGATAAGAGCCATTGAGCGCCTAGAAAATTAGGTGAGAAAAAACATAAAGTTTTCCTAATCACCTAATATGGTTGGCCCTAATCAAGTCCATGGTCATAGAGTGCTTAAGGAATTAGCACCTAAGGGCTAAGAGCCATTAGACCCCCAAACCATCTAGTGTATATGAAATTTCTTCAATGAAAAAGTCATAAGTTTTTATTGATACCTAATATACATATTCATGGGACATGCCAACTAGAAAGTGATAAAGAAGTGATGCAACATGCAAGGTCTAGGACAACTATTAGAGTAGGTGATGTGACAATGCTAGGTGGAGGATACATGTAACCTAGATTTGAAGTTTTTGGATGGACATTTGTGTAAAGTTGAGTGACATGTGGCATGTGTCAATAGAGAGATGTGGTACATGGCATGTAATGATCAGCCACATGTTGGACTATGATTGGTTTTCAAAAGAATGAGGTGGTAGACTAAGTGGACCATAGAGCACTAGTGTTTTGCTATGTGATCACTTTATAGTACAAGATACATCATTTGAAAAGAAAACATATAATATAGTCACCAAAAATCGACACAAAGTATCAGACCCTTAGAACCCTAGAATCCCAGGGCTATGTTTTTCTATTTAATCCTTTGATATATTGAGATCCATCATCATACAATCCTAAGAGATAAAAAATTTTCCAACAACTCACAAAACATTTTGGCATTATCGGGGCCCTGAAGCATTATTATGCTCAGATGGAATTTTGAAAAATATATATTATTTTTTGATATCATTTGGACCATAGTCATATGGTCTGGTCATAAGGGTTTGATGTGTAACACATAAGGGGTTAGTTCCCTTGATCCCCCGAAGTCCCAACATGATGCTTTACAAAAGTGTATTTGAAAATTCCTGATAGCCTAGGGACCTCATATGGAAGGCACATGGTTGCACCATATGGTTCCTGATGCTTATTTTCCTCGACTCCTAGGTGCTAAAGGAGATTTTAATATCAACTTTTTTACATATGGTTAAACAATTTTGGAATCCCATGGTTTTGGGATTGGATAAAAGGGAGTTGAAAGAAACAAGAAAATTGGTTGCATAGAACTTGGTCAAATAGTTGAAATAGGTTGAACTAAAGGGAGCTTTGAAATAATTATAAAATACTATAATAAGCATAGGAAGAGGTTTAGATCCAGGATTGATTAGCAAAAGCTCCATGCTAGTTAAATTGGGGGACAAAGAGCATATATAAATTGAAAGAGCCTTGAGAGCTAATTGGTTTAGAAAAAATGATGCACTACCGTGAGGATAAAAATAGGAGATGTCTAAACTACAATAAGAGTAGTTAATTTAGGATATATGGACATATAATATGGATAAATAAATAGAGGTTTGCTTGCATGAAGTGAGCGCTTTAACTAAGGGATCACTGCAGTGAAGAGAATGAAGAACATAGAGAAACATTGATGTCAATGAGGTAGCTAAAACTATTCAAAAAAAGAGAAGAGTGGACCAATGAAGAATAGATTATGGACCAAACTTCAGTGGGGCTTGGTGTCTCCAACAATTTGGTGCTTGAAAATATGAGGGGATTGGTTTCTCCTATAGGTTGGTGTCTACAAAAATAGTAGAGGGCATTGGTGTCTCATATAGGCTAGTGATTACAAAGCAACAAAGGGGATTGGTGTCTCCTATAGGTTGGTAACTATAATATTTTTCATATAAATAATTTTTGTGGTTTTCTCCCATAAGGGTTTACATGTATATATTTTATTATTTTTTCTGTTTATGTGATTGGGTTTTTATGGTCTTTGACTAACTATAAATAAGAAATATTTTCATTATATTTATTCACACCACTTCTCATTATAATTTTGAATCTAACAATTGGTATCAATGTAAGCTCCTTTATAAGTATTCTAACCACTAGAAGGTATATCTTAGAGGGACAAATGGCTAGTAAGGATATTTCTTTCTAAAATAGATCCCAACTCTTTGGTGGAATAAACTATGCCTTATGGAAGATAAGTATGAGGGACTATTTGATGTCTCTTGGTGCTAACATTTGGATTTTTGTGATGAATGGTTATAAATTTCTAGAAATTCCTCCAATACATCTAGATGAGAAAAATGAATTTGTAAAAAAATCAAAAGAAATGAAAGCCATTCTATGTGTTCTTGTAGATTTTGAATTTGTCAAGGTAATGCAATGTGTATTTTATAAATAAATTTAGAAAAATATTCAAAGAAACTATGAAGGAGATGAAAATATAAAGAGGAGTAAGCTTCAAACTTACATAATGTAATTTTAATGTTTAAAGACGAATGAAGAAGAAGATATTGCAAGTTTTTTCCTTCATGTACATGAGGGCGTGAATACAAGTGTTGGCAATATGATGCAATGTGTTGTCTTTGATGGCAACCTACTTGATGGAAACTGACTTGATGAGTTGTCTTTGGATAGAAACCTATGTGTTAAAGATGTAAGAATGATGTATGCAGTCAAAATAAATAAAGAGAAAAGGAAGTCCGGTATGTCTGCGGAAGAAATGATAAATATAATATGTCACAATGTATATGCGCTTTTGTAAATGCCAAGTCGCGTATACACGCGGATAAGTACGTCACAAGTCGCGTATGCCCTTTTACGCTCCAAAATTATAATACCAAGGGGCATTACCATGGTTTTCGCACATAGTATTGAGCGTTGTATGGTTTATTTGATTCGGTCCTAATACTGTCGGAGAAGTTAATAATGGTTTGACTCATGGTATTGGTAAAAGCTAAATCTATTTAAGGAGAAGAAGATCATAGTGCAAGGTGTGCAAGTGTAAGGGTTGCTGATGAATAAATTTCTCTAAGGAATATATGCATGGTTGAACTCTATTCTTAATTGATAGATCTAAATCTATGATGCACTCATGAATATAATGCTGGTTCAAGATATCTAGATCTGACGATGATGAATCTCTAGTTTGATCGACTGATGAAATCATGAAGAACTGGCACAAGTCTGCTGAAGAAAATGAATAAATCTGGGTAAGTTTTATAGATCCGGTCTGTTCTACAAAATTTATTTTTACAGATCTATACGCTAGTTGGTTTTAGAAAAAGCACGTATATACGCGGGTTCTCTTCATGAAAAGCACGTATGGTAGTTAGGTTTTTGAAGAATAAAATACACAGAAGTATACGCGGGTTGGTATGTAGGAAAGCGCGTATGTACGCGGCTTCAGTGAAAAAAAGTAGCGTATGCTATTTGAATTAATGAATGTTCAGGGTTGAGTTTGTATACAAATGCTGACAATATTACCGGATTTTATTTAGAACATTTTAATTAAATTGGTCTCCTTTGTTATGTTTCGAAAGTATTGGGCAGTATGTTAAGTGAAGGGTTGTGTTGAAGGTATTGGATCCATTGTAAAAATTGATGAAGCATGGTCGTAGGTAGATACGGGGGGAGTTGAAGCCTTCATTGTGAAAGAAGAAGCTTTTACGTCGATATGTCTTTAGTGATTGATTGGGGAAATTGGCTCCCTTCCGAGGAGGCGTCTCAACGAGATCGGGGGGTTGGAGCTCCCTTGGTTATGGGCGGAAAATGAGAGAAAGGTTGCGACCTTAAGGTGAAAACGCCTACATGCGGTATGAGTCTGTATCGTGCTATGTTTTTAAAAGGTTTTCTATATAATAAATATTGAAAACAGAGACGACAGCAGCGGTGGTTTTCTCCCGAATTGGGTTTCCACCTTAAATATTGGTGTTCATGTGTGTGATGCTTTATTCTGTTGATTACTTCTCATAATCTGATACATAACTGATAAATCTGTTTATAAGATTGCTTCTGAGAATTTTCTCTAAATCTAGAAAGTTAAATCAGTATATGCTAGTTTCCTTCTGCATTTCCGCGTGCATACGCTAGTTCCGTTCATAAAAACCGCGTATGGAAATATTCTCAAAGAAAAAGTTGAATTTATATTATAAGCTCTAAATACTGATTCACCCCCCCCTCTCAGTATTTTTCCCAACAATTGGTATCAGAGCAGGTCCTTCTGAAAAAGCTTAGCCACTAGAAGGAAGATCAATCAAGATAAGCAATCAAGAAGGAACATCATCTATCAGGCCTCCGCTTTTCAACAGAAACAATTTAATCTTCTGGAAAACAAGGATGAGATCCTATCTTCAGTCTCTGGGAGAAGATGTATGGGCTATGGTTGAAGGAGGATATCAATATCCAACCGCAACACCAACAGATCCAATGGAAAGAAAGAATTATGAAACAAATGCAAAGGCGGCCAATGCTCTATTGGGAAGTCTAACTGAATCAGAATTTGTCAAAGTCATGCAGCTGGATACAGCAAAGGCAATATGGGACAAAATCATTCTAAGTTATGAAGGTGATGCAAAGGTAAAAAGTGCTAAACTCCAAACTCTTAGAATTCAATATGAGAATCTAAAAATGGATAATGAGGAGAGCATTGCCAATTTATTTTTACGTCTTGATGATATTGTAAATCGTATGAGAAATCTGGGAGAAACAATAACCGAATCTACTTTGGTTGAGAAAGTTTTAAGATCACTAATGGAAAAATTTGAGTCAAAAGTTTCTGCTCTTGAAGAAAAGAAGGATCTTCAAAATCTTACTGTGGTGCAAATTCATGGCATACTAACTGCATGTGAAATGAGAAGAGGAGGACCATCTAAAGTCGAAGAAGCTATCTTTAGGGCTTCTACAAAAGGGAAAGAAGTACAAGAGACAGAAGGATCAGGGTATATCTCAGAAGAAGATGGGGTAAATTTTGTAAAGAAACTCCAACTTGGCACAGGACGGTTCAGAGGTAAGCTTCCTTTCAAATGTTTTGCTTGTGGAAGAGTTGGTCATTATGCTGCTAAGTGTCCTTACAAAGAAACATATGGAAAAGGGAAGGAAGTAGCAAGAAGGAATAAGAATCGGTTTAGCACTAGAAAAAGTTACTATACTCATGAAGATAGTGATGGGTTATCTGACAGTGAGGAAGAATGTGAACAAGATCTTAGACTTCTCATGGCATTTGAAAAAGAATCTAGAGAAGAAAAATATACTTTTATGGATGCTTTAGAGGACAATGATTTTCTTGATGAATTCAATCAACTCAAAATATGCTTAGAAGAAAGTAAAATATGCTTAGAAGAAAGTAAAATATCCATAGAAACTCTGAAAAATCATCTTGAAGAAAAGGAGAAACACAATGAGAAATTACAATGTGAAATAGTAAGTCTAAGAAAAGAAATTGAGAAAGTGAAGACTTTGAATCTTAGATTTTCTAAAGGATCTGAAACCTTAGATGAGATTATCAAGGTACAACATTCTCCTTTTATAAAGACAGGTCTTGGATATATCGGAGAATCTTCTCAGACTTCAGCACCAAATTATCTAAAAGCAGCTACAGCCAGTATCCAACATTCTGCTACTTAGCAAGGGAATAAAGAATCTTCACAGGTAAAGTATGACCAGCTCAATTCAAAGAACACTAATAAGAATACCGTTCAAAGAAACACCAACCAATAGGTAAATTCAAGTAGAATATTTCATAATAGCAGAAATTTCTTCTTCAATGGACAATGTTTCTCATGTCACAATTTTGGTCATAAAGATGTTCAATGTGTTGCATATAAAACCATCATGACAAGAGAAGCAAGAAAGAAAAGGATGGATATTGGAACAAAGAAGAATACCTATAACAACTTTTCTCCTCTTCAAAATGAATTTGAATGTGCTTATTGCAATAACTTTGGCCATAAAGAATCTGAATGAAGGAGCAAAGTCCAGCCAAAAGAGCATTTTCCTTCAAACACCAAAGTGTGGAAAAAGAAGGAATTACAGGTTGAAAATTGTGGCATAGCTTTATTTGCAAAACGTGAATAAAATCAATGGTATATCGATAGTGGATGCTCAAAACACATGACAGGTGACAAAAACAAACTTCTTGCATATAGTGCTCTAGAAAAAGAAAAGAATGTTACATTTGGAAATGATACTCCTGCTATCATTAAGGGAAAAGGGTTTGTTTTTCTAAAAGAAAAGGTGAAAGCTAATAATGTCATGTATGTGGATGGATTAAAGCATAACCTATTAAGTGTAAGTCAAATGTGTGATCAAGGAAATGAAGTTTTCTTTAGTTCAAAAGACTGTGTGGTACGTGATCTTGATACAGGTAAAACAATTATAAAAGGAAACAAAACTCCAAGCAACCTGTATGTATTGAAGAACTGCAAAGATCAATGTTACTTGAGTAAATCTTCAGAAAACTGGCTATGGAATAGAAGGTTGGGGCATCTGAGATTCTCTCAAATCAACAAATCAAGTAGACTTAAAGCTGTTCGTGATCTTCCCAATATTACTCTACCTAAAAGTATCATATGCAAATCTTGCCAATTCGGTAAGCAAACCAGAGTGCAATTTAATGCCAAGGAAGGATCATCAAGTAAGCCTCTTGAACTCATTCATACTGACATATGTGGGCCTGTGAGGAAAAATTCACCACGTGGTGAACAATACTATATCTTATTTATTGATGATTTCTCTAGAATGTGTTGGATTAGGTTGATTAAACACAAAGATGAAGCATTTGGGAAATTTCAGATCTTCAAAGCACTGGTTGAAAATGAATTAGATCTAAAAATAAAGTGTCTTAGATCTGATCGAGGAGGAGAATATACATCATATTAATTCCTTGAATTTTGTGAACAACATGGCATAAAAAGACAGTTTTCTGTAGCTGGCACTCCACAACAAAATGGCGTAGTATAAAGAATGAATAGAATAGTTCAAAAAATGGCTAGAGCTATGCTTGATGATTCTGGAACACCTGACACATTCTGGGAGAAGAAGCACATACAGCGGTAAATATTCTTAACAAGGCACATGTTCGTGTAAATAGTGATAAAACTCCATATGAACTCTGGTATGGTAATCCTCCCACTGTGAATCATTTTAGAGTTTTTGGAAGAAAATGTTTTATCAAAAATAAATATGAAAAAATTGGCAAGTTTGAACCCAGAGCAGATGAAGGAATACTTCTTGGTTACTCCTCTAGGAGTAGAGCATATAAATGTTACAATAAAATACTTCGGAAGATTGTTGAATGTATTGATGTTGTTATTGATGAGTCTCCTGCAGCTCCAAAATAAGAAAAACAAACAATAGATGAAGACAATGATGACATATATCCTTCTACATCAAATAGAAATGATATAGACAGTGAACCCAATGAAGATCCTGAAGATGATTTATCGCAAAATCTCCATCCAGATATGTTGAAAAGAATCATCCAGAATATCAAATTTTGGGAGAAAAGGGATCAGGTGTGACAAACAAGAATGAATCTTGTGGGATCTTCTAGCTATCTGGCATTTCTATCCACTATTGAACCACACAATGTAAATCAAGCTAGCAAAGATGAATGTTGGATTCAAGCCATGAATGAAGAGCTTGATCAAATTGAAAAGAATCACACTTGGGAATTAGTACCAAGACCTCATGACAAAAATTTCATTGGAACTAAATGGATATTCAAAAAAAAGTTAAATGAGAATGGGGATGTTATCAGAAATAAATCTAGACTTGTTTGCAAGGGGTATGCTCAACAAGAAGGTATAGACTTTGAAGAAACTTTTGCTCCTGTAGCTAGACTTGAAGCCATAAGAATGTTTCTTACTTTTTCAAGCTTCCAGCAAATCAAAGTTTATCAAATGGATGTTAAATCTGCTTTTCTCAATGGTGATCTAGAAGAATAAGTTTATATAGAACAACCATAAGGATTCATTTTGGGAAATGATGAAAAACTTTTTTGCAGACTTAAAAAGGCTCTATATGGTCTCAAACAAGCTCCAAGGGCATGGCATTATCGTCTTGAAAAATATCTTCATCAACAAGGATTTTCAAAGGGGTCTGCTGATAGCAATTTATACACAAAAACTGAAAATGATAAAATATTGATTGTGATTGTATATGTTGATGATATCATTTTTGCAAGTAATGAAGAATCTATGAGTCAGAAATTTGCTTCTGTTATGCAGCAAGAATTTGAAATGTCTTTACTTGGGGAACTAACATTCTTTCTTGGCTTGCAAGTACAACAAGCAATAGATGGCATATTCTTATCACAAGAAAAATATCTTAAGAAAATTCTGAAGAAGCATGGCATGGAAGAATGCAAACCTGTAAGTACACCAATGATAACCGGATGTAATCTCAGTTCACATGATGATTCTCCCATGGTGAATCAACCAGAACACAGATCTATGATAGGAAGTCTAATTTATCTCACTGGGACTAGACCAGACATTATGCATGCAGTTGGGATTGTTGGACGATTCCAAGCTAATCCAAAAGAGTCTCACCTTCAGGCTATCAAAAGAATATTTAAATATCTAAAAGGAACTCAAGACTTTGGAATATGGTATCCAAAGAATGTTGATCTCACTCTTCATGCTTACACTGATGCAGATTGGGCTGGAAATGTTGATGATCAGAAAAACACTAGTGGTGGTGCATTCTATATGGGGCCCCGATTAGTATCTTGGTTCAGCAAGAATAAAAGCTCTATTGCCTTATCTATAGCAGAAGCAGAATATGTGGCTGCTGCATCATGTTGCACTCAACTTCTTTGGATGATGCAAACCTTACAAGACATTCAAATCAAATGTTCACCTCCTATCTCCATTATGTGTGATAATACAAGTGCCATCAGTATCTCAAAGAATTCTGTTATGCATTCCAAGACCAAGCACATTCCCATCAAGTATCACTTCTTACGTGAACAAGTGCTTGAACAAAAGGTGAAGTTGGAGTATGTTCCCTCCAAAGAACAAGTTGCTGATATATTTACCAAACCTTTACCCAGGGAAGCATTCGAATATCTCAGATAGAAGCTAGGAGTAGTCTCTGCCATGCAGAAGATCATATCTACTTGAATTCAGAAGATTAAATTGGATACGCGGATTTCCTGAGGGACAATCGCGTATATACGCGAGTTTATACACAGAAAACCACGTATGAGTGTTTGCTGACAAAAATTTTCTGGGTTAGCATTCTTCAGCATAGCTATAGTGTTGTTGGGTCTCTCTGGTGATGTTCCATCTCTCATATTTCTGTTTCATTCTTTAATACTTCTGATGAAGATGCCTTGATGATTTGCTGTCGAAAGTGTTTAGGATTCACAGGCTAAGGGGGAGCACTGGTCATGTGGAAAGGATGCATTGTTGGCATTCTAATTATTTGTTGTAGTCTGATCTCATGCTTGAGAATCTTTGATCTTGATTGTATAAGTCATTTATGTAATTTGATGAAAAAGGTCATGTTGAGACCCATGATGTAAAAATTGTAATATTCAGTCATGCAAAGACTTATTCCATTTTGTAAACCCACTTGGTTGGGTAATTGAGTCAAACTTGTAAATCCACTTGGTTGGATCATTAATGTAAGTATGAGTCCTTGGTGATAGGAAAGGTCAAACTAAGTTGAGTCATGTACTTCATTGAATATTATGTTTGAAGATGCAACATGATCTCAGGGGGAGCATGGTATTTTCGGTACAAAGGATCTTGATCTAACCTTTTCCCTTGATGTCAAAGGGGGAGAATGTTGTTGCTAAATGTATTTCTGGTCATGGTTTCCATCAAGTCCAAAGGGGGAGATTGTTGGCAATATGATGCAATGTGTTGTCCTTGATGGCAACCTACTTGATGAAGTTGTCCTTGATGGAAACTGACTTGATGAGTTGTCTTTGGATAGCAACCTATGTGTTAAAGATGTAAGAATGATGTATCTACAGTGCAGTTCAGATGTGACAGAGAAAAAGAAGTCCAGTATGTGCTGGAGAAATGATAAATATAATATGTCACAATGTATACGCGCTTTTGTAAAGGCCAAGTCGCATATACATGCGGATAAGTACGTCCCATGTCGCGTATGCCCTTTTGCACTCCAAAATTATAATACCAAGGGGCATTACCATGGTTTTGGCACACAGTATTGAGCGCTGTATGGTTTATTTGATTCTATCCAAGAATACCATCGGAAGTTGTGTGGTTTTGACTCATGGTATTGGTAAAAGCTAAATCTATTTAAGGAGAAGAAGAACATAGTGCAAGGTGTGCATGTGTAAGGTTTGTTGATGAATAAATTTCTCTAAGGAATATCTGCATGGATGAACTCTGTTCTTAATTGATAGATCTGAATCAATGATGCACCCATGGATATAATGATGGTTCAAGATCTCTAGATCTGAAGATGATGAATCTCTGGTTTGATCGACTGACGAAATCATGAAGAACTGGCGCAAGTCTGCTGAAGAAAATGAATAAATATGGGTAAGTTTTATAGATCTGGTCTGTTCTAAAAAAATTATTTTTATAGATCTATACACTAGTTGGTTTCAGAAAAAGCGCGTATATACGCGGGTTCTCTTCATGAAAAGTGCGTATGGAAGTTAGAGTTTCTGAAGAATAAAATACACAGAAGTATATGCGGGTTGGTATGCAAGAAAGCGCGTATGTACGTGGCTTCAATGAAGAAAAGTAGCGTATGCTATTTGAATTAATGAATGTTCAGGGTTGAGTTTGTATCTACATATCTATTCTGAAGTCTGGTTTATTTCTGACATTCTGGTTACAGTGGTCTCACTGTTATGTTTGAAGTATTGGGCAAAGTATGTTAAGTGAAGGGTTGTGTTGAAGCTGTTGGATCCAGTATGAAAATTGATGAAACGTGGTCAGCAGTAGATCTGGGGGGTTGAAGCCTTCAGTATGAAAGAAGAAGCTTTCTGTCAATAGATGATGGTGATTTATTTCAGGGGGTCAAAGCTCCCTTCCAGGAGAGGCTGGTAAACGAGATCAAGGGGTTGGAGCTCCCTTCCAGTTGTAGCTGGAAAATGAGAGAAGGTTGCAGCCTTCTGCAGGTAGAAGTCTGCGTACTGGTATGAGTCTGCATCAGTACTATGTTGTAAAAGGTTTTCTATATAATAAAGATTGAAAACAGAGACGACAACAACTGTGGTTTTCTCCCGAATTGGGGTTCCACCTTAAATATTGGTGTTCATGTGTGTGATGCTTTATTCTGCTGATTACTTCTCATAACCTGATACATAACTGATAAATCTGTTTATAACATTGCTTCTAAGAATTTTCTCTAAATCTGGAAAGTTAAATCAGTATACGCTAGTTTCCTTCTGCATTTCCGCGTGGATACGCTAGTTCCGTTCATAAAAACCGCGTATGGAAATATGCTCAAAGAAAAAGTTGAATTTATGTTATAATCTCTAAATACCGATTCACCCCCGCTCTCAGTATTTTTCCCAACAACAAGTGCAAGATTTAGTCAAATAATTGATGAAGCAATGTTTTAGAAAGTCTTGATATCTCTAATGCAAATGTTTCAACCATTGAAGAAATGAAATATATCAAAAGATATGAAGATGTATGAACTACATGGAATCCTAATTGCATATGATATGAGAAAAGGAAAATATAACTCAATATTAAAGGAATAAAGCTTCAAAGCATCAAATAAAACCAAAGGACACAAGGACCATGATCATTCTAGCTTTCAATCAAATGAAGAAGAATCTCAATTTTTGAGAGTTTAAAAGAGTATCTAGAAAATATAATGGTAACAAATCGATCAAATGTTTGATATGCGTTAGAATAGGCCAATTTCTTCTAAATATCCATTTGAAAAATTGGAAGATAGTGATAATGAAGATGAATCTGAAAATAGAATCAAATCTCATAAAAATAAAAGGGAAATATCTCTTTTGAAGAAAATATTTATTCCAAAGAATATGGTATCTCATCAAAAGAGAATGAGGAATATGCACCCGATGAAGAAAAAGATGAATTTCTATTCATGACCATGGAGACTAAATACACTAACAAGGATAAATGAGAGGAAGAGGAAGATGATTTTGATGGACTGGTGGATCTCAAAGGAGAATTTATTAGTGCCTTATAGGAAATAGAAAGACTCAAAATAAAGTTAAAAAAGGAGTTGTTGTAGCAATATGAGAAAGAAAAGAATCATGATATTAATCAATGAACAACCTCTCTCATGAAGTTACAACTAAAAGAGGAAAATAAAAGAAAATAAATGTTTCTAAGCCAACTCAAAGAAGAGGAAATTTCATTGGGAGAAACTAGGAGTTGATATTGCTTACTTGGGAAAGGATTTAGAAAAGTCCAATGATCAGTTGTATCAATGTTTGAAGTTTGGAAAGAGTACTGAAATATTATATGATATTATAAATTGATAGAGATATCATTTTATTAAAATAGGTGTTGGTTATCATGAATATTCCAAGGGAGAATCAAGCTTAATGATATTAGAAAATAAATTCAAAGAAGGAATATGAAAGCTATGTATGCTCAAAGGATCCAAAAAAAATGTAAGAAGAGTCAGAAATGAAGCTAAGGATGATCATATACATTACCCCATAAAAAATACATGAAACACTAGATATGAGGTAAACAATCAATAGAGATCTATGTTTCCTCATGAAGACAATCAAAATGCGTTTAGAAGAACAATTTCCCTAAGAAGTCGGTTCTCATCCAGGAATCAAAATTTCTTCTATGGATCATTATTTTCATGTAATAATTTGGGTCATAAAAATATAGACTACAGAGGCTATGCAAGAAATAAATATATTAGGAATAGAAACGATGGGATAATATAGGATCTCAAATAATGGTTGTGTGAGAAACAATCGTAGAAGTTTTAATGAGAATGACATAAAAAATTACAATTCAATTCTCCCCTTATTATATCACGTTGAATGCTTCAAGTGCAATAATTTTAGGAACAATGCTCATGATTGTAGAATAAATACATTGCTTCCTCCAAATTAAATTAGAAAATAAGATATTATTAGAAATACAAATAAAAGGACCAAATTTTATGGAGAAGGAAACAAGAGAGCCAAGAAGAATGCGGTCTAGCTCTATATGTTCAAAAAAAGGAAAGCCGATTGTGTATCAACATTGGATGTTCAAGACATATGAAAAGAGATAAAAGAAAATTTATCTTTCTAAAGGAAGTTAAAGGAGGAAACATCGCTCTTGGAAATAATAATGTATGAAGGATAATGGGAAAAATCATAGCCACTCTTGATGATGGAAGGAAAAAACTTATAATTTTTTTCTTGTTAAAGGTTTAAAGTGCCCTTTGATGTTAAAGGAGAGTTAATATGAAGGAAAATAAGAACGTGCATAAAAAATATAAGTTTCTAACAAGGGGATTCAAGTTGTTGTCAAAGGAATTACATGCAAATATATATATTTTAGACAAAATGAAGCATTTCAACCAAACATAGAAATTGTAGACATTGTGAAGAATTATAGATAGTGGATAAATTGCACATAAAGTGAATAATTGTTAACAGTTAGAAAAAATGATTAAGAATTATTAAAACTCTCATATAGTGAGGAAGAGTTCCACAATATTTGCAAATAGAGTGCATTTCATTGAAGAAAATCTTTGATTGAAGAATAATTGTTGATAGATAGGTGAAGTTATGATATTAGATAGATAGGGGGAGTCTCATAATTAGCAGGTATTCATTTTCCATTGATTTAAAAGGGGGAGAGATTGCTCATATGTGAGGACCCTTCCTATTCATAAACAAAGCTCAAATTTTTAGGGTTTCCCTCAATGAAAAAGGGATATTGTTGTAAAATATGTTGATGTTGATGTAAATAATTGGAGGAGCACAATTGGATGCAAGGAGTGATTAGCTTCGATTATTCAATGCTAAGAGGAGTGCATAGAATGTGTTTTCATTAATAATTCCTAAGTGTAAACTTTCTCATGTTAAGAGGGAAGAAATCAAGCCAAAATAAAATAGTAGAGGCACGAGGTCAAGTCGTAGAGAGGAAATTAACACTACAAGAAAAAAGGGCATTGGTGAGGGTCATGCCCGTGATGGACATTTAAGGCCCATCACCAATTTCACATATGGTGACGGTCCTTAAAAACACATTGTTGTAAGTGCATATAGTGACAATTCTTTAAGGTTTGTAACCAAAGCCATTTTTAGTGACACTTTTGGTGAGTGTTTTTAAAGGCCCATCACTAGTTCTCTCTTTGTTGGCACTTCTTGTGACGATATTTCATTGACCCTCACCAATTCTCTTTTTGGTTACTTTTGGTGATGTTCGAAAAATGTTCGTCATCATTGATAATTCCAATGAGTTTTTGATGACGTTATGTGCATGTCACTATATTTTTTTTCAAAAGATAACGATTTAAGACCATTGTTGTGGAGTATTTTTCATTATGAGTCCAACGTCATATATTGGTTAGAGTTAGTAAATTTTTTAAGAAGTAATTAGTGCGTATCATTTCCCTCAAGTAACAAGAATATAGTTTTCCTATGAGTCAATACATGATTAATCTCTATTAGGTTTATTATCTAACAAATTTCCTTTAGATAAAGTTTCACTAGTGTGTGTAAAAACTATATTATTTAATACATAATCAAGCTTCGTAAATTCTATTAATTAGGGAGATCTAGCACTCCTCAACACTCTTGGCACATCTTAACATGCTTTGGCATATAATAAAATTACTTTTAGGCACCTCGCATATTTTAGAACATCTTGGTACCTAGAACATATTGCCATCACTAGGACACCCAAGCACATGTTGGGAAGCCCTAGCATAACATAACACTCCCCTAACATGTGTTGGCATGCCTTATAGTCCCTAGCATGCCTCGAAACACCTTGGCATGCATTAACATACATGAGAAATTGACACACATTGTAACTTGGCATGTATTGGAACCTATTATTAGTGTGCCTAGCATGCCCCTTTTGAAAAAGATAAAGTCCTGACTTATTAACCCTCTTATGTGTTCATTTCCTTGCATTTTAGCTTGGCTCTTATTTTTGTTTCCTTGATACTCCTTGACACATATTGGCATACCCTGACACCCTACACATCCTAGCATGCCTTAGAATATTTCATGTCTTCACACTATTTGGAACATGTTAACACACACTGGAACTCCCTAGCACACTTTGACACTTCTTTACATGCCCTGATATTCCCTAGCATGCCTTACTAGTGTTTAACATACCCTGTCACTCCCTCCTTGGTATGATATCTATCACTTGTTGACACTCCTTGGCACACACTCATATTCATTCACTTCCATGCATTTTCACCTAGTTCTCCCTTATGTTGTCGTAGTACTCCATAACACTCCTCAACATGCATTAGCACACTCTGTCACACCTTATCAATATTCTACATTCCCTTCCACTTCATAACATGTGTATCACTCCCTAACACAAAATGGAACTTGGCAAATTTTGGTGCTTGGCAAGCATTAGCATGTCTAGCATTCATTAATATGCCTTGGTATTCTTTGAAATGGTTTAATATCAAAGTTATTTGAGGTCAATTATTATAAAGTGTTAGTGTCAGTTTTTGCATCCTATCACTAGTGATAAAATTGACTCTTATCATGTTATAATAGGGTCCTTAAGTCAAATTTTTGTCATTTCATTAGGTCATCATGAAAAAATTTGGTCACTGGATGTAGATCTAGGTCTGTCTTTAGTCCTTCCAAAGTTTTACTATTTGCTGGTTCATTTCACCTCTCAGTTGAGTGGACCATCATTCAAAAGTTGTCATCATGATTACAATCATCTTTATCATGGTTTCATTCAGTCTAGAGTCTCCATTAGGTTTCTAGGGTTCCAAGTTCATCAAATGATCATTCCATGCATAGAATCCAACAAGTGGAGGAGTGATAATAAAGTAATTTCATCAATAAATTTGATTTCAAAGAAAAAATGCAATTTTATGTTCTTAAATTATAATAAGTACTTTGGAGTTCCAAGTAGCTGCAAATGCTCAAGTTACACCAACAAATTTTGAAGATTCCAGGAATAAGTTTAATGTTCCAAAGCTACCAAAAGTTGAAAGTTCAAATAATCAAGTTTCAAGGTTCCAGCAAAAAGAAAAAAAAATTAATTATGAAAAGGAAAATGTGGGTCCATGATCATTTAATTATCTTAATCCAAGTTCAAAGGGCCCTAAAGGACCAAAAGAAATTCATTCTTACCCTTAATCATCTAAATCCCAACTTTCCAACTTCAAAAACCAAACTTTTACTTCAAAAAATTGGATTTCCGGTGCAGTGTTATGATTTTCCTTAAGGCGTTGCACTTTTCTATGGAGCACGCTGCAGTTTTCTGGAGCACACCGCACTTTTCTGGAGAACATTGCGCTTTGTGAATTGGAGGTCAAGAGTGATTGAAAAATGTTTCTTTATCTCTGCTATAGTATTCACATGGTTGCAAAAAAGTAAGTAAAGCCATTTCACCCCACCTTTCATCAGTTGTTTCATGATTATGGTCAAGAAATAAGTCATCCCTCCATCTCTGTGCTTTTCTCAAAAGTACTACGCTTTATGGTGTACATGGTTTTACTAGCCTACAAACCATAGGATCCTTACCCTAACTACTTTGCATCTAAACTAATCCCTAAGACCCTAATTCCCATCCCAATTTCATTTCCTAAATCCTATTCCATAAAACCATACCCCTACACTGCACTTTTCTAGGTAGCTAATTTATACCCTTGTAATTAAATTCCCTATCCCATTTCCCTTGTTATTTTAACTCCCCTCCACTTCCCTAAGGTTCCTAACTCCCATACACCCTTCCCTAAATTTTACCACACCTATCCCATCTCCCTAACCCCATCATCTCATTCCCTTTTCCTTCCCCTTCTCCCCTAGGGTTTCTAGCAAACTAAACACCATGGAGGAAGAGAGAAAGACCTAAAACAAAGGAGGGAGAATATCAAGATTTGAGCCATCGGACACCAGACAATTGATGTCATCACCCCTAGAAGTGAAATGCTTCCAACATGTGGGTTGTTATAAGTTTTGTTAAATGGTACAAAGAGTGAAAAGCCATCCAGATTTGACTAGAATCTTCATCACACACCTCCAGAAAGACTGAGTCACCATTGCAAGGGTGAATTTCACCATTTCAACATATATTATTGAAGCAGCAACATGGATACCTAATGTAGGTGAAAAGTGGTTCAAAACTCAGGAATTGGATGCCCAGTTGTACCAACCCTACCTCGAAGCAACATACAAAGATAACATCAAGAAAATCTTCCCTTTTGGTAAACTACTTGATAGGTTTTCTCCCATGATGAAAATCATAATGAAGTATTTCACCTGAGAGAGAATATTATCCAGACTCTATAGCTACCACATCAGATTACTCATGCATTTCACTAGGGTAAATCTTCTCAACATTCCCTATTATTTGTACAGGAGCATTGATAATATGTCCTACAGGGTACATCATAGAGAATATGAGCTCCAAATGAATAGTATTTTCCATCATTCACTTACCAAAATCATTGTTCTTAACCATCTCAAACAGCTGAACATTTCATGTGAAACTTTTATTGAGGCAGAGGTATTCACATCTCCATCCAACCGGCCTGCCAGGCCTATTCCACCATCAACACCAGGTACAAAAAAAGAGGTTGAGTCATCTAAAAGGGCTGCAGTTAAGAAGAGAAAAAAGGAAAAAGAGTTCAGAACTTATCAAAAAGGAAATAGGCAAGTGTTCTCTCCAAAAATTGTGGAAGGGGCCTTGCCTTCTACATCAACAAAGTAGGGATATTATAAGCAGGAGGAGACAATTGTCCAAGAGAAAGAATCACTTCACCATGACATTGAGATGGCAGACTTGGAGTCCCAAGATGAATATGAAACCCTAAACCTAGTCATCAAAGAAAAAAAATCCAAAATTAGAGAGCTACACGACAAATTGGCAAGGACCAAGTTTGTTATCTTCTTCCCTGAGCAAGAGAAAAAACAGTTAAAGGAAAAGAAAATACTATTGGAAAAGGACCTGTTTAAGGCTACTAGGAAATAATTGAAAGGAAAAGCAGTGATTGAGCATGATAATTATGATGAGCATGAAGAACAGATAAAAAGGAAAAGAACAAGAACAAGGGGCCTAAAAAGAGAATTGGAGCTAGAAAGACAGCAGGAGGGACTTCTTGTAGAGTAACTCACTTTTGAGGAGAGGATTGCCATGGAAATCAATGAAGATAGGGAATTTTGGCTTGATAGAGTAAACATACACCTAGAGAAGCTCCTTCAAAAAGCTAACATGGATAATAAGATGATGAGGCACATGACCCACCACTACTGCACTAGATACAAGGTCTGCAATATGAAATACAAGAAAATGCAAAACAAGCTAAAAGAAACCCTAATCACCAAGAAGAAGAGGGGAAAACTCCATTTGCTAGCTGATACATCCTTAATTGCATAAAAAACGTAATTCAGACCTTACACAAAAATTTTGGGAGATTTTGGAGGAGCTTTTGACAAATTTCATGTTTTTGGCCAAATTTCACTAGCTTTTGTACAGTTAGAGTACAAAACGCGCAGCGTGGGCCACGCTACGCTTTTTCTGGAGGCCTCCAAATGACGAAAAATTAGTTGGTATGGATAGATATTGACTTCTACATCACATTTTTACTCCTAGCAACAAAAAAACTCAGCTTTTGACAGGTGGAAAATCTAAAAAACATCGCAAATAACACCTTTCTGCTAGTTTTTTCAGCCACATTGCGTTTTTTGACCAATTTTGGAAAAAGTAAATATTCAGGGGCTTAACTCCATCATTTTCAGTTCTTAAGGACATTTTGAACAACTATATAGGAACATAGTTCCAATGATATACCTTTAGCTCAATTTGGACTTCAGTAAGGTAGTGAAAAATCATCTTGAAGGTCACGCTGTGCTTTTCTCAGGGACATGCTATGCTTTTTCCAGTTGCATGTTATCTTCAACATTTTGAGTTTTTCTTAGTTGGCTAAATAATTTCATGAAATTGTACTGATGTAAGTTTTTAAATAAAATTTAGTTATGTCAATTATAGTTACTAAAGGTATATACATCAAGTAAATTTGTATTTTTGGGTCAAATGAATCAATTTCACCAAAAAAGGGAGAGTTTGTTGACCTCCATAGTCACCAGGATTCTAGTTGAGGATTTTGGGGAGAAACTCCACAAGTCATGGATTTGACCCTTGAGAGTGGGATAAGTATGTTTTGGTCTATATCTCTCATTTTATTTTCCATTGGAAGGGTTGGATGTTGTTTAATTGAGTTTTGGAACACTAGTGTATTCAATGGCTTTGGCAGGAACTAATAGACATATTTTGCAACTATTGTGGTGGGATTCATGTGGTATGTGCTTTAGCAGTGTTTATTATTCTATTTTCATATGTTTGAAAGTATATTACCTTCCATTTTCATGTCCATGTATTAATGTGATTGATTTCTAAGTTTGATACACAAAATTCATTGGTTTCAATACGATGTTTTGGAGAAGTTATCATAATTATGTTACACTTTCTTCTGATATAAAAAAAATCATAACTCCTATGCTCATTTTGAAACCCTATCGGTCTATCACATTCACCAAGATACCTTAAAGTGGTAAAGTGTGTGCCTACCTTGCCCCATGACATCTATGCAAGTCTGATTTCAGTGCCCTGACCTAGTCTTTCCTAGACCTAATTTACCATTCATCACCAATTCCAAATCAATCAAATCCTAGAGCCTACTATACCTAGCATAAAATATTTGTGATCCAATCAATTTGGCTATGATCCTATTGATATAGCCCTCTTATCCTAGTAAGGCTAGCTACAAGGTCAAAGTGGTATGTGGTTACCTTTGCTGGTATTCTTCTCAACCTTCAGAGATCCAGTGGAGTGATAACAGAAAGTATATGAGAAGTAACAGAGGATGATTTTGCACTTAGAATGCACTAATACTTGGCACTTGACATCTATTTCCACTTAGTGGTGATATTCCTAGCATGCTCATCTTGGAAAAGGTAAATTTATGACTTATTAACCCTCTTATGTGTTCACTTGTAGTTTAACTTGTTTCTCCTTTTTGTTGCCTTGACAGTCCCTGACACGTATTGTCACACCCTTGCACATCTTGGAATGCCTTAGCACTTGAAACATCTTAGCATATTTGACATGCCCTTGAAATATCTGGCACATGCTAGCATTCCCTAGCATGCCTTGGCACTCATGCCCTCACAACTAGCCTTACATTTTTTCACGACTTGTGAATCGAATCAAGTCCTTAGCTACTGCAGTTCATGTGACATTGGCCTGCTTTAGCCGCAACAACTTGACCAATTGCACCTACTACATGTATATTTTGACTTGTTCACCTAAGCACTTCCTATACCTCATCTTAGGCCACTCATGTCCAAGATGAACTTGTTCCACTTAAGAACTTACCAATACAAGGATCACATCTAGCCATGCCGATAAAACAACTAAGAAACATCACTTACATAGGCAATATTTCACATGTATGTCTTGTTCATATAAACAATAGATAATTAACTGAGAGTTTACAAGAACCACAAGATACACAAGATATAAGTTGGAACAAGCCAAGTGCCCCAAAACGTATACAAAAAAATGTAAAATATGCAGTTTTCTAAAATAGTTTAAAACATGAGCATTCAACCAAAGTTTGCCACATGTCATATAAAAATAATAGATAAAGGAAAAATAGTGTTGTGCCCAACACAAAGTCTCCCTTTGTATAAAACTACTTTGTTAAGCTCGTTATCAAAATCATAGGTTTGCCTCTTGAAAATCCTATTATGAACTTATTCTAACACATGTCATCCTTAACACACTTGAATTCACTGACACTCCCTGACACAAACTCTTATTTGTTCATTTCCATGCATTTTGACCTAGTTCTCCCTTGTGATGCCTCCACACCCCTTAACACTCCTCATCATCCATTGACATTTTCTGACATGTGTTAGCACACATTTTCATTCCTTGGCATGCCCTAACCCTCCCTAGCTATTATGCCCTCAAAAATACCCTTACTTAATTTGCAACCCAACCAGGTCCTCGCTTGCCATACAAGAGATTGACCAAGTTATGATTACTACAACTAAACTATGTTGTTGAATTGTGTAACTTGGGAGGTACTCCAAAAGCCTAGTGATATCGGTTTGTGTGAGTTTGGTCACACAAGTATTTATTGGCAAAGAACCCAAGTGAAGGGGTTTTGGACCCAAGATGGGGTTTAAAATCTAAAAGAAAATTAAAAAGGAAAAATAATATTTCCTAAGGTATAAGTGGATAAATATCGTAATTTCTAGAGGGTTCTTAAGAGGAATAGCTAGGAATATCTATTTAATGATGCCTTAGTATGGAGGCAAGAACATAAAGTGAGAAAGAGCTCATTTGATCAAGGAGGCCAGGAGAGATGTAGTCCTAAAGTAGGTTGAGTTAGAGGGATGAGTAAGGGTTGTTAAAGGGAGGCCATGATCATCCACCAAGAACAAGATCATCATGTGAGGGTTCACAAGAATGTCACATACCTTAATGGGTTCAAGATAGGAAGTAGGATGGCATAATGTTGGTTCTCTTATGGAAGATCAGGCTCAAGTAAGGTGGCTCATGAGAATTTGGGCATGTGATTCATTAGAGAACTTTTGAGGTCTAAAATGGGCCTCCTAAGAAATACGTACAACCAAAATAAATTTATAAGAACCAATAGGATTCAAGATGATGATGTCAACCATGGGTGATGATTCACCATTTTTGAGGTAAAAAAAGTAAAAATATTAAAAAATAATAAAATAATAAAACTACTTTTTCAACTTGTATTTTAAACTTATCTCCCTAAGGGTTTACTCAGATTTCGAGTAGGAGTACTCGTTGGATGCAAAATTTAATTCCTCATCGAGGGAGTACCCATGTTACATACTTTTGATGTAACTTGGTACACAAATAATGAGAAATACATGAAAAAACATGATTGCAATCACGTTTTTCATGTATTTCTCATTTTTTGTGTAGCAGGGCCCATCGAAAGTCAGCAACATGGGTACTCCTTGGATGGAAAATCAATTTTTTCATCCAGCGAGTCTCTCCACTCGAAATTTGAGGAAAAAACATAGGAAGACAATATGAAAATACGAGTTGACTAAGTAGTTTTTTATTTTTCCCTCCAAAATTTGATGATGTAATCTAACCTTATTTTATTATTTCCACTATTATTTTATAATTTCCTTAGGAGGCCCATTTTAGAGCTCAAAATTCCCCTAATTTTCAGTGGTGTTTCTGTGTGAAGTTCACATCAAGTTTTTAAATAGTAGAGAGGGTTGAGACCCTATCTTGTGGTGGTTAGTAGGATGCAAGGTTTGTGATAAATACCAACACAAATGGAGGAGGGTCTGCACTATAATTTAGGGCCTGAATGGAAGTAGCCACATGTGTAATATTGACTGAGGTAATCGTATTTTAAGGGTCAAAGATATATAAATTTTAGGTTAATATTTACTCAAATAAATGCCCAAAATATATGGATTCATATGAGCTAGGTCGAGTCTCTTAGAGAGGCAAGAGTTGTTGTTTTTTTATGGGTGGATAGGGTTTGTTCTAAATCAATTAGAATAGAAGTATACTTCCCTAGTTAGGGAGGGTTCCTAGCATGCTCAGTCCATAAGGTATGCCCTTAATATGGTGAAAAATCATGTGTAGAAGAATAGGAACCATGACCCTTAGAGATATTTTATCTCTGCAATATATACCACATATTTTGAATATGGTTTGTGGAAGTATTTGTGTAGATAGAAAATCCAAAGGAAGGTGGAACCTTAGTAGAGGAAATGTGCATATGAGGAATGGATTGACAAAAACATGAGTTGATTTTGGTGGACTTTCCATAGAGATTTGGACACAGATATGAAGCAACCTATAAATAGTTAATCAATGGATTGTTAGTGGATGATTTGTGACCCTAGTTCAGTCATATACAATTTTTTAGAAGGATGATAAGAGGAGTAGTTCATATTTGTTCATAGATTGGAAAAAAGAAAAGAAATTGGTACACAATAATAGTGATTTTGAGAGCACTCAGATCACTATTAGGTGGTAGATTTGAAGATCACTAAACGAGGGTAGTTTTTTGGGAACTAGATCAAAAAAAATATTTGACTATGTTTGTGAAAATTGAAGGTAGTCCAAGTACAATTGGACGGTTGTTAGGTGACTGTCAAAGAAGAGCCCTAAGTCCTGTACTTATGAAGGAAAACAAAACTAGTAGAAGGGTAGGTGTATTGGCCCTAAAGATGTGGAGAATTTGAAGGACTAAAGTAGTAGTTTATGGAAGAGAGGGTTTTACTTGTGAAACCATGGTTACACGTAGAGAGTTTATCCAACTCCTAGAGGGGTAGTCCCCTTCCATTATTCGTTAAGGGCATCGGGGCAAAAAAATAGAGTAGAGTTAGAGTTTCGATACCATCTAATGAGAAGGTTGTTGATAGAAATTTATAATGCAACAAAACTTGTAAAGGATAGTGGGTGCACTTGAACCTATAGTTTGGCACACATATGGTTCCCTTGCTCTTTCTCATGTTTCCATGAGTCGTTTGCATGCGCTTTTTCTAGGAGTTTTAAGTCACAGTATTTTTTCTCTTTCTTCTTTCTCAGTGAAAAGTTGGCATTGTAAAAAAAAAAAAATTTCTTTTATTACATGCATGAAAATATTTTTTTCTTCACATGGAAAAATTACCATTTCATTTTAACTAGAAAATAAATTACACTTCTCATGTGCACTAGCACTACTAGAGGTTGAAAAAAAAACTTCTATTTTCTTGAAAGTCACAAAAATATACACCTCTTACCATTTAGAGACATAATTTTCATGACAATAAACTATTTGGCACTACGCATCAGAGCCTCCCACACTTGCCACCATATTTAGAAGATACAACGACAAGCTACTCTTATCGAAAACCAAAAATTTTGAGCATTACTGCACATGAAATTAAACATTACATTTAGAAACAAAGATTAATTCATCTTGTATTATTCACATAGTTTAACCCCCTGCTACTGGTAACTCTTATCTAGACATAGAATCTCCTATCACATTGTGCTTCCCAAAGGCGTGTGATTGAAACATATTTAAATAAATTTTCATATTTCTTTAATTCCTCATCCAAACACCTTGAGTTGATATTCTGCAACTGATCAGTTCCATTCATCCAATTGATAAGCAATGTTGAATCTCAAAATAACTGAGAATGGGATACCTTATTATTCTAATCATATTTGAAGAGCCTTAGTTCCATTAATACTACATAGTTATTAGTTCCCGCACACATTCCTAATTTCATATTAACAAAATGGCATTCAAATGGGAATGGGAGAGACCCAACATTGCTAATGTTCTATGGGTCCTCGCTTGCCCCATCAAAGAAGCCACAGGTCTTCTCTTTATTAATTACCAACTCTTCCAAGATTATTTCATGCTTTTGATTAATTTGAATGCATGCAATCGATATATCTATGAAACCTTATCATTTCTTCTAATATGGTCTATCATGTTTGGTTTTTTTAATTTAATTTTTTTTATCATGAATATTTTTTTTTGGATGGAGGTAAGATGTTCAAAGTCCCACAAAGCACCATGTTTATGTGGATTTAATTAGTGACCCTTATTAAATCCATCCTACATGGGAAATGTCATCTTTAATATTCAACTGTGTTGTCATTACCCCATGAGTCTCAAACCAATCGTTTACATGGCATGAAATATGCTAACTCAAACTAGACCTAAGCCACTTATGTGTCATATTCTATTATTAGAATTCAAGAGTTCCATAGTTGTCTATTTTTTTTTTCTCTAATGCATTCCCCAAGGAAACCCATTGGGAACTTCCCCTCATTCCAAGGATGGTGCCTAGGGTAAAATGGAATCTATAGAAGCTAAAATATTTATCATGTCACTTATGAGAACCTTGGTAGGTAGGATAACACGCCATCACACAAGCAATTGGACTAGACATGATTGATGATAATTTTTGTCCAAGGAATATATTCCCACTTTGAAATTTAAAAAGTATATTGAATTTGGTTTTTAGTGGTTAAATAATGGAATGGTCCATAATAAAACATATACTTCTTATATATCTCAAAAATACAATGGATCATAAAATCACCACGAGAGTGAGAGGAAATTTTAGCAATTAATATCTTCCATTTGGTTGAATTTTCTGATTTTTCCATAAATGTATTCACAAATTCAAAGAGAATATTCACTTTCATTTCCATAGGATCAACTAATTTTCAATGAAAATATTATAAATTTTTTCTATAAATAATGTAAAAAATTTGTGAGTAATAGAAATTTTGTCCACAAACATGTCACCAAACATTGGCTTTACCACGCTTGTTGGAGCAATGAAATTTCCCTCTTATTAATTAATTTCTATGTATTTTGACTTGGTTCTCCCTTATGTTTCTTTGGAATTCCATAGCACTCCCTGGCATGCATTAGCACTCTCTAGCACACCTTCACACTCCTAGACACACCCTACCACAAGTTGCAAATAGGTTGAGTAGTAAAAATCTCTCTGTACCATTTCCTCGGGGCTTAGAAATAAATCCATATTCCTAGAAACTCAGTATAAATGTTGGGAAAACATCCATTACCTGAATAAAAACCAAAAGAAATAGAAAAAGCATGAGCTGAATGTTAATAAGTGTTGAGATTGCAACAAGATGATGAGCTTAGTGGAAAGAAGTCGCCTTCACTAAGTGGGCCCGCAGGCTATTTTTGGTGCAAAGTCTATTTTTAGACTATGTCTATTTTTAGACATTTCGATCATATTCTATGAGTTGCAGGATGCTATTTGTGGATGGTTGGTCAAATTGGAAAAATATATGGGCTTCTATTTTTAGACATATTGGGCGGAATCTATTTTTAGGTCGCCAGTCTAAAAATAGATATGTCGAATATTATTAGCTCTTAATAATATTTGGACTCTAAACATTATCTTATTCTCTTGGAGCACTTTAGTTAAGTGCACAGATGTGGCACAAGATCTGACATAAGGAATTACGCTATTCGTAAGGGTTACATGGAGCTATTTCATGGATACTTCAGTTAGAACTCATGTGAGAGATTTTGGTGGAGTTGATTGAGGAAGTTAATGGAGTTGTGTTCAGTTTAACTATTATAAACATAGTTGAGCTAGTTGTATCTAGTCTAACTAATTGATACACTAGTGAGAGTGGTGTGAATTAATTATTAATTAATTCACTAATTATAAACTCATTAATCAACTAAAGAATACATCAGTTAACTTCAGTGCATGGACAGTTTCAGTGAAGACCAGTGAAGAGGTAGGTGAAAGAGTAGTGTGACTATCAGTTGTGACTATACTGTTGCATGATTTGCAACAACCAATGATTGGAGATGCCAATGAGGATTGCACGGTACAAGCCGAGTGGTTCAAATTTATTTATGAGCCATTATTCGACGTGATTACGCAATAGAGGCGGGGCTATCGAGGTGGTAGATATTGGAGCATGTGTTTTGCTAGATCTAGCTTGATGTGTGTGGCAATTCGAGATTGTACGAGAGCTTGTGAGGAGATTTGTATAATGATTGTTACATGATCTCTATGACATATAATATCTGAGATAGGCCCGGGGTTTTCGATTTTACATCTTTCCCATGGAAATATTTGTGTTCATATGTGTGATTGTTTGTGGTTTTAATGTATGCATGCAATTGATTTTATTTCCGCATGTGATGATCAATGGTAGAAGAGATTCTGTATTATGCATGAAGCTAAAATAGTCTGTGATCAGGAGAATATCGGTGAATAATATATCAGTTATTCAAATTTATACATGGTATCAGAGCGATATTGATCATCGGAGCAATTGCAAAACATTGAAGCAGTTGAGTTTTGTGCTGGTGGAATTCGAATTTGCAGCAGTGTTTTCTTGGTGTCGAAGTTGAGATGTCTTTCAACGGATTGAGATTGGAGTATGCCCTTGAGGGCAGCTCGAATTATATTGCATGGAAGGACAGGATGGAGGCGGTGTTGGATGACAATGGGTTGAAGGATTTCATAGATGTTCCAAAACCTTTCTTCCTACTTCTGAGTCTTGCCATACTTGACGCAGCGAAAGAAGACGACAAAGTATCGAAGGATTCTGTTGGAAGGTGTGAAGGATCACATAGTGTCCGGCCTTCATGGTAAGGCTTCTCCATTCTTGATACGGAAAGCGTTGACAGACTTATTCCAAAGCAAGAGCGACCAGAGGAAGTTGGCGCTCAAGGATAAAATCAAGAACATAAAAATGGAGAAAGGTGACAGTATGCCCAAGTACCTCACGAAGTTCATACAATGCAGGGATGAGCTAGGAAGTGTGGGGGTGACTGTAAATGACGAGGAATTGGTGAGCTTGGCCCTCCTTGGGCTTCCACAGAGTTGGCATTCCTATCAGGACTCTGTCAATGGTCGGGAGAAATTGCCAGGATGGGAGCGACTTTGGTCGGATCTTGTGCGAGGAGATAAGGTGGAGTACACAAATGGGAAAAATGCGAGAGGGGGGTGAATCGGTATTTCATATTGAAAACTTTTTCTTTTTTCACTCTCTAAAACCCATACGCTACTTTCCTTTAGTAAACTCGCGTATACACGCAGATATCCTTCATACAACTCGCGTATTAGCAGAGATATAAATATGTAGATATTTATTAACTTATTTCTTTACAGTATTCATTCATCTATTGTTAAGTTAACAGTAAACATGTGTAGTAACAACAGAATAAACCATCACACAAAGCATCACACATGAACACTAGGATTTTTAGGTGGAAACCCAAGTCGGGAGAAAACCAACGCTGCAGTTGCTCAGCCTTCAATATTGTATTATAGAGAAAACATCTTACAACATATGTACTGGTGCAGACTTCTACTAGCCCGCAGCCACCCACCTGCGCTCGTTTACCAGCCTCTCCTGGAAGAGAACTCCAACCCCGACTCGTTACCAGCCTCTCACGGAAGAGAGCTACCAAAACGACCCCACAACACTCTCAGCTCTCATTTACCGACCTCACCTGGGGTACGACCCCACGGCGAAGGCTACGACCCCTTGACTGAAGGCTACAACCCTCAGCACCTCTATGGACCACGTTTCATCAATTTTCACACTGGATCCAAAACTTCCTTTAGGACACCACTTGCAGGCCACATTTCATCATATTTTCAAACTGGACCCTTTCCATACTTTTAAGCACAGTCAACCATGAGACAGATACATATAACTCACTGACAGATATCAGTAAACCAGCAGAACAGATCAGACATTTCTTACCACAGACTTCAGCAAACCCTAGTTTGCATACGCGCTTTCCTTTCACTGATGTCGTGTATATACGCACTTCCGTTCACATAAACCAGCGTATACTTCTGTGCATATTACAGATCTAATTTCATTACGCATACGTGCTTTATCTTCACTGATATCGCGTATATACGTGCTTCCGTTCACATCAACCAGCGTATACATCTGTACATATTCTAGAGTTAATTTCACCGCGCATACGTGCTTTCTCTTCAGTGAAGCCGCGTATATACGCGCTTCCTCTAAACGACTGGTATGGTTCTTCGAGATATTTAGGTTGTTGCAATTCTTCGAAATAGATACATCAAGTTTAACCCTTTACTTAGAACGGATGTTCGCCTCATCTCGGATCGAACTAATCATTCCACAAACGGATCTAGCGAGATACAAATACATTCCGAATCTAGATTCCTTCTTCATAATTTCTTCATTGGTGCATCATGCATTCGGATCTAATTACTTGAGGACGCAACACCATTCGGATATATGGGGAAAGTAATTCATTCAGCTCGAGACATCTTGCACCCACACTCATCACATTTGCACAATGAATTTCTTCTCCTTATTTAGGTTTACCCTTTTTCAATACCATGAGCCCCTTTTTCAATACCATGGACCAAAACAATACCATAAGCCCAAAACTACCTGGACGGGGTCAATTAGGCGGATCATTACCCAATACAATGGGTCAATACCATGGTGGCTACCCTTGGTTTTGCACTTTTTGAGCGCTTTTGCCCATACGCGACTTGGCACATTGTTTCCCGCGTGCATACGCGACTTCTCCTAGACAGATCCGCGTATGCCTTGAGACATACTCTTTTCACCATAGAATTAGCACATGCTGAATTCCTTTCTTCATTGCCTTCTGTACTCACTGTAGATACTTCAGATTTAGTTCATCAAGACATATTCTATCGAGCACAACTTCATCAAGTAAGTTCCCATCATCTTCATCAAGTGGGTTGCCATTCAAGGACAACACTCAACATCATATTACTAACAAACATCATTTCATATTAGATTTACATCATTTACCAAGTCCATCAGGTCAAGAATAACTTCATTAGGTGGTTTGCCATCAAGGACAACACATGTCAACAGTCTCATGTCTTCATCTTCATTCAGTGGGTTGCCATCAAGGACAACACTCTGCATCATATTGCCCTCTGATGCCCGGGGATGGATCTTCATCAAAAAGGCCGAGATGAAAAAAATTGCGCTTTGGCTACCAAAAGCAAGGAAGGGGAAGAGCAAGAAGAATGCTTCTCAATCTGGTGCGAAAGGCAAGAAGCAGGACATGTCCAAGGTGAAGTGATTTCACTGTCACCAACACGGACATTACGCCACTAATTGTCCATAGAAGAAGAAAAATAAGCAGGCTGCTGGATCTGCAGCTGGAGAGGCCTTAGCCTCGTAGTTTGAGCTGGATTTTTCGCTAATCGCATGCTTGGTCTCAAGTGTGATGGGATCAGTGTGGTTTCTTGACAGTGGTGCATCTTTTCACATGACCGGAGACAAATATTTGTTTACTGATATGGATGAGAAAGATCTTGGAGTGCACATCGAGATGGGCGATAATGGTAGATACAATGCGACCGGTATTAGTACCATTTCCTCTGAGAGGGAGTCTGGTAAACCCTTCGTATTGAAGAAAGTGATGCATGTTCCAGGATTGAAGAAGAATCTTATCTCTGTGGTGATGTTAGAAGACAAGGGATATGATGTTGTCTTTAGCGAAGGAAAGGCTTTCCTGTGAAGTAAGGCAACTGATGAGACCCAGAGGATAGGGGTTCGAGTTAAGAACCTTTATCAATTGTAGGTAGATGGCTACACAGCAATGGCAGGCAAGGCAGAAGGAGTGGTGAGCCGGGATGATGGCGAGTTGTGGCACTGGAGATTGGGCCACCTTCACCATGGAGCTTTGAAGATACTGCAACAGATTTCTACTAGGCTTCCTAAGGGCACTCTTGCGCAGTCAGATTAGTGCAAGGGGTGTACCTTGGGAAAATTTGTGAAAGCCACCTTTCACGAGAAGGATAGTCGCGCCACGACGATCCTTGAGAGAATCCACACAGACGTGTGTGGACCTTTCTCAGTGGCTTTGACAGCAAAGCACGGGTACTATGATATTTTGAGTGATTTTCTCGTAAGTCTTTGGATCTTCTTCATGCAAAAGAAGAGCGAGACATACTTAAAGTTCTGTGAGTTCAAGGCACTGGTTGAGAAAGAATCAGGGAAGCAGGTGAAGGCTCTTAGGAGTGACAATGGTGGTGAATTCATCTCTGGCGAATTCAAGGACTTTTGCGGCATAGAAGGAATTCGAAGAGAGCTCATAGCACCTCATAACCCATAGCAGAATGGGGTTGCGGAGCGGAAGAACAGAATGATTGTGGGTGCTGCACAGGTGATGTTGCATGATCAGGGCCTTCCCATACACTTGTGGGCTGAGGCATGCAATAATGCAGTTTATGTGCAAAACCGTTGTCCTCATAGGATACTTGGCATGAGTACACTGGAGGAGGCGTTTTCTGGTAAGAAGCTTGATATTTTCCATTTGAGGATTTTTGGTTCACCTAGTTACATTCATGTGACGAAGGATTCCAGGAAGAATCTGGAGCTTACTGCAAAGGTTGGGATATTTGTGGGGTACACTGATACACCCCACAACTATCGTGTGTATTTTCCAGATAGTCGCAAGACTTTTGTGCAACGGGATATCAAATTTCATGAGGAGAAAGCCATGAAGTGTTCGCTTGAGAGGGAGCCACACTTTCATGCAGATGAGGAGCTATTAGTTCCTAAGGATGAGTCTCTGGATGTGGATCAGCCACAAGAGGAGGTTCATGGAGTCGAAGATACCACTCATGCAACGCCAACCATCAGAGGGCAGAAGCGCACTACAGAAGCTGAGTGACTGGCTCAAGATGCAGAGAGGATTGTAGGAGCACCTACAGCACAGCACAGACAGAGATAGTCACTTGAACGGTATACTGGATACATGGCTCTTATGAGCAAGTGTATCGTGACGAAGCCATCCTCTTTCGAGGAAGCTGTGGAGATCCCGCATGGGTAGATTCCATGGTGGAAGAGTATGATTTGATTGTCAGAAACAGTGCATGGGAGATTGTCCCAAGGCCGGAAGGGAAATTAGTGGTGGGTTCGAGATGGATCTACAAAGTGAAGCAAGCAGCTGACAGGAGTGTGGAGAAGTACAAGGGAAGATTTGTTGCCCGAGGCTTCTCACAGATTGAGGGGATCAATTATGAGGAAGCCTTTTCACCTGTCGCAAGGTATTCTTCCATATGGATGATTCTTGCTCTCTCAGCGTAGATGGGGTGGCAAATTCATCAGATGGATGTGAAGACTGCGTTTTTTCAACAGAATGATTGAGGAGGAGGTGTACATAGAGCAACCCGAAGGTTTCGAGATCTTCAGCAGTGAGTCGCATGTGTGCAGGCTCAAAAGAGCGCTGTATGGGTTGAAACAAGCACCTTGTGCTTGGTACACACAGATGGATAGTTATTTCACCAGACTTGGATTCTCCAAGAGTAAGGCGGATCCTAACCTATACCAGATTGTTGTGGAGGGTAAGTTGCCGATCATTGTACTTTATGTAGATGATTTGATTTTGACAGGTGATGAACTGTTGATACACTCATGCAAGGCTGATCTTGCAAAGGAGTTTGAGATGAAGGACTTGGGCCTCCTTCATTATTTCTCGGGATTGGAAATTTGGCAGCGCAGTGGTGGACTGTTTGTTTCTCAGGGTAAGTATGCCCGGGAGATACTGGAGAAGTTCAACATGCATGGCTGCAAGCCTGTTGATACTCCTCTTCCTGGTGGTTGGAGGAAGGAGGATGCTACTTCAGCGGAGGTAGTGGATGCCACTGTTTATCGACAGTTGGTGGGGTCGCTTATGTATATGGTCAATACACGACCCGATATATGCTATGCTGTTAACCAGCTTTCGCAAGCTATGGTTAAGCCTACCAAGCTCTTCTGGAAGGCAGGCAAGCATGTATTGCGTTATCTTAGAGGCACATCGGGATATGGCTTGTGGTACAGACAGGAGGATGGGGTGAAGCTATGTGGCTTCACGGATGCAGATTGGGCAGGGAGCCCAACGGAAAGAAAGAGCACATCTGGAGGGATCTTCAGTATCGGGTCGACAACAGTTTCTTGGTACAGCAGGAAGCAGAGATCCGTGGCACTCAGTTCAGCAGAGGCTGAGTATATGGCAGCAAGCTTGGCTGCATGCGAGGCCATATGGATGAGGAAGATCCTGGTCGGGTTGTTCGGGTCACACTTGGAGCCTATTGTGATTTATTGTGATAACCAGAGTTGCATTAAACTCTCAGCTAATCCAGTATTTCATGATAGATCCAAACACATCGACATCAGGTACCATCATATCAGAGATTGTGTGCAGCGGAGAATCATGTTACTTTCATACATTCCCACGAAGGATCAGGATGCTGATATCTTGACGAAGGCGCTCACCAGGAGAAAATTCGAATACCACAGAGGCAGGATAGGGGTGGCAGATAATCCTTATCTTGTTGAGAGGGAGTGTTGAGATTGCAACAAGATGATGAGCTTAGTGGAAATAATTCGCCTTCACTAAGTGGGCCCACAGGCTATTTTTGGCGCAAAGTCTATTTTTAGACATGTTGATCATATTCTATGAGTTGCAGGATGCTATTTGTGGATGGTTGGTCAAGTTGGAAAAATAGATGGACTTCTATTTTTAGACATATTGGGTGGAATCTATTTTTAGATTGCCGGTCTAAAAATAGATATGTCAAATATTATTAGCTCTTAATAATATTTGGACTCTAAACATTATCTTATTCTCTTGGAGCACTTCAGTTAAGTGCACAGATGTGGCACAGGAGCTGACAGAAGGAATTACGCTATTCCTAAGGGTTAAGTGGAGCTTTTGCATGGATACTTTAGTTAGAACTCATGTGAGAGAGTTTGGTGGAGTTGATTGAGGAAGTTAATGGAGTTGTGTTCAATTTAACTATTCTAAACATAGTTGAGCTAGTTGTATCTAGTATAACTGATTGATACACTAGTGAGAGTGGTGTGAATTAATTATTAATTAATTCACTAATTATAAACTCATTAATCAACTAAAGAATACATTAGTTAACTTCAGTGCATGGACAGTTTCAGTGGAGACTAGTGAAGAGATAGGTGAAAGAGTAGTGTGACTCAGTTGTGACTATACTGTTGCATGATTTGCAACAACCAGTGATTGGAGATGCCAATGAGGATTGTGCAGTACAAGCCAGGTGGTTTGAAGTTATTTATGAGCCATTCTTCAACATTTATTACGCAATAGAGGCAGGCTATCAGGTGGTAGAGATTGGAGCATGTGTTTTGCTAGATCTAGCTTGATTAGTGTGTAGCAATTCGATATTGTACTGAGAGCTTGTGAGGAGCTTTGTATAATGATTGTTACATGATATCTATGACATATAATATACAAATAGTTGGGTTTTTCAGCTTTAAGCTTTCCCATGAAATACTGTGTTCATATGTGTGATTGTTTATGGTTTTAATGTGCACATGCGATTGTTTTTATTTCCGCAATTAATGATCAATGGTAGAAGAGATTCTGTATTGTGCATGAAGTTAAAATAGTGTGTGATCAGGAGAATCTCGGTGAATAATATATCAGTTATTCAAATTTCTACAATAAGAACGAGTACCTATCTAAAAATCAACATTGGTTGTAGAGGCCAAATAAACATATAAGCCCAATTACAGGGAGTAAAGTATAGAGCTTTAAACTCAAATGTCCAATCCTTTGAATTTAAAATTCAAAACTAGTATGTCCATATCCAGAGGTATTAGAGATATGAGAAGCCAATTTTTGACCAGAAACTGTACTCGAAATAAGAAGAAGAAAAAAGTGAAAAGTAAAAACCAAATCAATCCTAAAGAACGTTGTTGAATTCATGTAGAGATACTCATCTTCCTCCCACTCGATTGAGGATGAGTTTTCCATTATCCCACCTGGCTCAAGGTGAATTAAATGAAAACCTTCATTATTACTCATACCCATACCTTATACATGTACCGGGGGGGGTGGTGGTTACGTCTCTTCGTGTTTATTTCTCTGTCTTGATGGATGGTATTGCACATGAAGGACACATGGCTTGATACATTTTAGGTACCTGGAATTTAATTAGAAAGAGAGGAATTATGGAATAGGTTGGGGTGGCTAGAGCACCATTATCTAAATCTCTTGATTTTCAATATATTTGCCTTACTATTTAGTGAGTCATCTTGGTGATAATGGATCCTTAACACATTTTGTGCTCATGTCAGAATTAAGGTAAGTCTGTGATCAAGTAGACATAATTTCTTGATCATTGAATTCACAATTATGCTAGAGTCCCCCAAGACCTCAAGCCCCAATAGTTGTGATAAGGGGATTAGGGGCTCCATTATCACAACCCATAAGCCCTTAACCATTAAATTCCCTATCCCATTAACCCCCAACCCATAATACCTTAACCCTACACTCATAACCCATAACCCATCAACACCTTGATCGATTAAACCTTAAGACATTAACCCCATTAACCCCTAACTTATAATCCTTGAGCCACCTGTAAAAGTCATGAAAATGTAACTTTTGAAGGTAATTTTGTCCATCCACCCCCAAAAAGCCATGAGAATTAAAATTTTGTAGGTAGTTGTTAAATGAACACCTCTGAATGTTCAATTCTCATCAATTTTAGGGAAGGGGGATATTTTTGTGTATTGGATAGGGAAAGGGGATATAAGGGTAGCATTTATGGGTAGAAGTGGGAGGTTTGAGCATGGTTTACTGAGATCTATAATCCTAGCATTAAAGAATGAGAAGGGGCTTTGGGACCTCATGGCATATGTGCTAGAGGCAAGGTAATGGAAGAAGTTGATAGAGGAGCCCCCAATAGTTGTGATAAGGGGATCAGGGGCCCCATTATTACAACCCATATGCCCTTAACTCATAAACACTAACTTCCCTATCCCCTTAACCCCATATCCATAACTCTTAACCATAAACTCATAATTTATAACCCATTAGCCCCTTAATCCCTTAAAACCCAAGCTATTAACCCCTTAACCCCTAACCCCTAACTTAGAATCCTTGAACCCTCAAAGCCCTAAAGCCTTATCCTATTATACCCTAACCCTTAACCCATAAACCCCTTAACTCCTAACCCCGTAACCCAATAACACATAAGTCCCATAACCATTAAGCATTTAACCTATAAATCCCCAAAACCTTGAGCCCTTGGTGCTTAACCGTTAACCCTTGAAGCGCTTAACCACTAAGCCATTAATCCATAACCCCTAAACCCCCTAGAACTCAACCCCCTAAACCCTAAACCCCCTAAGCCCTAACCCTTTACTCTTGACCCTTAACTCCCAAACCCCTAAACCCCTTAACTTATAGAAACCCTAAGCCTTTCTCCCAAAATATAGGTGCTCCAACACTAATATTTTTGGTTATATTAGGTTTTTGTCCACAAAACCCTAGAAATACAACCTCCAAGCACTACTAGTGTCCAAGTAAAAGAACCACAAGGTACCCAAATATGATATACATCTTATGGGGAGTCACATTTCCCCCAAACATGCTCCAAGTATTTTCTTTCAAAGGGAAACAATATGGTCTTCTAATGTCCACAAATGCATCTAAGTTCATAGGAATAAAGTAAGGTTCATCTCCATGCATGGACAAAATGTAATTCATGTCCAGTAAAAATAAAAAGAGGATATAAGGATGTCCTTTTAGTTGGCATCATCCTTTAACACTAGTCCATTCTCTTACCAAATGTATGGATAATAGTCCCATATAAGTCTACAATATTTCTCAAAGGTTTTGTTCAAAACCTGCTTAAAATAAAATTCAAAATCCCTTAGTTTGCTTCAAGTCTATTTTGAACTGACACAAGAAATCCTCAACTACATGAATGGAGCAATATTCAAGCTACCCATACCAATATTCATTCCCTTTTTATCCCCTTTTTTGTGCCTTCAATACAAAGCCGACCAATGATATCTTACAATTGGATCTCCCTTTTGCATCTGGTGAGAATACCACCTCATTCTTTAGGAATGGCTAGCTTCTAAAAATAATTACACAAATACTCTCAAAATATGTGGGACTAGAAGATACGTTAAGAGGAGAAAACATAAGTCAAAATAAACCTTATTATCAAAATAGGTTAAACATACATAAAAAAATCAATAGTCTACACATGTCATTCATACATTGTTGGCCGATTTTGGATAAACTCCACCACTTTATTTCCCTCCCTTCATGGTAGCTTTCCATTGCATTAATCATTCAACAAATGATTTCAATTTTCTAAGTTCCTTTTCCTTTTCTCTCAATTTATATTTTATATCATTTAATTGCAGCTAACAAGGGAACCCCAAATGGTTGTGATAAGGGGATTAGGGTCTCCCTTATCACAACCCATAATCCCTAATGCATTTAATCCATTGGACAAGGGGGGTCAACGGTGTAGTTGTAGAGGCATTAAGACCAAATTATAGGGTTGATAACATTAGGATAAGTTGAATGGTATGACCAAAAAGGTGGGAGCAGTATATTTTGTTGTATTGAATGGGGAAAGGGGACACATGGTTGCATTGATGCGTATAAGTGGGAGGTACATGCATGGTTTACTAAGATATATAATCCTAGAATTAGAGAATAAGAAGGGGACTTAGGAACTAATGTCATAGGGGCTAGGGGCTTAAAGGGAAGACAACGAGAGAAATTGATATGGTAACCCCCAATAGTGGTGATAATGGGATTAGGGGCCCCATTATCACAACCCATAAGCCCTTAACCCATAAATACTAATTACCTATCCCCCTAACCCCAAGCCATAATCCCTTGACCGCTACACTCATAACTCATAACCCATTAAACCTTAAGCCATTAGCCCCTAACCTAGAATCTAGGAACCCCTTAAGCCCTAACCAATTATCCTCTTAACATATGACCCATAAACCCTAACCCACAACCCCTAACCCCTTAATCCTAACACTTAGATCCCCTAAGTCTTAAGCCCTTAACCCCAAAATCCCCCAAGCGCTTCACCCTAATCCCTTAACCCTTGAAGCACTTAACCACTAAGCATCCAAGGATTAAAAAAACACCTCAAACAAACACACTGACCTCCTAGAAGAATCCTTCATGTATAACTAAGCATATTTGCACCATTTGGGTTTTAGAGAACTAGCTATTAGTCTCGAGGGTATATATTTGTGGTTAATGACCTTATTACCATGTATACCAAATTCAAAACAACTGGATAATTTGCAAACCCTTGATATGAATCGTTGACATTGTCTACACTTCATGTTGAGTTGGAACTTACAATCCTCTCTGACATAAGGAGTTGGCAATGAATAGATCACTCATGAAGACAAGGCCTCTATACCACTAATGCATAAGGAGAAAACCCTCGATACAAATATTTCACTTGCTAAAAAAACTCAATTGTGTCAATGTATAATACTATACATTATAAGAGAATAAAATAATAATATCCACATCGATGCTTGAAATAGAGTCCTTAGCCATAAGTGGAAATATGAGGGGTGAATGTGGGCCCTATTAAAGTTGCAAAATGTTTAAATTCCTTTTACATTGCGATGTTTTTCTGTAATAGGGTTGATGCATCATCACAAGGGAGCATGACACATTTTTGTGGGGGATAATTTAAAGTTGTGACACAATTTAGGTTATATAAACCTCCAATGTAAATGACATCATTGTATTTTTGTGTCAGGTTTTTAGGGAGGTTATTTATAGTTAATACACTCAGTGTAGTTTGAATTCATCTTTTCATGACATCATCTCTAATATGTATTTGTAAGAGGAACAATTCATGTAAATGGGGGGGGGGGATTATTTTTAACGCACACATGAATAATAATGTTGGATGATAATCTTAAATCCCCCTTCATGGGTTCAAAGTGGGTTTACAATGGCATCAAGTCAGAACTAATAATCATGATATTCCTCTTCTTAATAACATCTGCTAGATTTTCCATATACATGGGATAGAGTTAGAGGATCACCTTGGTTGTAGATTCCCCATCTATTATGAGATTCAAGGGATGTTCAATTTTCTTTATCAAGATTTGGATGGGTTGTTTTCAACATTATTTAAATACATATTTAGCTCTTTTTATGAGGTAGGTCCTTGGATTTATTTATTTCATAATTGAGACCATAGTTGCATGGGTGGAGCAAAAGAAACAAGAAAGAGTGTCTAAAATCATAAAAATAATTTTCATTTTTAAATTTATGACCATTCCACTCTTTCCATATATTTGACTCAGTATCAGTGGCCAATGACCCCTCCTCTATCTCTTGCAAGTATTCTCTGTGCCCATAAGGCCTATCTCTCTCTCTCTCTCCCTTGCACATTGTTGAGCCAATGTCAAAAAATTTGCATGGATCATGTTATAATAGGAGATTTTTGGGCTAATGTTTGCTTTCCATGAGTGATATATACCCGTAGGTGTTTAATAAAACATGACAAATGTGTGTGGGGACATATGTCAAGAAAGGCTGCTCAATGAAGAATCTTCAAGAAAAAAAGCACTATGATGTGAAAATTGGAATTACATTGGATTATGATGATCAAAGTGATTCATGAAGACTCCATAATCTCTCAAGACCCTTTGTAGGCTATAAGGAAATTACAATGCAATATCTGTTACAAGTATTGAAGACATAGTTTTAGTGTTGTCACTTCTAAAGAACTCTATTTACAATTCACTATAGGTCCAAGTCAACAATGTTAATGTCTTGTCATGTTTTCGTCACATGATGATGTAATTTTGGGAAATATTGTAAATGTAAATATGTGGACATCCAAGAGTCACGCATGGACAAAAGAGTCACATGGAAAAGTCCAAAATTCATATTGAAGTCCAAAGGTCACATTAGAAGTGTAAGGGTCATGAGGGAAGTTCAAGGGTCATGGGGATGTGAAAGGTCATCCCTCTTGTTATAAAATAATCCTCATTACTCAAAGAGAGGAATTTTCATCTTAGATTCTCCAACCAAGCACTAGAGAGGAAAATCATTCTTTTGGAGAGCAAGTAGTGGCTTAATGCTCCACTACTGGAACTAGTGGCGTCTCATTGTATTAGTGTATATTGGAAATTTCGCTTAATATTTGAAGCTCATTGAGCCAACACACTTTCATGTGTATCTCATAAGTGCTGTAAGACTATTATTTGGATGTTCGCGGTATACTGTTTCGTTCTTATGTACTAAATAAATTGAACTATTTCATTGGCTTTGGTGATCCTCTTTTTGAACAATGTTATAATTGTTTTAATGATCGTTATGTCTATGTGAACTATTTCACTAGGTAGTTAACGATTATTTCATGTGTATGTGGGTGTCTCTTTACTAGAACCAGTATAGATCCATTTTAGCCATGGATATACCAAGAGTCGAGAGGGATCAAATCACAAACTTGAAAAAAGATTTACACTTCAAGAGACTTATTCCTTTCTGGTCTTTGGTAAATATGTGATTAAGATAGAATGAGATGCCTCTCAAATCAATGAGCCTCTAGTTGATTTTTAATTGTTTATCTATATGGTTATTTATTATTTATTTTTTTTGTTTTGGTTGACATTAGAAAAAATTATTATTACTATTTTTTGAGGACATGACATACTTATACATGTCCCTCATATTGGATTATAGAATGAGTTTCTCGTTGATTTTTGATTGTTTATTTATATGGTTTTTTTTTTTGGTTGACATTAGCAAAAAATATTTTATTATTTTTTAGCACTTGACATACTTATACATGTCCCTCATAATGGATTGTAGAATGAGCCTCTCGGCTCAATAATAATACTACTTTTATCCTAATGAATCACTTGTGTTTCCTTTTGGTGAAAGAACCTTGATACATTTTTCAATTGAACATTTCACAAGGCATAATTACTTTCTCATTCAAAAGTACATGTGCATTCCTTCTTAAGCTAACCACTACAGCCAAGGAAAATATTTAAGAACATGGAAACTGATCCACAGTTCCTAATAGGGCTTCTACACCAAATGGTGTGAGGTATAACTGGGAATTCATATCGGGGATACCCCCTATATGTTGGCAAGATCCAACACCATCAACAAGTTCCATTCTCTTTGATGCCTCCCATGGTTCCACCCTGAAGATTGGAATCAAAAAATTTTCATTCTTCTCTTTCAAGATGAACCTGAGAATGTATTCTAGAAGTTCTATTGTTCACTATGGATTTGTAAAGAGTTATTCAGTGTAATTACTTTTAAAGTTGAGGGAATCTAGGTTGAGGATATTTTTTAAATCTTTTGAAGGGGGTTTGGGACCTAATGTCGTAGGGGATAGGGGGCCTAGAGGGAAGACAAGGAGATAAATTGTTAGGGTAACCCAAAACAATGGTGATAATGGGATTAGGGTCCCCATTATCAGAAACCATAAGCCCTTAAACCATAACCACTAAATTCCCTATCCCCTCAACCCCCAAGCCATAATTCCTTGACCCCTAGACTCATAACTCATAACCCATTATCCCTTGAACCATTAAATCTTAATACAATAACCCCTATCATAGAATCCATGAACCTCTTGACTGGTGACCCTTAACCCCTAACCCCTAAACCTTTTAACCGCTAACACCTAAATCCCTTAATTGGATAATTTTCAAAGCCTCAATCTGAATTGCTCACAATATATACACTTACACTAGGGGAATTTTGAGGTAAAATATGGGAATCCTAAGGAAATTATAAAATAATAGTGGAAATAATAAAATAACCTTAGATTACGTTATATTACATTGCTTTTCTCCTAAAATAATTTCATGCATCCTCAACCTCGAGAGAATACATGTTCTTGACTCTTGAACCGACCTGCTTCACTTGTCCCGTGGCTATGTGTTTAAGGAATACCTTTTCTTTTCTAAACATCACCTCATAACCACAGTCTTCCAATACTGCTATGGAGACAAGGTTCTTCCTTAGGACTGGAACATATAAAACATTTTCTAGGCTGAGAGGGGAGCCATAATCCCTCTGAAACGTAACTGTACCTATGTCGATCGTGCTATATCTCTCGTCATCTCCAAACAATATGTTCTGCTGGAGGTACTTATCTTCGAAGTCACTGAAGAGATCTATATTCCCCATCATATGGAATGAGGCACCTGTCTAGATACCACATGAATCCCATTATAGGGCTGGCCATGCATGTAATGAGAGTAAAATAAAGCTCGAATTGTGAAACCAATGCTTCACTCGCTGCAATGACACGCTCCTTCTTTCTTGCCTTATTTTGTGGACATTTCGAAGCATAGTGCCCATGCTCGTGACACTGAAAACATCTAATCTTGGATAATTCCCTCTTGCCCTCTTCACCTTGGGACTTATCTCCCTTGGATTTATTTCATTGTCTGACCAATGCATAATATTATTCTTTGTTGGTATTGGAGGTCCCGTCTCTAGTGATCCACCTTATCTCTTCTATTACCAAGTCAGGCCACAAATGATCCCAGTCTGATAATTTCTCCCTCCCATTCACAGAGTCTTGTTAACTGTGATAGCTCTTGGGAAGGTCTGGAAGTGCTAGGCTGACCAATTAATCATCGGTTACAGTCACACCAACACTTCAAATCTCATCTCGACATTGAGTGAACTTCTCCAAGTATGTTGGTACTGTCTCGCCTCCCTCATTCTTGATATTTTTGATCTTTTCCTTCAATGCCAACTACCTTTGGTTGTTGATGTTCTGAAACAGATCTGTTAAGGCCTTCCACATAGCATATGGATTCACCTTCCCATGGAGACTTGAGACAATATGATCATGAACTCCCTCTAACAAGATTCTTCTCACCTTCTCTACCTTCTTCTGCCATGCATCGAGAAGTTGGGTATTTGCTGCTGCGGGATTGGGAATATTAGTATCTATGAATTGCCTCAACTCGTTGTCCTCCAACACTACCTCCATCCTGTGCTTCAGAAAATATAATTCGAATTTCCCTCAAGTGAATATTCGAACTTGAAGCCATTGCAATACATCCTGATTTGTTGCTGGATCTTGAAGAATAAATTTTTAAATTTGAACCTCTTCAAGACAAACTCGATTTCAACTCTTCTATTGTGATTCTTGGTGCTATGATACCATGTAGAAAAATATCTAACACAACTCTGATACCATGTAGAAATTATATAGAAAATTTATATCAATGGATTCAATTTGATCATGTATTGTACTAAAACAAGATACTAAATCCTTCTACTATATTTGCGGAATATAAAACATGATCTCTCAATCACATGTATGTAAGAGAAAGGAAATTATCAATCACACAACAAAAGATGTATCTAGGGAAAGAACCTGCTCAAAACCCCTCTATCATATATTGTACATAGTCAAAGAATCATGAAACAATACAATGCTTTCTCACACCGAGAAAATCCTGTACTCTACTAATCGTCTCACCTTGATCATGCTCAAAACTCACTAGCAATTATCAAGAAAAATTGACCAACACTTAGCCAGGTTTTAGCTTTTTCTTAGCTCAACCTTTGTTATGAAATCCCTAGGAAATTAATCCCTATTAAATAGGATAATCAACCTTCCTTGACTGCGCAATCCTTCATGAGCCTTCCTCTAATTTTATAATTGTACCCAAGAAATTTTCTAATAATACAACTGATAGTTAACTTCCCTTTAACCTCTGTCTCAACTTGGTTGTCATCAGAATAGACATGCATGTAGCTAATAATAGCGAATCATCAATTATCTGATATATCACTACTTTTGAATTAAATCTAATTTAATTCACCTAACCTCTCACTATCTCATCAGTCAGCTAGAACTAGTTAAACTGATTTTAACTCAATTAATTTGAGTAAACTGATTACACATGCACCACACTAGTGAATTACCTACAAATGGACACCCTAAATAATATAATCACTCTACATGCCTCACCTTTGACCCTCAACTCAAATTTATTGAGTTAACTCAGTCTTTCTGACTTAGTTAATGATACAAGTTGTTATGAGATGAAATTACAATTTATTTTCCAATCTATTTAAGGCATAAATCAAATAGACAAGCACATTTAACACTAATGTGTAACTGAATTCCTCATTCCTATGTGATTGAAATCCCACACCAGTTACGTGGTCATTTTTTTGTCCTTTCTGGATGCCAATTTCATTGTTTCTTATTGCAAATTTCAACAACTCTCATCAATATATTATATTGGATATTTTATAAATATCAAGATAAATGTCTACGAAAGTAGGTGTGCAGAACTAGAAGTTTACATCTATTGTAAGCACATGTATTACTATGTCAACGTGGTATTCATTAATACATAATATATCACAAGAAATTTTTAATTAGTGTCAAATATATAACTGTTCTTTTGTAACTATTTGTATTTTAGAACCCAGATACTCTAATTAATCATAGTGGGCATGGAACATAAACATAGTTTAGTCCGAATCTAAGCCCGATTATGGTCTCCACATCCCCTTTGAAGGATTTACCTTTCTGTTGTAAAATTTTTAGTTAACATCTTGAAACAAAATTGAACGAGAGGCACCTTTAGTCTTCACCTTGAATTTTTGTGAATTTTTGTGCAACACAAAAATATCTGTTTCAAATTTGATTCTGTGAGTGACCCTATATTTGGAATTGCAAGTTATTTTCCTTAAATAAATTTGGAATATAGCCTATTTTTTGGTTTTTTTTTTTGTTTTATGCATTGATGTGGGAATTCTATGCAAATAATAATAAATCATAATGAGTGCATGTTCTTGTAACTCTTATTGATATCTTCTGTTAATTTCTCAGTAACGAAAGTTGGGTGAAAGCCCCAGTTTGAAGCCTAAACCCATTATCACTCTTAGTTTATGTGATCTAAGGTGCCATTCAAAATGATTGGATAGAATAGAAATTGCAGGTTTCCCACTGTCTTGGCTTTATTAAATAAAAGAGACGGCTATAAGTCCTTGAAGTTGATTGGATCTACAAATTTTTGAAAGATGTAAGCCTTGAAGATGTGGATTTCTATTTCTTCTAGATATTTTCTTCCCTCTTGAAGTAATTTTGCATTCCTGAAGAACTTGATGAAAATGTTTCCAAAATAATTCACTGTGTCAAAGGTCATTGTTTCCCTGTTTCTGCTATTTTGTGGATGTTTTCTCTTGTTTCTCATCAAAGGAGGCAGCCATAACTACCATTTAATCTACCTATTAAGCATTTCTTGGACATATCTTCATGTAACTTTGCAAATCAAGTCTATGAATTATTTTTACATATATATAAAGAAAGAAATAGGTTATTTATGATTTGGGTTATATATAAATCTATCTTTTGGACTAAAATCATGCCTCAATCAGCTTTAGTTTTTTTCTCCTTATTTTGGCATTGAGGCAATCATCACATCCCAAAATATGAAAGGATTTTCTGGATAAGAAACATGAAACACTTATCTTTTACATGTCCAATAAACGACGAGGTTCGTTGTAGATATCATTTCCCATTCTGGGATTCATGGATCCGTTTGAAGCTTTAACTTCAGTACATTGCAAGATTCTCTTTATTTATGAAATGTCTTTAACTGAAAAGTGTAATAACAACACCTGGGCTTGTTATGCAATTAGACAAGCCTGATGATGACTCCATATGCACAGGTACATTACATGCATCTACGTATATATTTTAACTCCTTATGGAGGAGCTCCACCTGATATTCTCAGAGACTCTATATAGTATGAAATAATATTTCATTGTGGGTTTTATCCATATTTTTAGCAATTTTGGCTTAGGATCTTTGCTCTAGAAGGTCAAATTCCCTAGATTTGGCCACTAAGACAGCCAAAAATTCTTACCTATCCCCTATAATTGTATCTGGAGCTACACTAATCCTATTGAGTCCTCAAGCAAGGCCCTATAAGATATACATTACCTTGGCTGCACCTTCTAGTCCCAATTACATGAACTTTATCTTCGCTCAGGATTTCCAAGTGTTGTATTTACATGTGAATGGAAAACTTGATTGTGATGTGTGCTACAAAACGTGGTTACATGTAGGGCCATGTAATCCATGCGGGGTGAAAAAATTCTATTTGTGACCTATAAAAATAAAATCCCTTTTCACTTGTCCACATAAAAGAGGGTCATTACAAGGGTCTCCTGAGGCATAAAAATGAATACTTCAAGGTTTATTAGGAAATAAGGTTTCTTTTGGGTTTGGTAATAGAGGAATGGTATAAAAAAAAGCCATTTGTAGATGTTTCTACTTCAACGCCAATATATTTCACATCAATTTGTGGATGTATATTAAGCTTTATCGTCCCTAACTTGATAAAATAAAAAGACATTTAAATTTGGCTAGAATTTGTAACAGTGTTGTAAAAAAAAATACTTTGTATCATATATTGGGTATGCTGGAGCTTTGTTGGACATGAAATTTAGACTACACAATATGTGTATTGATTTTCCCAGACAGCTGAAAGACTGTTCTTTCAACTCCAGCAAGGTTATTACCAAGTTTGAAATAAACAGGCAACCTATTCTATGATTTCCAGCCAAAATACCATGATGTAGATTTTTCTATGATGCCCAAAATGGGGAATAACAATGTTACTTGCCTACCAAGCAGCACAACCATTCTTTCCAATAAAAGGGACTGAAACATGAAAACAAATTGGTTAAACAAAAATTAACAGAATAAGTGCAAAACATAGTGTTGAACTTAGTTTCCACTCTTATTAGCTTGCATGTGTTTTACAGTAGACGCTACACTTTAAACAATAAACACTACTTCATTTTATGGATAACCTATGAATGTATTCACTTAATATTATATGAATTGGTGAAAGTTGATTAACAAAATAATTTCCCCATAACTAACATACTTCAAAAAAATGATTGATATGTGCATTGTTACTAGTTGAATTCTAAGTGGAGGTATTGCTGATATTTTGAGTTTGTATATTGTATTTCAATTGGTGAAATGTGGGAATGTTTCATTCTAAGAATTTGTAATTTGGACTAAAACCCGTTTAACTAGGTAGTTTTCAAGACATTCCTCGCTGTGAGATTTCTTAAATCATTTCATCATACAAAAATAGGGGTGTTATCTTGGAAATTCAAAAATGGCATGGAAATTGAAGTTGTCCATTCACCATGCCCTCGTTGTCTATGAATAGTGTGCTTGATTAATTAAAACTAGACTTCATTTATACTACCGAGATACAGTGTAACAAAATTTTTATATACTTTATTTTATTTGGTGATATTTGGAAGTATTTCCCCCCTACACAAAAAGGTGAGACTCCATTCCATGAAGTGTTCACAGAGAAATTGGATCAATTCCACAATCCTCTTAATCTTATATTGGTTCTTCTAATTCCACAAGATCTAGTCTTGGTAAATGAGCTCACTGTATTTACCTTTAAAATTGTATGTATTATACTTTTATTATTATTTGAATGTACAAAGTTATTAAGACCATTTGTTAGAGGTTCCATTTTCTCCTATTCCTGGGTCTTTACATAGCATTAAGATGGAATGGTGTAATATTGATTCTTAGTGTGTAGAAACATGTCAGAGCTTTGACAAGGGGTAGTTCAGAGGGTAAAATTTATTGTGACATGGATAGAAAACTTGAGCTATCCTCTAAAGTGCATAATTCAGGGTTGTATCTATCTTAGAGAGTTTGGATTATGGAATAAAAAGAAGAGAAACATTTAGCAGGATTTCATTTTCTGCAAGCTCCTTGGAATGTTGTTTCTTATATTTGAGTGTAATGAACAACTAGTTGAAAAAGTGGGTTTAAATATATGGCCAAGATAAAAGTTGGGACCAAATTTTCTAGTTTGTTCTAGATTTCAATTTCCTCACATCTTAGAAGTTGGATTTAACCTACAAGGGAATGCTAGAAGCATTGATTCAAAATCTTATGTTCTTCAGAGTTCAAACTTGTAGATGATAATTGCCTAGTATCATATTGACAAAGTGAGTTGACCATCATGGCATATTAAACAAGCCTAGTGTATAACATGAGGAAATGCATGATGTTAAGAACTCTATTCTGCAGTATTAGGGTTGCCTTATATTAATATTTGTCATGGGTTTCTGAGTGCAAATCCAATAGGGAGCAGACACCCCACCTAGCTAGAGAAATCTTAGGTATGCACTGGCTCCTTAGTATGTGTATCCAATGCAATATATATAGCTCCCTCCTACCGTTATTTTCACAACCTTTCATAGAGTATGGACCATTTGTCAGCTGAATTCTCTATGAGTGTATTGTGTTGGTTGTAAAATCTAGGGGGTGTGATAAGCCTTCCCAAATTTTCCTATACATTTAGGTGGAGTTCATTGAGAATATGAATGACCCATGTACTCGAAGGAGATCTTAGTGAGTCAATATTACAAATTGGACCAAAAAAAATATTGAGTACTCAATTATGATCCAACCTGGGAAATCCTAAGCAACATTGCAACTCAAGAAGGCATCCTACGTCATATTTTCCTTTAAAGTCTTAATAAGTCACACAAAGTCTTGACCATCCTTCATTGGTGCATGATATATTTATATTCTAAACTCTTATTGAATGTCTTCCATCCAGAAACTTGGAATTTGAAGGAGTCTGTGGTTATCTATTTAGACTTTCTTCATTGTTTTTTGAAACTTTGAAAATATTAAAACTGGACAAATGCATTGTTACCCAATGAATAAATATGTGTGAAATGGTTGTCTAACAATAACTTGAAGAAGAAAAAATGGGAGTTATTTATTTTTTGAATTGTCAAGAAAGAGGAGAATAGTTGTGTAGATGATAACAACAACTGAAGAGCCATTTGAATTCATGCACATCAATTCCTAAATTTGATAATAGGAGTGCATGTTATTTGATGAGTTATTTGTTACAAGACTTATTTATGAAATTATTCAAATAGTGGAAGGAAAGTAATTATTTGCAAGGAATGTACAAACAATTTAATAAATAATTTGCTAGAAGATTTATTTATGAAATTATTTAAATAGTGGAAGGAATGTAATGATTTGCAAGGGATGTCCAAAAAAATTTCTAGGTTTTTTTTTTCCATGGAGAAAATGTTATTTATTTATTTATTTCATTTATTTGAGAAGAACTAGAAATATAATCTTCAAGTGCACACTGCACAGTGAAAATATAGTTTTTCATCACTAACTGTGTACTTTATTTTAGTTTAATTGTTCATATGCCTTGGAAAATAAATGAATCTTCTCCTAAAGGGATATCATTACCAGTGTCCATGACTTAACTTCCGTTCATTGTTCAACCTTACATAAAACATATGACTAGTATAATAACAATGCTGCCATAGAGTAAAATGTCCATAAAACTGACATATTACGTATAAGCTTAATAAGAAAATAACAATTAGAAATTCATTTAGGCCAGCTTCCTTGAGGTCACCAAATGACCACCATGGTATTCCTTCTCTATAAATTAATTCTCCTACAACTAAGTCCTTCCTTTGAGAGAGTATCTACTGTCATATTAAGTTATTTGAAAAAATGAGAGAGTTTGATCATCTGGAACTGCCTAGAGAGCTCTTTCAGCTAAACAGGTAAGGGAGATAAGGAAGTACTATGAATATGAACCTATGCATTAATCCAATTAATTTCTAGTGTCGAGTCCCCAAAGACTTGTAGATGCCCAATATCCTTTTCAAATCCAAATGTTAATAAGGAAAACAGAGCCTTAAGCTTCCCCAAGTTATTTTTACCTTTGTCCATGTTTTCCTTAGTTTGGAAATAGTGATTGTCAGAGAAATAAGGCACAAATGCATGACTACAAATATGATGAGGGTCTTGGCAAGCAATTATACATGTAGTAAAATGTGTGTTTGTGTTTCAGTTGTAATGACTTTAAGTTATCAAATTGTAGTGTTATAAAAGGACAATATAAACATGTGTTAATGATAAGTATCAAAATTTTAAGACATTCAGTAGTAAAATTTTAAAACCATTGGTATGAGGACTGTGTTATTGTTTTCCATTAGATAGGTACATGAAAAATACAAATTCAAGGAAAAATCCAAAAACATACATCATTATTTTCCAAATTGTCAATTAATTTTTTCTAGGATTCTCTTTAAATAAGAAGAGATATTCTATTTAAAGTGTGCTAACATGATTTACCATGATTTCATTGAATAAGTATATTGTTTTTGAATTTGTCATTTGTGCTTGTAGAATGTGGCCTTGAACCTGTTTCATGTGAAAGAAATTTTATTCTTGGATTATGACAATGCTAGTAATATGTAGGCCTTTTGTACCCCATGCTTATTTTTGAAAGATGCATGTCTTGTATGGAAATAAATAAGCATTCAATTACTACCTCCTAAACTAAAACACTATTTATTTTATCAGCTGCCAACAATGTATGTTAGGTTATTAAAAGGTTATGACGTGATTGATTGTGACTCTCAAAAGGTTGTTGCATCAACTACACATCAATTTCATCTTATGGTAAAGAAGCTCTCTTTCATCTCTAAATTGTGTTGTCCTTTATTTTTGTGGCTATTTTAATCATAATTAAAATCATGCATTGTATCTGAAATTATGAGTACTTTTACCTAGTATAATTAAATATCGAAGGTTTCCTTTTCTTATATAGCTGACGAGTAGTCTGACCAAATGCAATTCAAAATTCACAATATCTGTCATATGCCTTGTTTGATAGATATTTTTCATTTCATGTTTTCCATAGCATTCTTATTGTTTCACTCTTTGAATTATTCAAAGGGAATCTATTGTAACGTCCCAAACCACCCCTGGGTGATTCCACTCATACCAACCCCAAAATTTTACCATTTCACTCAAAACCCTATGAAAAATTAAACCATAAATAATTATACAAAGTGAACAAGTACATTAAACAAAACCAAGTGTTAGTGTCAGTTTTTGCATCCTACTACCAGTGATTAAATGGAATCTTATCATGTCTTGTTAGGGTCCCATAGTTAAAAAAATTTCCTTCCATTAGGTCATCATGCAAAAATTTGGTCACTGGATATAGATCTAGGTATGTTTTTACTGCTTCCAAAATTTTACTAGTTGTTGGCTCATTTCACCTCTCAACTAAGTGTACCATCATTCATAAGTTGTCATCATCATTACAGTCATTTTTATCATGGTTTCATTTAGTCCAGAGTCTCCATTAAATATTTAAGGGTTCCAAGGTCATCAAATAAGCATTCCATGCATAAAGTCCAACAAGTGGAGGAGTGACAATAAAGTATTTTCATCAATAAATTTGATTTCAAAGAAAATTGTAATTTTATGTTCTTAATTTGTAATAAGTATTTTAGAGTTACAAGTAGCTACAAATGCTCAAGTTCCACCAGTAGATGTTCAAGGTTCCAAGAATAAATTCAGTGTTCCAAAGCCACCAAAAGTTCAAAGTTCAAAGATCAAGTTCAAGGTTAAAAGAAAAAATCGAATGAAAGGTTGATTTCGAAAAAGGAAATGTGGGTCCATGTTCATTTAATGACTTTTCTCCAAGTTTAAAAGGCCCTAAGAGACCAAAAGACATTCATTCTCACTCTTCAAAATCGAGCTCTTAACTTTGCCAAGTCTGAAAACCAATTTTTGCTTCAAAAAATCGAGTTTCTGGTCCATCACTGCACTTTTCCTCAAGGTGTTATGCTTTTCAGGTGAGAAAGTTGTATTTTTTCCAAAGACGATGCATTTTTGGCAAAGCTCATTGCGCTTTTCCTTAGCTCGCTACGCTTTTCTCAATGAAGCTGCACTTTCTAACTTGAAGGCATTAAATCGGTTTTGGAGGTTTTCTGAAGGTTGTGAGTGATCAAGCATCTATTTTCAAGTAAGTTACATCCTACAAACCCCTCCTTGCAGCTCATTTTCAAAATTTTTGCGTGAAAAAATCCCATTGACCTCCATGCTATGTTTTAGTGGCTAAACCCTATTTTTAGATATTTGCAACGTTAATTTTCTCTCCCCTACTCTCTTTACCTCCCTAACACTCTTAAATCATCCCCCACAACCCTCGCATCCCTTCATTCCCCACTCTAAAATCATATTCTCTAAAATCCTATCCATACGCTGTGCTTTTCTAGGAAGCTAGACTACACCCATGTAATTAAATTACCTAGCCCATCCCCCTTGTCATTTTAACTCCCCATCACTTCCCTAAGGTTCCTAACTCCCTTACATCCTTCCCTAAATTTTCCCACACCTATCCCAACTCCCTAAACCCATCATCTTATTCCATTTCCTTCCCCTTCTCCCCTATGGTTTCAAGCAAACTAAACATCATGGAGGAAGAGAGAAACACCATGGAGGAAGAGAAAAAGACCTACAACAAAGGAGGGAGAATCTTAATGCTTGAGCCATTAGCCACCAGGTAATTGATGTCATCACCCCTAGTAGTAAAATGTTTCCATAATTTAGGTTATTTTTAGTTTTGTGAAATGGTCCAAAGAGTGCAGAGAAATCCAAATTTGACGAGGATATTCATCATAAACCTATAAAAATACCAAGTCACCATTGCAGGGTTGACATTCACCATTTCTACAGACATTATAGCAGCAGCAACAGGGATACCTAATGTAGGCGAAAATTGGTTCGAAACTTAGGATTTGGATGCCTGACTATATGAAACCTACCTCAAAGCATCCTACAAAGACAACACCAAGAAAATATTCCCTTATGGTCAGCTAATTAATCGGTTTTCTCCCTTGATAAAAATCATCATGAAATATTTCACTTGTGAGGGCAGATTCTCCAGATTGTACAAATACCATGTCATGTTACTCATTCATTTCACTAGGGTGAAATTGCTCAACATTCCCTATTATATGTACAGGACCATTGACAAGATGGCCTACAAGGCTGTAATGATCCTTTTTCAGAAAATTCAACAAGGTGCTCAAGAGAAACGTTGTATAAGTAAAACTGTGCAAAAATAGTGTAAATCAGGGCTTGGTTCCCCTTATTTATGCTATATGAGACTTATATATGGATTTACATAAAAAAAAATTTAGTTTAGACTCATTAAACAGATCTCCCAAGAACTTGACTAGCTAAAAAGCACCCAAAGAGGAAGGCTGCAGCCAAATGCAAGCACTACTTCAGAAATTGCGCAGTTTTAGCAGATGTTCAAAGGAGATCAGAAAGGAGACTTATAATTCAGTCAGAAAGAAGAAAATAAAAATTATGATAAATCCCTTTCATTATACAGTAGAATGCATGAGTCAATACATCAATAAATTTTCAGAAAAGAGAGCTGGAACACATGTAGATTTGCAGAAATGCTTCAACAACGTTATTTTTGAGGAGCTTCAATAGCTAGAAGTTACAACTCAGATCTAGGATATACATATGGATAAAAATTTAGATCTATATCAGATCTGGAAACTATATAGTTTTCTTTTCAAGATCCACTTGGAATTTTGACAAAAGCATGCATGAATAAGAGTAGATCTGAGAAACAAGTTGTAGATCTGGAAACTACTACAGTAAATTTATGAATATAAAATTTCATTACAAAGGATCAGATTTGAATAGAACATGGATCAACAATCTAATCCATGGATCACCAAGTGGAAGGAAAATCCCAACACTAGAGATCTCTGATCTAAGCTATGAACAAGACACCATGAAAACCCTCATACAGAAATAACACAGTCTACTCATGGGAACATCGTTGTAGCTCAAATGACACAAAAATTATTCTATAAAATTGCAGACCTGAAGTACAAGAGGAAGAGTCACTCTTTCAGGAGGTTAATGAACACACTCCATGAGGAAGAGGCTCCAAAAATACACTAGATCTCTGCAGATCTAGACTCCCACTTGCTGCAGCTCACAAGACAGCTCAACCCTTAAGATGAGAAGCACTGTAATGTAAGATGGAGCTTGGCCTCAAGCCTGATAGTGGTTTAATTCAGCAAAATTTCCTCCTTGAATCCTCAAAGGAAGAGGTGAAATCCCTGCATAGGAATTCCAGATACAATCCTCAACTAAACAGAAGAGAATGGTATTTGTCTAAGCAGATAAATACTCAGAAATATGATCAATCAACAACCTTCTCTTGCTGCCCTCCTTTCCCTTTTATAAGATGAGAAAGATTTTTCAAACCCTAAACCATCTTGATGAGTTAGCCATTTTCACATGAGAGGCTCCCTTATAGAAATGCGTTGTCCCTTTTGGAGATGCAATGAACCTAGACAACATTGTTGATTTGGTCAATGTTGACCCAGTCTTTAGCTCAAACCTCTTTCACACCTGCAAGTGATTATTTACATGGCCCTGATTTGTATTTGTTCACATGAGCATTGATTTATTCAGGATTTTTAGGAGTTTTACATGTCCTTCTTTATTTATTTATTCATGAAACATATATTAAAACAAAATTGGATGTTCCTCTTAGCTAAGGCTAAGTGGGAACATTACAGTCCTCCCCTCAAAAATGTTGCTTGTCCTCAAGAAACTAATAGGGTAAGAGCTGTAGTTCTTCTCCCCCTCCATTGATGGCACCATCAAGGATCAAGTTTTCATCATGGACTAAGTGCTCATCAAGCCAATACATCAAAAATTGCTCCTCCAATGCTAACATGATAGGGGCATAGTCCATCCCTTCAGGAGTGTAAAACTCAACAGAAATAAACATGGGTTAAGCAATGTCACATCTAAAACATTTATCATGAAGTACAAGATGAAGTTCCATCCCATGTGGTACATATACACTACCCACCTTTTTCCCATACAAGCCCATAAAAAATACCAATATATCATCTATGTATGGAAGCAAAATCACATATATGTAAACTGAAATTTTCACTTGAGGAGGTGGGTCACAATCCCACATAAGATACCAATGCAATGCACTCCTTGTCTTGAGTAGATCTGAGTGTGGTAAGTGGTACTCCCACCGCACCTTTGCTACATGGGTCACTTTGACATGGCTGAAAGTGATACCCAAGTTAGGTGCCTTTGGGAAGCACCCATCATAATAGAGAATCTCCCTTTGCACCTCAAGGGAGTGTCCAGATTCAGATTTCTTAGTGGCCTCACCAATGCCATAAGATCTACATGTAATATCACTCCTTGTGGGAGCCATGTCCTACATACATATGTAAGAGAATATGTCAAATCCAAAAAATAAACATGCTCCATAAGATCATATTCTTTACCATTCAATCCTCCCACACACATGGAGTTGGACATGGGAATTTCTCCTCTTTTAAGAGAAGGAAGAGATGGCTGAAATGACTCCTTCATAGAGTCCCTTGGCTGGCCCAACTCCTCATAACCATTGTACTCTTGTAAGTGTTGATGTAGTTCCTCCCAATCATAGTGCTGATGTAGTTCCTCCTCCATACCCTCCCAATCAAAACTCCTCGTGATAAGGGTGTAGATCTTTGCTGACTGCATGTAGCTAGAAAGGAACTCTTTGTGTGCTCTTTGTAGTATTTCTTTCTTAAGCTTGGAGGCTTGAGACAAGAATAATTTACCAAGATGATAGATGACCCCTTCATGGACCAAATAGCCTCCCTCTTGCTTCATGCCATCTAATATCATCCCAGTGTAAATATCTTTGGAGTACTCCACCAGGAGTTGAGATCTCCAATATGGATCTACACAACTCAACAAGGAAAGTGCTTCTGATGCATCTATGGTGGTGCTTTCCTTGTTGCTGATTACTTCTTTGACATTACACATGCAAAAATTTCTTGTGGGAAGGTTGATCCTCCTCTTTCCTTCCTCCCACATCACTGTATCTTGCTCTCCAATCCTTTCTTGATCTATTTTTGGAGTAGCACTTTGTGAGGCTTTCCCCAAAAGATCAGAATCTAATGACATTCCAAGTGGCTTTCCATGAGGTAGGAATTTTCCTTGCAACATTCTCATAAACACGAGAGAAGAAACTGTAAGATCCTTGCTTCCACTACGCAAATCCATCTCTGTTGTTTGGGTGGAAGCATTAGGTGTGGGATAAGTGTGCAAGCCTTGAATTATTTGTGGTTTCCCACTCTTCAAGTCCACCCACACCATTTGCAAGGCCTTCCAATCAGTGGTAACCTTTCCCAATGTAATCAACCACTGGACACCCAAGATGACATTGGTGTCTGGTATGTCCACTACAAAGAAGTGATCCACCAAAGTGCAGGATCCCATAGTGACAGAAAGTGATGGAACATATTGCATGCACTGCATAGTTCTATCTCCTGGGACCAAAACAGAGAACCCATCAAATGTATCAGTGGGGATCCCTCTCCTTTGCACAAGGTGAGCATCAATAAATTTTTGGGTTGCCCCACTGTCAATTAGAATAGACACTCTCTGATTCATAACCGAACCTTGTACCCTTAGGGTCAAGTACTTGGGCACTCCTCTCAAAGAAGCAAGAGTCCCACTTGTTGGAGCAAAGTCTCCCTCTTCACATCTAGATGGTGATTGATCTCCCTCCTCATCATCACGAGTGCTATGACCCCTCCAAGGTCCATCATTCCCATCTTCCTCCTCAAAATCTGAGAAGACTTCTATATAGTGTGCCCTTCCAGCATCACATCTATGTCTCGGTAGCTAAGGCTCTTAGCAAGTGAAACACAATCTCTTTTTCCTCAACTCCCTCTAGAGATCAATGTCAATAGGTTTCTTCAGTGAGCTCTCCTTGGGTGGAGCAGCTTTCCCTTCTTTCCCCATAGAAGAGTGAGGGGCTTTTCTTTGGAAAGTTGCCTTTGCTCTTGGCAAGGCATCTTGGAGATCTCTAGCTCTCTCAATGGAATCATGCAAAGGTTCCCCTAGGCCATCAATGAACATGTAGACCCTCCTTGCTACTGATATATCAGGGACCATTACTTACAATCTTAGGAATTTAGAGATATAGGCCTCTGCATCTTTTGTCTGCTTCAACTTTTCCAGGCTTATAAAAGGCGCCTCAGATCTTTCCGATCAAATCTCTCCACTAGTATTCTAGTGAAATCAACATAGGTAGACACATTGATGTGTCCCAATGTATATATTCCATGGAACCACCAGTTGTGGGCTTCACCCTCAAAGTGCAGCGCAAAAATCTTGATGGCTTCTACTTCAGGGACTTTATTCAACTGGAAATAGATATCCAGCTTCCCCACCCATGCTTTGGTAGAACAATAGGATGATCCATCGAAATTGGGAAAAAATAACCTGCCCATATTGTGGTGTCTCCCATGAAAGAAACCACCATCTCTATACTGCTGCCATGGTCTCCTTCGGTCCTTGAGATGGCAAAAGTCTTGGAAGCTCAAGTTATCCTTGAACCTCTGACTTTGTGAATCATATTATACAAAGTAACCTTCTAGGGAGGTTGTCTCTTGTAGTCCTTCATTCTCTACAGCCAAGAATGTAGGCATAGTAGAGCATTGTGAGGCCTGTGGAGCTTGTGGCAAGCTCACAGGTTGACCAATCCCATAATGAGACATGTCAGAACTTTCTCCTTAGTGGAACCTCCCAAGGGATTCCCTCATTATATCAACCCTCATCTCTTTTATATCCTTGGAAAGGTATTTCATAGCCTTCAAGAGAGTTTTTTCAAACTCCACTTCTTCCTTATCCTTATCATTCAAAGATTCAAGGGCTTTCCCCTTGTCTTGACCCTTGTCAAGATCATCAGTGGTGTAGTCATACTTTCTATGACTTCTATTTTGGTACATCCTCTCCCTCTCAGTGGGAGGATCGTATTATTTGAAATGCAGCATGATTGGTGCTCTAAGGCAAGCACAAGCTATGCTAAGAGTGGAGCTCTGATACCACTGTAATGATCTTTTTTCATGAAATTCAACAAGGTGCTCAAGAGAAACGATGTATAAGTAAAAATGTGCAAAAATAACACGGATCAGGGCTTGGTTCCCCTTATTTATGTTATATGAGACTTATATATGGAGTTCCATAAAAAAAAAAATCAGTTTAGACTCATTAAACAGATCTCCCAAAAACTTGACTAGCTAAAAAGCACCCAAAGAGGAAAGCTACAGCCAAATGCAAGCACTACTTCACGAATTGCATAGTTTTAGCAGATGTTCATAGGAGATCAGCAAGGAGACTTATATTTCAGTCATATAACAACAAATAAACATTATTCTTAATCCATTTCATTATACAGTAGAATGCATGAGTCAATACAACAATAAATCTTCAGAATAGAGAGCTCAAACACATGTATATTTGCATAAATGCTTCAACAACGTTATTTTTTAGGAGCTTCAGCAGTTGGAAGTTATAACTCGAATATAAGACAGATCCTTGGATAAAACATCAGATCTATATCAGATCTGGAAACTATATATTTTTCTCTTCAAGATCCACTTGGAATTTTGACAAAAGCATGCATGAATAAGAGTAGATCTGAGAAACAAGCTGTAGATCTAGAAACTGTGGCAGTAAATTTCTGAATATAACATTTCATTACAAAGGATCAAATCTAAATAGAACATGTATCATCAGGCTAATCCATGGATCACCAAGTGGAAGGAAAATCCCAACACCAGAGATCTCTGATCTAAACTATCAACAAGACACCATGAAAACCCTCATACAGAAATAACGAAGTCTACTCATGGGAATAGTGCTGTAGCTCAAATGACACAGAAAAATACTGTAAAATTGCAGATCTGAAGTATAAGAGGAAGAGTCACTCTTTCAAGAGGTTAAAGAACACACTCCATGAGGAAGAGGCTCCAAAAATACACTATATCTCTGCAGATCTAGACTCCCACTTGCTGCAGCTCACAAGATAGCTCAACCCTCAAGATGAGCATTGATGTAATGTAATATGGAGCTTGGCCTCAACCCTGATAGTGGTTCAATTCAACAAACTTTCCTCCTTGAATCCTCAAAGGAAGAGGTGAAATCCCTGCATAGGAATTCCAGATAAAATCCTCCACTAAACAATAGAGAATGGTATTTGTCTAAGCAAACAAATACTCAGAAATATGATCAATCAAAAACCTTCTCTTGCTGCCCTCCTTTCCCTTTTATAAGGTGAGAAAGCTTTTACAAACCCTAAACCATCTTTATGAGTTAGCCGTTTTCACATGAGAGGCTCCCTTATAGAACTGCGCTGTCCCTTTTGGAGATGCAATGAACCTAGACAACGATGTTAATTTGGTCAATGTTGACCCAGTCTTTAGCTCAAACCTCTTTCACACCTACAAGTGATTATTTACATGGCCCTGATTTTTCTTTGTTCACATGGGCATCGATTTATTCAGACTTTTTTGGAGTTTTACATGTCCTGCTTTATTTATTTATTCATGAAAGAGAAATTAAAAAAAAATTGAATGTTCCTCTTAGCTAACGATAAGTGGGAACATTACAAAGGCACATTATAGAGAGTATGAGCTTTACATGAACATTTTTTTCATCATTCACTCATCAAAATCATTATCCTTCATTGCCTCAAATAGCTGAAAATTGCATGAGAATCTTTCATTGAGGTATAGGTGTTGACATCACCACCCAATAAGCCCACTAGACCTATTCCACCATCAAAATAAGTTTCTCAAAAAGAAATTAGGTCATCTAGCAGGGCTGCAGTTAAGAAAAGAAAAAAGGACAAAGACATCAGAAATTATCAAAGAGGACATAGGAAAGTGTTTAATCCACAAATTGTGGAAGGGGCCTTTCCTTCTACATCAACAAAGCAGGGATATCATAAGCAGAAAGAGACAACTATCCAAGAGAAGGAAGCCCTTCACCATCAAAATGATATGGTGGACTTGGAGTCCTAAGATGAATAGGAAACCCGAAACCTGGTCATCAAAGAAAAAGATGCCAAAATCAAATAGCTGTAAGACAATTTGGAAAGGTCCAAATTTGTTATCTCCTTCCTTGAGAAAGAAAAAAAATAGTTGAAGGTGTTATCACCCAAAAAAATGAAGCATCATTTGACAAGGTTAAATAGGTTCATGTCTCAAAAATTGGGTTATAAGATTCATTTTTTTATATGCTTGGTCAAGGGAAATATTGATTTTTTCTTGTTTAAGTTTACCCTAAGGTCTAAACCCACTCATTTTCAATCTCCCTCATGTCACATCACTCATCATTTTCTGACTGATTTCAATTTCCAAGGTTTTTGTACTGAAAATGCCATTTTAGCCAAGAAACCACAGTTTTGTAGCGAAATACACTGTGAAAAATCACTTTTCGCTACGAAACTGCTGATAGTTTCATAGCAAAAACAACGAAATTAACACTAGAAATGCTACGAAAGCATAGTTTCATGTTTCTCTTGTCAGTATAGCTGTTAGGTGTCAGAAAATCATTGGGAAAGGGTAAGTTAGATGCTATTTGAGTCATGAAGGGATAAAATCAAGGTACATGCTAAAGTCTATAGTCATCATGATCAGTTTAGGTATATATGAGTCATCATAAGGTCATGAGGAGACATCAAAACTTCAAATCCTTTCCTAATTCAGTCATTTCTCATTTCTCATTCCTTCTTGCGTGATATTGAGCTCTGGAGAGCTAGTGCACTAAGCCAAAGTTGTGGCTGGTGTTTTCAAAGGTTTACATTGAGCATCATCAAGCGAGGCTACAATTCATCAAGCGAGGCTATAATTCATCAAGCGAGGCTGTGAAGACATTGAAGAAACCATGGCAAAGAAAAGAAGGACAAACAAGGGTGTTTAATGCTTGAGATATGAACCTGCAGACATGAATTTGATCAATGAAGACCCAACAATAGTGGAAGTATTCAGAAGTACAGGTTGCCTACAGTTTTGTGAGAAATTACAAGGTTTCCATACACAGGTTTCCAAAGAGTTTGCTTTGAATTTCAGTGGAACAGCCACCAAAGTGGGAATGCTAAATTTCTCCATTGACACACCAGAGGTTATTGTATCCACTACAAGGATCCCAAGAGGATAGGAGAAGTGGTTCAAAGGTTTCAAGTTTAATATGGAGCAGTGAAAATAATTCATGAAGCCTAAAAAAAGTGAAATGGATCTCACCATTTCTGTTCCAAGGAGCTGCATAAAAGACAACTATTCAAAATTGTTGCTCATCATCCAAAAGTACTTTACTTGTGAAGGGATATACCACAAAATATACTTACATCATTTCAAATTACTTCTGCACTTTACTGGTAAGATTTCCCTTGATCCGCCTTTCTATTTGCATAGAATTTTTTCAAAAATGGCAGATAAGGTCCAAGAAAAGTTTTAAGGGAGTGAGACTTCATTATTTAATCATGTTTTAATGAAGTTATTGGTCTTAGATGAACTCCAAAGGTTAGGCAGAGACTCATCATCATTTTTGTTTGTTAGTGGTTTTGATTTGGATGCTCTTACTCCTTCAAGAACTTCTAAACCTAAGAAGATTCCATCACCATTAGCAACATAGCATAGTGAACCATTGATAGAATAACCAAGTGAACTTGCAAGAGTAGAATCAAGTGAGTAAATTATGAGGGAGCTAGAGAAATTGTAGATTTTTGACACACCAAATGTCCCACCTGCAAAACATAAGTCAAAGGTGGTTAAACCTGCAAAACAAAAACAAGATGTGAGTAAACAAGAAACAAAATGGAGGACAAGGAGTCAAACAATGGTTTTAGAAGAGAAAATAGTGGCTGTAGAAAACAGAGCAATAGCTAAAGGAAATCTTGAAGATATCTTACATGCCATTGACATAGAAGAAACTACTATAGTCTAGGCTGAGGACATAGATGAAGGTGGACAAAAGCTAGAAAGGGCTAAATCTGCAAATAAATTAGAATTTGAGGGAGAGGATGCAACTTTCATGTTCCAATAAAGAAAGCCTATGACAAGGCATGCTAGGAAACTTTTAGAGAGAAGTAAAGAGCTCCCACCACCTACTGACACAATATAACCACCACAGGAGGTCATTGACCTTTCATCACCTGTAAAGAAAGATAAAATTAGCAAATCAAACAAAGGAAAAGAGAAGGTGATGGAAAAAATAGAGTTGCAGCTCCTTGAAGAAAAATTGAAATTGGGCAATCATGGAATTGCTGTTATTAAAAGAGAAGCAAGGAAACACAGTGTAGAGAAGGTTCAATTTGAAAATATGAAGGCAATTTGGAAAGAATAGGTTGACACTGTTTCCAAGACTTTGAATAACACACAACAGATTATCAAATGGACCATTCCAGTAAGGAAAGAGGCCAGGCATGTCAAGAGGATGAACACACATCTAAAAGCCACCAATAGAAGATTGAAAGACTAGGTTAAGGACCTCCAGGAGCAACTTGAACTATTTCAAGAAGAGTTAGAGAAAAAAGGCCTTAAAATGATAGTGCTTGAAGAGGCAATATCTCAACCAATTATAAATGAGGAAGAAATGCCTCAAGTATCATAAAGTGAGTTGGTTTATGATTGCTAAGGCTAATGATAGGTTAAAAATAAGGTTTTGGCACTTATGAGGTTCATTTTTCAAGTTATACAAAAATTTGGATTTTCAGCACTTTTCAGTAGTTTCATAGCATGCCTGGGCTTGAAGGACAACAAAACGCTACGAAACTACTGTAGCTATTCTTTTTCCTTTTTGAACTAGTTTTGATAGTTTCTAGAATGTGAAATTTGTGTGGGAGATTTGTCTAACGATGATGAAGACCATGCCAAAGGAAGGAATAAAAAATATTGAGGGTAAATGATATTTTTGCAGCGCTACGAAAGTACGCTATAAAACTCCCTTACTTTCGTAGCGTACTGTGTTGAAGCTCTTTTAGCAAGTTTTGGAGCATTTTCAGACATCTGGATCTTATCTAAGAGTTAAAGAACCATGACAAGTAGTTATTTAGCAATCAAAGACCACGAAATGAAGATAAATTAGCAGCCAAAGCATTTGTGGAAGAAGAAGATTAGTTTGCCTAAAAAACAGGATTTTGTTTCCAGTTTTATAGGAGGTTAAATTAAGTGGTCATGTAATGATGAGCCCCATCATCCCAATTCAAACATGTGAAAGCATACTTGTCAAAGATGTAATTGCTTTAGAGGACAAGGTTGTTAAATGTAATAATGATTAGTTTGAGTCCTAGCTGGATAAGGACTGTCAAGTAGGATAGTTGTCATTTTGTCATTAAGTAGATGTTTGTGGTTATGCAAGGTGTCATTAGGAAAAAATTCGATGAATCTAGTCAGGAGGCAGATCATATCATGCTGTAACAAGTCTATTAAAGGCCATTGAGTCGAACTTCTCAATGGTTGGATATTTTTTGGCAAAGAAAAAATTATATAATTTGACTGTTTCAGTAATACAAAGATTTTTTACTTGACCAACCTGAGATTATGATTTATTTTTTAGTGCCTACCTATCTTATCTATACCTTTTATATATCCCACTTGTAGTGGTTTTCATTTATAATACTCAAAATTCATTCATGTAATGCTCTGACTTCCTTTATAGATGAATTGACTGTGCATTTTCTTGTTTCATGCGTGTGTGTACTACTTCTAAAAACGATTACCTGCCTCATCTTCCATGTCAAGTAAGCTCAGTATTGAATCAATGAAAGTGTTGTCTCCATAAGCCCAATGTTTTCATACTGGTACTATTTCAACCTACACTCATCACAAGAAATTTGTTTCCCAAATAGAGTTAGCCATCTAAACACATCTTTATTCAATATCATTAACCCTTTGAGAGAGCCATCTCAGACTAAAGAGGCTAAGCTTCAGTCAAAATATTGGTTTGAAACAGTTACATGAGATTGTCTGATTAGCAGCCTATCAGGTGCAATTTTGTGATAACAGAAGGAAAATCAAGTACTCTTGGAAATGGACTTGTTGAAAGCTAAGAGGAAAAATGTCAAAGGCAAAGCAATGATTGGACATGATAAGCCTGATGAGGATGAGGCTTAAACCACAAGGAAAATACCAAGAACAAGGGGCCTAAAAAGAGCATTGGAGTAGGAAAAACAACAGGAGGCACTTCTTGTAGAGGAACTCACCTTTGAGGAAAGGATTGCCATGGAAATTAATGAAGATAGGGAAGTTTGGCTTGACAAAGTAAACATATACCTGGAGAATCTCCTTCAAAAACCCAACAAGGAAAATCATGTGTTGAGGCACATGGCTGATCACTACCATAAAAGAAACAATTTTTGTAATATCAAGGTTAAGCAATTGCAGGATAAGCTTAAGGAAACCCTAATCAGCCAAAAAGAGAAGAGTAAACTTGAATTGCTTGCTGATGACTCCTTGGTAGCATGACACACTTCATCAGGACCTCATTCAACAATTTGAAATTTTTTTGGGCAGGTTTTTGACATTTTGGTCAAATTTTATTAGTTTTTTGCATAGTTAGCCTACAAAAAGCGCAGCTTGGGCCACTTGCGATTTTTCTGGGAGCCTCCAAATGAAGAAAAAATAGTGGGGCTGGATAGATAATGGCCTCTACATCACATTTTTACTACTGGCACTCCAAAATCTGAGCTCTTGATAGGTGGACAAGCCCAAAAACCACCTAAAAAGCACCTTTCTGCCAATGTTTTCAGCCTCACACTCCGCTTTTTTACTAGTCTTGGGAGAATTCACTTTTGAGGGGCTTAACTCCATCATTTTCAATGCTTAAGGACATTTTGGAAAACTAGACAGGAACATATTTCCAATGGGATATCTTGGGCTCAATTTGGACTTCAAAAACATAGTCCAAAATCATCTTGAATGTCACGTTGTAATTTTTTCACTCACTCTGCGTTTTTCCAGTTGCATGTTATCTTCAGAAATTCGAGTTTTTCTTAGTTGGTTGATGAGTTTCATGAAATTTTACTGATGTAAATGTGTAAATAAAATGTAATTTTGTCTATTATAGTTACTATAGGTATATAAATCAAGTAAAATTGTATTTTTGGGTCAAGTGAATAAGTCTCACCAACATAGGGAAAGTTTGTTGATCTCTCTAGTCATTAGGATTCTAGTCGAGGATCTTGGGGAACAACTCCACAAGTCATGGATTCAACCCCTGAGATTGGGGGAAGTTTCTTCTGGTTTATATCTTTGATTTTATTCATCATTTCAAGGGTTGGATGCTGTGTAGTTAAGATTTGGAACATTAGTGTATTCAATGATTTTGGTAGGAACTAATAGACAAAGTTTGCAGCTATTTCGGTGGGATTCATGTGGTATGTGTTTTAGCAGTGTTACCTATTATGTTTTCATATGTTTTAAAGTATTTTTCCTTGCATATTAATTTTCATATATTAATGTGATTGATTTCTAAGTTGATAAGAATAATTCATTATTTTGATGCTCTGATTTGGAGAAGATATCACAATTATGTTTCACTTTCTTTTGATATAAACAAATTCATAATTCCTATGCTCATTTTGAAACCATATCATTGTATCACAGACATCGAGATACCTTGAAGTGATAAATTGTGTGCGTAAATTGCCCTATCAAATCTCAGCAATTTTGATTTTTAGATCCCTGACCTAGTTTTTCCTCTACCTAATTTACCATTCAACACCAAATAAAAATCAATCAAACCCTAGAGCCTACTATACCTAGTCGAAAATCTTCATTATCCAGTCAATTTGGCTATGATCTCATGTAGAGAGCTCTCTCCATCCTAGTAGGGCTAGCTACTAGGTCAAAGCGGTCTGTGGTTACCTTTGCTGGTCTCCTTCTCAGCCTTCAAAGATCCGGTGGAGTGATAACACCAAGAATAACTGGAAATATATACATAACTTAACCATAATTCATTGATTCGGCACAAATAACCACAAGATTACAAAACCATACGTATATGCAGTGGAATAAACATAAAACATATTTTCAATTACTTATTTTTGAATGTTGTCAACTCGCTATGGATATCTGATGCTCCACCCTATTGTCACTCCCCTCGTTTCCTAAGGCTGAAAATGGAATTGAAGGAAGTAACCTCAAATCAATGTTTAGGTCTGGTAGCTAGCCCTATCAAAACCAGATAGGGCTCTCTCAATGTCACTTTTACAATCAATTAAAGGACTTGAGATGTAATGACCTTAGGCTAGGTATAAGCTTAGTGAATTAGGGTTTTGTTTTGAGTTTTTGCTGGATAGGAATGACAATCAAGGAACTAGGTCTAGGTTTTAGGTTTGATTTCAAAACTTTAGTTGCAGAGATGAAGATGAGGCTAGGTAGTTATACTTAAGAACATACTTTAATTGTCATTTTTTCTAGGGGTTGAAAAGAGAGAGAGCTATAATGAGCATGAATACATGAGTTCATTCATCAGAAGAGGAGAAACACATTCATGAAAATATTATAAAACGGAGCATGAAAATAAATATTTATGTTCATAGACTCATTAGATAATCATGTAGAATCATACATGTGATGGAAAGAAAACATAAACTCAACTTGATAGTGTTACTAAGAAAAAAAATGCTAATAAGCATACCACTAGAGTCCCAAAATTATAGTTGCAACATGTCTTTGATTTTACTGAAAAATTTTGTACAATAGCTCCACATTGCAAATAACAACTATCCAACCACTAAAATGACTTGGGTTGGACTACATATAGAAAATAGAAGTGATGCCACCTCATTGGATCGAAACCTGATCTAAAATACATCATAAATTCACCCTATGAGTCATTACCTATAATTTAGGGAAGTTGGAAACAATCCCTCAAAATTTAGCTAATAAGTAGGAGTGTATGTCTCCTTTCTTAATTACGTGATTCCTCCACGATGAGAGGAAAAAAAAAATCTCTTATCCAAAATACACCTCATAGGACAAATCCAACCTCGAAATTTGGGCCATTCTAGCCTGAGAATTGTCCAAAAGGAATCCAAGGTAGAAGCGTCATGCCAGTTAGCAGAAGCATTGTGCCTCCCAGTAGAAGAATCATGTCACTTTTATGGTAATTTTGGCTAACCTTAAGAAATCCATTTGCAAATATGAAGATTGGGAAAGGTAGCCCTATGTGTCATTTTTCCATCCCAACCTTAAAATTGATAAAATAACTCCTTTAAGGCCTTCAAAAATCCATTTTCCCAACCTTACTCCAGAAGTGTTGCGCAGAGGCAAAAATAGTGGCAGAAACATGACAAATCTGGTTTTTTTGGGGTTTTCTCCAAAACTGGGGGGTTTCATCAAAACCTGAGACCATATCTAGAAATTATATGTCAAGAGCTATCCATCCATGTAGAAAAATACTCATTTGGAGGCTCTTATGAAAAGCATTGCGTTGCTGCATGACGCTTTTGTAAAGGTGAAATTGCCAAAATTGCCAAAAAACCAAAATTTTCCGAACTTTTTCTCCTGAAATAGGGCTCAAAGATGGATCAATATCTCTCTAACCATAATGTTTTTTGAAAAAATTAGAGAGGTATTTTTTATTTGGCATGTTATGAACTAACACTTCCTCCAGTTCTCCAAAATACTTTCCCATTTGTTGAGAATCCAAGTTTGAAGTTGGTTACTAAAATTTTTAGAAGCATATTTCACTCTAAGCAAAAGTGTCACACCACTTTGAGCGGGAGTTTGGAGGCCTTCCAAGAGGGGTTTTTGGCTGCAAGTGGTATGGATGGAAATATTAGGATTTCTGCTACATAATGGAGTCATCAAGCATTGAAAAACCCTGCTCCAAGCCTCTGAATACTTGACTTTAAGACAACATCCAAAAGTGTAGAAAAATGACATGGAGCAATTGTACTTTGGGAATTTCTCTCAAATGATAACACCCATGAATAAAATTAAGGAGGTTTGTTTTCTTGGGTATATTATTGATAAAAACCTCTTTCATTTTTGTCAAATTCATCTTCATTTCTTTAGAAAGTAAATTTTAAGTAGGACTTTCCTTATGTCAAATGTAAACCCTAGCAAATGATCACAAAGCTTTGAAAATGATGCCATGGGTCTGATTTGGCTCAAACTAGGAAAATTGAACTCCCTTATTGGGCCTTTCTCTTCTTATATTCCATTATTTTTTTCAGCAAAAGAAAACCATAGCTTGTTGTGAAGGAAAGGAATGGTGAAAACTAGGAAAACAGGGGAAAATTGGGCAGCAAGTTTAGGGAGGGAAATGGAGGGGATAGGAGTTAGTGAAAAATTTGAAAAAAATAGGGGAGATAGGGTAGTGTGTTAGGAACACAGTATAGGTTGAAGTTTTGGAAATGGAAAATGGAAAGAGGGCAAAAGGGCCTAAACACAAAGTTTACCTAATATCTTTGCAAAAGCGTAGTGAGAACTAAATTTTGAGTGAAAATGATAGTTATGAGAGGTATGAGTGATATGTATAGATTTGGTAAGGTATATGAGTGATGTGTGAAATTTTGTATGTGATGAAACTAGGGATTTTCCATTGAAACAAGCTAAACATCAATGGAACCAAAAACGTAGTTGAAAACCCTAGAAGAGGGAATCCACCATTTGTTGAAGAAATTCACTTGAATGAGAGGTGAGGGATGATCACTTACTAACTTAGGAGCATCTCAAAATTTATAAATGTTGAATTGATCCTTCTCGTTACTCCTTTGGATTTATTTTCTAATTTTATAACTCCCAATGAAGGTGATTTGAATGGTGAAAATGACTTTTATTTTCCTTCTTTGCTTGACATTATTGGCATTATGATGGTGAAACAAAAGAAACCTAGACCATGACCTGGATGAGGGTATGTTGACTGATCTATGACCCTAGGTGATGATGAATGAAATGATCTTTAATTTTATAAGGTCCACGAGTGAATGGAGGGAGCAAAGCTGACCTAGACAACAACTAATTATCACATTTTATTTGAAAACTTATTTGAAACTATAAATTTTGACCTAGGACCCTATCAACTAATCTTCAAAGAGTACATTTCATCACCATTGAGTGATATACACTAACATTGGCTCCAACTGGGGATTGAATCTCCTTTAGGAGATGTCAAGAACATCGTGGAATAGGCAGCCTCATCCATTGGGAAATGGAGTAAAAAATAAAACACTAGACACTCAAATGACTAACTGAAACAAAAAATGACCTTGACTCAAAAACTTGACTAATGACTAAACTTAGTTATGGAAACATACCATCGGGATCTTAGGGACTTTAGTTTGGGATTAAAATATCGATGATAACTACCCACCTACTAAAGATATATATACAATCATGTGATATGATCCATCTAGTTCAACCAATCCAAAAAATGGCTACTTACTTGAATCTTTCTCACACTTTCCTCGAGTAGGAAAAAGGACCAAAATATATGTAGTTCAAACTGTCCACTGAACATGTTCTCATGATGCATAAATACAAGAAGATTCATCTTCTAATATGGCTGCAACAAAATGACCAAAGGATCATGAAGAACATGCAACATAATCCATTCTTGAATGATTTAAAATAGGAAAAAAAACCTCCTTCCAAACTGTTGTTTTGTCTATGTGTTGAAACTAATCACCTTCATTAATGAATGCTGGAACATCGACCTTTATTAATGGCTATAACAAACTGGCAATAGGGTCTTAAAAATCATGCGAAAGGCCTTTAAAATGTTCACCCATAACTTCATTATCATTATAAAAGTGAATGAGTGTGACTTGATTAACTAAATCTTCCTTCATATCATTTCCAAAACAAGACTCTGAATGTTCATGAAAGGCTTCAATAGGAGAAATCATATCATTATTCACAAACATAGATTTTTGATCATTCAAATAGGCAATAAGACATTCTGGGACAAAAACTTGTGTATCAAAAAATTGTTTGTCATTCTTTGTAAGCACATCCTCATGAAAATCTTCAAGTATAAGAGCCATATCATGTATATTGGGATTGTTTGTTTGTGGATCAAACAATTATATTGTAGTCTCATTAGATAATTATTTTAGAAGACTATCATCTTTATTTTTATGATGGAAAACAATCTCTGACAATTGATCCTCTTGCAACTATGGAATACTGTCTACATGAATTAATTCACTACTTACGCCTTGATCACATAAAAACTGAGAAGTTGGCTGCAAATTTTCACTTATCTCTAGAGAAAGGACATGGATATCTACATCAAGTTCTTTATTGATTTCATCTTCAGCTAAAAGAGAAACTGTTTATGGTTGTAACTTTTCTACATCTTGTAAGTCCTCTTGATCATTATGAAAACTAACCTGAGAAGAGAATTCATAAATTTCCTCTAACATATCCTCATCACCCATAAGATCTATATCTTCATCAATAATTTCAATATATTGAATAAAATCCTCAAAATGATAACAAAAATTCTGTACCAACAACAAAGATGGATAATACTCTTTATAATTTTCGAAGAAAAATCAATGAAAATCCTTTAAACAACATATACTTGTTGGTCTCAACCATTCATACCATATTGTTGCTCTTTTTCCAGAGTAGCCATAAATATCTTCATTAAGAAATCCTCAGGAAACTTAACTTTAGGTCTACGTACATGCATATGAAACTTAATCAAGTGCATGGAAACATCATCTTTATTTTCATCTTTGAACATGGGAAGATAAGATAACCAATCAAAATGAGGCATAGGATTTGGAATGCCAGGGATATGAGACCGATCCATAGGAGCATACCTTATAGAAGTTGAATCCATATTGAAAATAGAGAAGTCACCAAAATTTTCTTAAAGCTACCAGTTGTTGAACAATGGAGTCACCATGGAAACTCTGAACTTTTCGATTCTTCAACACTAGAGTCACCAGGTGAAATATGCACAACCTTTCTTGTGCCTAACCACTGTTCAACATCATAAATCAGATCTAATAATTTTCATTATTTCTCGGGAAATATTTAACCTTCGTTCCCTGGTAGTGGTGCCAAAATTTTTATCACCCCCCCTGTTTCCCAAGGCTGAGAATGGAACTGAAGGAGGTAATATCAAACCAATATTTAGGTCTAGTAGCTAGCCTTACCAAAGCTAGAGAGGGCTCTCTATATGTCACTTTTACAGTCAATGAAATTACTAGAGATATAATGATCTTAGGCTAGGTATAAGATCAGTGAATTGGGTTTTTTTTGAGTTTTTTCTAGATAGGAATGATGGTCAAAGAACCAGGTCTAGGTTTTAGGTCTGATTTCAAAGTTTCTGTTGGATATATGAAGATGAGGATAGGTAGTTATACTTAGGAACATAATTTAATTGTAATTGTGTATAGGGTTTGAAAATATAGAGAGGGTCAGAATGAGCATGAATATATGAGCTCATTCATAAAAAGAGGAGAAACACATTCATGAAAATCTTATAAAAAAGAGCGTGAAAAGCAAGATTTCTATTCATAGACTCATAAGATCATCATATAGAAGCATATATGTGATGGAAATAAAACATAAAAATTCAACTTGATGGTGTTACCGATAAAAACAATGTTAATAATAATACCACTAGAGTTCCAAAATTATAGCTGCAACATATCTTTGATTTTGCTGAAAAAGATTATACAATAGCTCCACACTACAAATAACAACTATCCAACCTATAAAATGACTTGAGTTGGACTACATATAGAAAATATAATGGGTTCCACCTCATTGGGTAAAAATATGATCCAAAATACATCATAAATGCATGCTATGAGTCATTACCTAGAATTTAGGGAACTTATCCGCCCAAATTTAGTTAATAACTAGGAGTTTATGTCTCCTTGATTAATTACATGATTCCTCCACAATGAGAGGAAATAAAAAAACTCTCTTATCCCAAAGAAACCTCATAGGACAGTTGCAACTTCGAAATTTGGGCCATCCTAGTTTGAAAACTGTCCAAAAGGAATCCAAGACAGAAGCGCCACACTAGTTAGCAGAAGCGTCATGACTACCAATAGAAGCGTCATGCCACTTTGAGGGCAATTCTCGCTGAACTTAAGGCATCCATATGAAAATATGACGATTCATATAGGTAGCCCTATGTGTCCTCTTTCTATTCCAACCTTCAAACTGAGAAAAAACCTCTTAGAAGGCCTTCAAAAATCCATTTTCCCAACCTTACTCCAAAAGTGCCTTGCAGAGGGAAAAACAGTGGCAAAAACATGAAAAAGAGGGTGTCTTTTGGGGTTTTCTCCAAAACTAGGGGGTGTCATAAGAACATGAGACCATATATGGAAATAATATTTCAAGATATATCCATCCATGTAGAAAAATCGTCATTTTGAGACTCTGAGGAAAAGCGTCACGCCATTGTGTGACGCTTCTGTAAAGGTGAAATCGCCAAAATTGCCAAAAATCCAAAATTATCCAAAATTGCTCTGTAGAAATAAGGCTCAACGACGGATCAATAAATATCCAAAAATAACTTTTTGTGAAAAACTGAGAGAGGTTTTTGTTCTTTGGCATGTTGTGAAACAACACCTCATCCATTTTTCCAAAATAATTTCTCATGTGTTCAGAATCCAAGTTTGAAGTTGGTCTCTAAAATTTGCAGAAGCATAGTGCACTCTCAACAGAGGCATCATGAAAATTTGATAGGGAGTTTGGAGGCCTTTCCAGAGGATTTTTTGGCTGAAAGTTGTATGGTTGGAAATATTAGTATGTCTTATACATAATGGAGTCATCAAGCACTGCAAACCCCTATTCCAACCCCCTGAAATATTGACTTGAAGAGAACCTGTCTAAAAGTGCAGAAAATGACCGAGAGCAATAGTATTTTGTGTATTTCTCTCAAATCATAACATGTGTGCATACACTGGAGGAGGTTTTTGTTATTTTGTCTATTATTGAAAAAAAACTCTTTCACTTTTTTCAAATTCATCTTCGTTTCTTCAAAAAATAAATTTTAGGTAGGAATGTCCTTGTGTGCAATGTAAACCCTAGCAAATGATCACAAAACTTTGACAATGATCCCATGGGTCTAATTTGGCTCAAACTTGTAAACTTAGCCTCCCTTATTGGGCCTTTCTCTTCTCACCTTCCATGATGTTTGTGAGAAAAAAAGAAAGCCCTAGGTTGCGTGAAGGAAAGGAAGTGTGAAAACAAGGAAAACATGGGAAAATGGGGCAACAAGTTTAGGGAGGGAAATGGAGGGTATAGGAGTTAGGGAAAAATATGAAAAAAGTATGGGAGATAGGGTATTGTGTTAAGAACACAGTATAGGTGGAATTTTTGGAAATGGATAAGGGAGAGAGGGCAAAAGGGCCTAAACATAGATTTTATCTAGTATCTTTGCAAAAGCTTAGTTAGAACCATGGTTTGAGTGAAAATGATAGTTATGAGAGGTATGAGTGATATGTAGTGATTTGGTAAGGTATATGAGTGATGTGTGAATATTTTTATGTGATGAAACTATGGATTTTTCGACTGAAACAATATAAAAATCAATGGAAACAAAAAAATAGTTGAAAACCCTAGAAGAGGGAATCCACCCTTTATTGAAGAAATTCACTTGAATGAGAGATGAGGGATGATCACTTAATGAATTAGGAGCAATTGACCCTTGAGAAATTCTGAATTTACCCTTATCGATGCTCCTTTGGTTTTATTTTCTTATTTTATAACTCCCAATGAAGGTGATTTGAATGGTGAAATTGACTCTTATTTTCCTTCTTCACATGACATGATTGGAAATATGATGGAAAAACAAAATAAACCTAGACCATGAACTAGATGAGGATATTTTTACTAATGTATGACCCTAGGTGATGATGAATGAAATGACCTTGAATTTTCTAATGGCCACAAGTGAATGGAGGGAGGAGCGCCAACCTAGAAAACAACCAATGATCAAATTTTATTTGAAAACTTATTTGAAAATATAAAATTTGACCTAGGGCCCTATCAAATAATCTTGAAGGAGTAAATTTAATCACTGGTGACTGACAGAAGCTAGAAAACCCAACCATATATTTCATTATTTGTTATATTTCAACAACTGGTCACCCCCGATTCAGGGTTGCAACTCCACATAAAACAATAATGGTAAAACATCCAAATATCATGGCCAAAATGTAAACCCAACATAGAGGCTACTCTAGGGCTCCAAGAACCTTCCAGGATAATTACCAAGTTTCCAACCCAACGATCGTGCTATTCTAAGGCTCCAAGCATGTTCCAGGCCATAAACATGGCCAAAACCATAGAGCACTAGGCTCCTAGAGCCAACATAAAGGCTCATGTCATAACAAGATGCATCTAGTTCAATGTAGTTAACTTAATAATTGCATCTTGGCCAGCTCAAGAGTCCAACCCATAGGACTCCCTGACCATAAGTCACATAGACTTAGTTTTTCCTCCTTTAATAAATATCTTTCTCCTTTATTAAATATTATAATATCACAATTCCAACCGTGGAGCCATGATTCCCTCATACTTTTTATATCTCAGCCTTCCAACAACCATTATGTGCTTATTAATATTCGTAAATTAAATTTTTTTACCACATCAAATATATGCATATAAAACATAACCATGTGTGAATACTGACCTCAACACATAAACACAAATACACATGGGTGTATCATCCTAGACATAACTCTCGGCTCACCATCCTAATCAATTATGTTCTAGGTCATTAGCCTAATAATTATGGTCCTATGACCCATTACATAGGTGCATTTCCCTTAATCATATTCGTAAGTTGGCCCATTAGCCTAACAGGTACATACCGTTAGTGTCAGAATATGCATTCTGCCATCAATGATCAAAATCACTCTTTTCATTCTAATTTTAGGTGTCCCACTCTGAATTTTTTATTTCATTCCATTAGGTCATGCTAAAAAGATTTCACTGATGTTATTCCTAGTCATAGAACCTCACTCTCCCTCAAAAAAATCACATTTGTTGGCCCACCTTCATGTCTAGCTGAGCATAAAAACACATTTGAAAAGCTCATTTCAATATGTCTTATCTCAGTCAAAGTCAATCATGCAAGTCAATCCATTCAAGGTCCCATTAGGTCATTGGGTTTCAATTTTCAAGGTCTAAAAATGCACCATTTCATCTTAATAAGGTCAGAAAAAGGTGTGAGAGTGACTCAATAAACATTTCATTTTCATCTACATAAGATTATCAGCATGTAAATATGATATTTTTAAATTTGTAATTTTGATTTTTATGTTTTTCATATCAAAATGCAATTTTGATATGAAAATAGAGATGTTTTTTATTTTTAAAATTTTAATGTAATTTTATGCTTTATATATGTAATAATTTCAATCCCAAGCTTCCAACTCAAAATACACATGCCAAACTAAAAGAGAGAACCCTCAAACTCTAGCAACTCCATCCTGCAAAAGAGAAAAATCAGATGAAAGGGTAATGAGCAAAGGCCTTCAAAAAGTGAAAAAAGACATTAGAAAAGTGGGTTTTCAAATTCAAATACAAATTCACATTTATATTTATGAGTAAAGTACATCGATTCAAATTAATTTTCCTCGTCCAAGTATCAATTCAGCATTCCAAGAGATCAAAATTTTGAAATTCTGAGCGAAATTGGAAAAGGAGCAAAATCGAGGGCGCAAATCCTGAAGCAAGGGAAAAAACAGTTTAGGAGGGCGCAAATGTGCTCAGGAGGGTGAAAATGTGTTGAGATGGTGAAAATGTGCTGAGCAGGGTGCAAATTAGTTGCTGAGGGCGCAAATACATACAGGAGGGCACAAATATCTTCTCAAGGGTGAAAATGACCAACAAGCTCAAAAAAGCATCCAAGTAACCAAAATTTCCTTCAAATCTCCTCCACTCAGTCATTTACGTCTAGAAAAATAGTAAGAGGCACTTGCTATCACAAAACACCTTCTCAAATTTTATGTGTTGAAGTTTTTCAATTGAAGTTGTAATTTGGTCTCTTTTTTAATGTGAAAACCTAGTTTTCTCCCTTGCACTCATAATTCCCAAAATCCCACTTCCCTTACACTCAACACTATCCATACACTGTTAAAATTCATTCCATAAGCTAATAATTCCTAAAACCCTAAGCCCTAGATGCTATTTTGACCTAGGCTCCTAAATCCCAATTCCCATCACTCTTTCATTCCCTATCCCCTCCCAATATCACATATCCTTATCTAAAATCTCCCTCAGTTTTCCTTTCCCATATTCCTCTCCCATTTCCCTTTCCTAATCCCTAGGGTTTTTAACAAAAACACCATGTGTAAAGGAAAACACATCATTTACTGAAGGAGAAGAAACAGAGATAAGAAGGCCACATAGAGGAGGAAGAGTGCTCTAACTTGAGCATGCAAATACTAAGGAACTCTTAGCTTCTCCATTTACTGTCACATGCTTCAAACATGTTGGCTATTATGAATTTTTTGAGAAAATTCAAAGGGTTAAACACCACCCCATTCTAACTAGACTGTTCATATTAGGACTCCATGACAATCAAGTTAAATTAGTTCGGGTCACTTTTACCTTATCTATTATTGTTATTTCATATGCTACAAGGATCCCAAATTTTGGGGAAAATTGGTTCAAAAAAGGCAGGTTGAATAAACACGATTTTGACTTCTTCCTAAAACCAAGACACCAAAATCAAACAAAGAGGTTGTTCCCTTTTCCACACCTCTTGGACAGATATGCACCTATGATGAATATTATAATGAGATAATTTTCATGTGAAGGCAGATTTTCAAGGCTCTATTCCTATCACATCCAACTCTTGATGCATTTCAATAGGGCAAGGATGCTTAACATGCCCTATTATCTTTTCCGAAGTATAGAGAAGATGTAATACATTTCCCAAAAGAAGAGATATGAACAAAAATGAAAATCCTATTCCATCATTCCCTCATAAAAATCATAGTCCTCCAACATCTCAATCAACTGAATATTGCATGGAGCACCTTCATAGCCAATAATATCTTCATTGAGCCTTCCATTCAGCATGCACAAAGTGTCCATTCATAATCTCAGACCATGACTCACTCATCATCATCATATCAATTCCCTTCACCTCCTTCATCTCCATCTCATCATGATCTTGGGTCACCTAGCAAGATTGATGACATTGAGCCTAAGTGGGCTAGTATGGTTGAGGTTGAGACATTATCAAAAACCTACCAGAGAGGCTATAGGCATGTGTTTTCTTCACTTGGAGTGAAAGGGGCCATGCCTTCTACATCAACACAACTAGTGATAAAGGCAAAGAGAAGGTCATTGAACCACTCATTCACAATGAGGAGGACAATCATGAAACAGAGCATGAATCTCAGTTGGTTGACCTAGATGAGGAGGACAATGATTAAATCACAAATGCTGCTATCAAAGGTAAGGATGCCAAGATTAGTGAGCTCCAAACTAATCTTGACAGGGCTATATATGTTATAAACGTTCTTGAGCAAGAAAATGAGTAGTTGAAGAACAAGCAGGTCATTAATGAGGTTAAATACTTCATTACTCAAAGAGAGGCTCAAAAGGCCAAATTCATGTTAGATGACGCATTAGAGAAGTATGGATTAATTGATGATGAAAAAGAATAGGTACCAAGTCAGAGACTTAGAACTAGAGGGCTGAAAAGAGCTCTAGCTCTAGAGAGACAAAGGGAAGTTGAGCTAGCTGATCAGTTAACCCTAAATGAGAAAATTTCTATAGAGATCAATGAGACCAGGGAACCATGGCTTAATAAAGCCAATAAACACTTGGAGAAGCTACTAGAGAGGGAAAATAAATACAATGACTTGTTAAGTAAGAAGGTCAAACTCCATGCCCAAAAAGATAAATTTGCATTGGCCAAGCTCAAAAGAGCCAATGCCAAAATTGAAGAGTTGAATAACGAGGAGAAGAAAAAGTTGGAAATCCTTGCTGAGGCTTCCCTCAGAGCTTAGACACATCAGCATCATCCATTCCAAACATTTTGAGGCATTTTCTAACTTTTTGTTAAAATATGGAAATCTCTGTGTTTTTTGAGACAATTTTTTAGCATAAAATGGGGCATTTGCTCAACGCCCTAGGAGCTATGCAAATAATTGGCACACTCTTTAAGGATAATAAGGCCACCATTCGATTCATAATGAATCATAAATACTAGAAAACCATGTTTCTAGCCTTGGTTGGTAGTTTTGATGGGTGGAAAGCTCAAAAAACCATCAAAAAATCACCTTTCTACCCCTTTTTTGACCTAGGCGTTGCACAAATACCAGTCTTAGGAGAATGAAATTTTAGAACTTGAGGGATATCTAGAAATCGAACATGTAGGGCTTTCCAAAAAGCTATCTTGGACCTGATTTGGACATGGGGAAGGCCTCCAAAAGTGGCCCTGAACACAGAGGGCGCAAATGACCAGTGGAGCGCGCAAATGCATAGTGGAGGGCGCAAATGTCAAATTTGCTGCTTTTTCACATTTTCTATGAAATTTTCACTTTGCCTCAAGAAATAATATTTCTACTCATGTAATTAATGATGGTAAAGTGTAATTATGTCTGAGATTACTTACCTAGGGTATATTCATCGGGTAAATGTCATTAATGAGTCATGATGAATCAGTTGAATGTAATGAGGACTGAGTCACTTGGATCATCCTACACTTTAGTTTGCAGTTCAGTATTTTGTGGATATCTTCCTCACCTCATGGATTAGAACCCTGAGGATGACTGAAGCTTGTTTAGATGTCGATTTATCCCCTTTCTTCACACAAGTGAAGGGTTAGAATCAGTTTATATGTTTTCTAGTTGATCAAGGAAACTTTTGTACTCAGTTTGGCCAGCTAATAAAGAGGAGTTGCAACTACTTTTTGGGATACTTGTGGTATTAATGTATATCATTGTCTTTTATTCAGTATCATATGTTTGAAAATATTGTATTCATTTTCACTTGATTTCTATGTTATGATCTCTTAAAAGTTGGATAATCATAATACATGTTTGCACATGCTCTATTTTGGGTAATTGATCATAGTTTGTCCAAAATCATCTGTCTAAGAAAAAAACATATCCTATGATTTTCTTAGATTATTTTAGCTTCAACACCATTCCATCATAATCCTCTTCAACTGATAAGCATTATACCTACATTTCCCCATTGATCCCTGCAACACTAACTCATTCTCCTTGACCTAATTCCTTCATCCAGTGATTTCCCAACCAAAATCAAATCAAAATAACCACTACACTCATTATCTAGCCTAAAACCATAAAATCCTCCAACCCTCTTGGTTGTGACCTTTTGGAGAGAGCCCTCTCCGACTTGGTAGGGATAGCTATCATGCCAAAAGCTTGGTATGTGGTTACCTCTGTTGGGATTTTTTCTTCAGCCTTGTGAATCTGGCAGAGTGCTAACATCTTGGCGCCATTTCTAGGGAACAAAAAAACAAAATTGTCCCTGGGTTTACAACATTCATTCATTGGAAATTGATCCTTTGGATGATAGGACCAAGTTTCATAAGGCTGATTTCATAATCACAGTGCCTCACAACAGATTTGGCTTCTACAAGATATATTAGTGCAAATCCAGACCCTGATCTAGTCAATCTGGTTGATGATCTAGAGAAATTATTTCGAAGACACCGATATCAAATTTTTCATATTCAAACATGAGCAATTCCTTTGGTAAGAACGGTATCTATACCTGTAAAGTTACTTTCTGTAGAAGATATACCCTATGACATAAAGTTTGAATTATCTTTATTTAAGTCCAAATCTAAAACTTCTTTGTCCGATAAAGTATTTAATCCTCTAAGATTATCTGAAGTAAGATATTTGTTTGAATTAGACTAAAGCCCTTTAAAAGATTGGTTTTTCGAAGAAATTAAGGTTGAGTCTGACCTTGATATTAAGGAGTGGATACAATTTTATCATCCCGAGGAAGTTTTTGTTTCATTTGCAACTAAAAATCAATCAATTATAGTGTATTCATATGCACCTTAAACTTCATCTTATATACCCACCACTTCAGTACCAAAAACATCGTCTCCTTTAACTGTTCAACCCATCCCTCCCGTTGTCAATCCAATATCCCATACAACAGGAATTATGGCGAGATTTCCCCCACTTGTCTTAGCAGCCCAATTGCATGACTTACCTCAAGGATATGGCCAAAGACTTCCCCTTTTTGATGAAAACTCTAAAATCACTGCCCGTCAACACATGGCCAAAATCACAACCTTCATAGATCTTGAGGAGTTAGATGCAGATGATGCCAAGATGCGAATCATCGCACAAAGTTTTCCCTGTGAAGTTAAAGTTTGGTTTTGTGACCTAGAATTTAATTATATTAGGACTCCTATTGAGTTAACTGATGATTTCTTAGCCAGGTGGGATGAGAAGAAAAATACTTTACAAATCCTTGCTGAATATGATTCCTTGAAGCGCAATCCTAATGAATTAGTTCCTGATTTCAATTCATGATATCTAAGAATCTATAATTCCATCCCAAATGAAATGAAACCACCTCCTAGTTTAGCCCTTCTATGTTATCCCGATGCTTTCAACCTAGATATGGCCTACTCATTGGGAGAAATAAATCCCACTACCCTTGAAGAAATGATAAAAAATTCAATGAAATGATAAAAAATTCAGTGAGTGTTGAAGCCAATCTCTTGACTAAAAATTCCAAACTTAAAATTGAACGCAAAGTGACTATCAAAGAGGAACCTTCCACTTCATCCGATACTAAATTTGATGCTTTTCTTAAAACCATGGAGAGAATGGTCAATAATATGTCTATTTCGGATAGACATATGGAGCCAAAAATCAGAAATCTGAACTTTTGAGGCCAACAACAACAACCTCTGTTCCAGATAAAGTAGAGAGAGTAAAGAGCTCCTGAAAGAAAGCAATGACAACAAATAAAAACAAAAATTCAACATAACTATGCTCAGAGTGATGAAGAGGAAGAGCCAACAGTAGAGGAGAACCTTATTTTCATAGCAGATGGTCAACCCATCTTTCTAACTGAGGATGAAGAATATGTGGAAAAAACAAGTTCACCTAATGATAAAAATTTCATAATGGAAAATTATCATGAGTTAGAAGTAGAATCTGATGACTATCAGAGAGGATACCTAAATGCATTGAGTTCCCAGCAAAGTAAATACACCTTGAGAGGTCGCGATGTTCCAATAACTCCACCTCTAAAGAAGACAGTTCTGCAGAAAGAAGAACCACCGAAAAAAGTTCAAAATAAGGGCAGAGAGATTGCAACTCCAAATCAGAACAGAAGCAATCAGCATTCTACAAGTTCACCTGTCAAAGAAAGAGATATTCCAAGAAAAGCAATTGCACCGAGAGATCCTGTTGAGAAAAGGGATGTTATCATAAAAGAGGTAGATAAAACTAGACCTTTTAATTTAGAGTCTGAAATTTGTAAGTTAAAGGTGTCTATTCCTCTTATTGAATTCGTCAAAATTGATAAATACAAAACCCATGTAGTCAAAACCTTGAAATTTAACCCTTTATCCAACATGGTTAATATAGAGGATGATCAACCCAAGTTAATATTTGGTCCAGCCATCGATGGTCAGTATGAAGATAGGTAGGTCCCACCATTTTACTTAAGTCTTAAAGTTCAACAAGGAGTCCTTCATAACACTATGTTAGACTCTTAGGCCTCCCACAACCTCATGCCCAAAGCTATCATGGAGAATCTTGGCCTTGACATAACCCCCCCATATCATGATCTATATTCTGTCGATTCTGGTCGTTTCCATTGTTTGGGTCTGATCAAAGGTCTAGTTATCTCCCTAGAGTAGATCCCAACCAAAGATGTCCTTATGGACGTGGTAGTTGCTGATATTCCACCACGTTTCGGTATGTTGTTGTCAAGATCTCGGGGGGGCTAAATTGAGAGGTACACTGTAGTTGGACTTTTCCTATGCCACCATTCCTGTCTTCGGTCAAATTAGAACACTATACCATGAGACTAAAATGAAATACATGATCACAAATAAGGAAAGGCCTAATAATCATCCTATCAACGTTGTACATACAGACTTAGTGTCCTTCATATTGTGCAATTATTCTAGATTAAATGATGTAGATTGTCAATTAGTAGAAATAGAGGATGTTTCTGAAGTTTCATATTGCATTAGAATGGTGTTAGAAAAAGAGAAAGAGAATATACCTACTATATCCGAAAAGGCATCAGAGAAGGAAGATGAAAGTTCAGAACAACATAAAAAATTAGATCAGAAAATTGTGTCAAATCAGAATCAAGAGTTTCAACGCCTTGAAGAAGAAGATGGTCTTTGGAGCATGGAATTTGATGGTTCCTTTGGCAAATATGAGGGCAAAATTAGTTTATGGATCCGCAACCCATTTCAAAAAAAGAAAAAGGTCCCAAATAATGTGAGGTTGTGTTCCTACAAACTAGCATTTGATTGTACAAATAAAGAGGCTGAATATGAAGCGCTCATTACTGGTCTGAAAATTTTGAAAAAATTGGGAACTAGGAGAATTGCAGTCTATGGTGATTCAGAGCTGGTAATTAAAAAAATAAAAGGTGAGTATCAAGCTAACCACCCAAGGATGAGGCAGTATAGGAATGGGGCACTTGACATTTTGAGAATGTTTTCAGAATATACACTTAAAGTAGTGCCAAGATTGAAAAACTTGATGGTTGATTCATTAGCCACTGCTGCAAGTAATTTCGTATCTACAATGTTTTCAAATAAAAATTTTGAGATTCATATAAATCATAGGCCTACCATTCCGGATAAATTGAAATTTTGGCAAGTTTTCTGGGACGATAAACAAGTGAACAATTTCCTTCAAACTAAAGGTGAGTTTGAAAATTGTTCTATGGCTAAAGTGTACGACAAGGATGACCAAGTTATTGAAGCAGATAAAATTTACATACTTCAGCTCAAGGAAAATAACATCCCAAAAGGTCTCATAACTTTGGAAGAGTTATTTGATCAAGATGACGTGGCAAGAAAACCTACTTTGGTTCCCACAGAAAAAGGTGTAGAAGATGTTAATATTAGAATGGAGGAGCAACCAAATTTCATCAAGATTTCAAAGTATTTACCTCCCAAGGTAAAGCCTAAATATGTTGATTTGTTTTCTGACATGTTTTATTGGGATTACTCATATCTAAAGGTGTACAATAAGATATCATTCAACACACCATCCCAATCAAGCCAAATCAAAATCCCATTAGGCAGAAGCTTAGGAGAATAAAACCAAAGCTGTTGGTGTCCATTGAGAAGGAGGTAAATGAGCTCTATAAGGCAGGCATCATTGTTCCAGTTATATTTTCAGATTGGATCTCCAATTTTGTTCAAGTATGGAAAAATACCGGTGAAAGTCGACTATGTATAGATTTCATAAATCTTAACAAAGTGTCGTTGAAGGATAATTAATCGCTACCCAAAATGGACCACATACTTCAGCGAGTTGTAGGAGCCAGCAAGATGTCATTTTTGGATGGTTACCTAGGCTACAATCAGATCCTTGTGCTTGAAGATGATCAGGATAAGACAACGTTCACTACACCATGGGGTACCTTTAAATATGCCAAGATTCCATTCGGTTTGAAGAATGTCGGGGCCACTTTCTAGCATGACATGGACACAGTTTTTGGTAACAATAAATATGTATTCCCTTTTGTTTATTTAGATGATTTTATTGTTTATTCAAATTCAAATGATGAGCATTTACACCATTTGAGAGTTGTGTTTCAGTGATGTAGAAAATTTGGGATTTCCCTAAATCCTAAAAAATTCCTATTTTATATGGGAGAAGGAAAGTTGTTGGGTCACATCATCTCAAAAGATGAGATCTAGATAGATCCCGCTAGAGTTGAAGCTATACAAAAAATTTATTTCCCTAGAAACAAGAAGGAAATTCAAGTGTTCAACGATAGGATGAATTTCCTACGTAGGTTCATTCCCAACTTAGTAGAACTTATTAGAGAGTTAACTAACATACTGAGGAAGGAGAATGATGTAATATGGTATGAAAATTTTCATAATTCGTTCAGCTCGGTAAAATTTTCTTTGACCACTACTCTAGTATTGACAAGTCCCAATTATTCACTAGATTTCATTGTATTTTCTTTTTCTTCTGAGCATACATTGGCAGTGGTGCTTATGTAGAAAAAATATGGGACAAAGCTGTAATTAAAATTCTTCAGTCGCATAATAAGGGATGTAGCCCTTTGATATAACATAATTGAGAAATAGGCCTTGGCCTTGGTCAAAGAACTCAAGGACTTCTGTGTTTATATTTTTCACTCACATATTTTGGCATATGTTCCAAATGTAGCGGTTAAAGAAGTACTCATGCAACAGATCCAGAAGGAAGAAGAGGTAGGTGGATAACAGAAATTTTAGAGTATGACCTTGAGATCTAACCAAGATGATCAAAGGGCAAGGCTTATCCAAGCTCATGGCTGAGTCTAATCTACATGCACTTGACATCAACCTCATATTAGGACTTTCTGATGACGAAGAAGGTGTAAGTCTTGTTCAGGTATAAGATATATTTTCATCATCTCCACGGTATGCCAATATCATTTATGTTTTACAACATTTTAACCCTCCTCCAAAAATGTCAAAGAGTAAGAGCATGTCCTTGAAGCTCAAGGCTTTGAAATATTTCATACTAGATAGAGAACTCTACTAGAAGGATCCTCGAGGAGTGTTACTCAATTTCTTAGTTGAAGATGAGTCCAAAGAAGTGATGAAGGATTTCCACAAGGGAGATTGTGGAGGTCATTTGTACTGGAATAATACGACCAAAAAAGTACTAAGAGCCGGTTACTATTGGCCTACATTGTTTGCAGATTTGTAGAATATGGTCATGAGCTTCCATGAATGCCAAATTTTCCAAGGTAAACGTAATATTATTCCTTTATCATTACAACCAATTTCAATTGAAGCTCCTTTTAGTAGTGGGGATTAGATTTTATCGGTGAGATACATCCACCCTCATTCACTCAACATAGATGGATACTTACCACCACAAACTATTTCACAAAGTGGATAGAAGCAATCCCAACTAGGCAAGCTATAGAATCAGTTATAATTCAGTTTCTAGAAGCTAAAACCTTGTCCCAGTTTGGTTGTCCTAGAAAAACCATCACAGATAACACTACATCTTTCAAATCAAAGAAGATGACAGAATTCTACATCATATTATCCACATGGCAATGGATTAGTGGATTCCAATAAGTCTTTGGTCAACATAATAAAAAAGATGTTGGAGGCAAACAAGAAGAATTGGCACAAGAAGATAATTAATGCACTGTGGGCAGATTGAGTAAGAAAAAAAAGATACATTGACATGTCTCCATTTCAGGTCATTTACGGTGTGGATACAGTTTTCCCTACTTCATTGGCTATTCTAGTCATGAAGCTTTTACAAGAATCTGTAAGTGAAGAAAATGACATAAAACACAGAATAAAACAAATGATTCACTTGCCACAAACAAGAGAAGAAGTGTTTCAGAACACTTCCAAGCTCCATGATAAGATCAAGCAAATATATGACAGAAAAACCAAGCAATATTATTTCAATATTAATGATGTATTACTCTACTGGTATGCCAGGAATGAAGATAAGGGTAAGCACAAGAAGTTCAATAATTTATGGAAAGGTCCTTTTAAGATTGTAGCTTCTAGTGGAAAAAATGCATATCTCTTAGAAAAAATGGATGGGAAAAGTTGCTTAGGAGGGTGAGTTAATGGTAGAATCCTAAAGCAATATCTCTTTTGATATAAAATTATGAAAAAAAAATCATTCTTATTGTATATATCAGTTTGATATTCCTGCAAGTGTGAAGTGGAAATTCATTGGAGTTCAGAGTCCGAAGTGAAGGCCATGGAGCTTCATTGAGTTTCTACTATTTTCAAGTTAAGTTTCCACAAAAAGTAAGTTTAGTTTTGAGTCATTGTTTCAGTCAAATTCAGTCAAATTTCAGTCAGTTTCAGCTAGTTTGTGTCATTGAGTTGTTGATATTTAGTCCTGCATTTCTGTTTGAAGTTTTTTTTTTTTTTTTTAACGTATCAGCCCAATTGAAGACGCACTAATTTTCAAAATTCAGAGATCTATGGTTCTTGACACCTATTTCAGAGCTGCCATCCCCAATAAGGCCAATGTTAGTGTCAGAATATGCATTCTTCCATCAGTGATCAAAATCACGCTTTTCATTCTCCTTTTAGGTGTCCCACTCTGAAATTTTTATTTCATTCCATTAGGTCATGCTAAATTTTTTTCACTGATGGTAGTCCTAGTCATAAAACCTCACTCTCCCTCAAAAAAATTACATTTGTTGGCCCACCTTCATGTCTTGCTGAGCATAAAAACAATTTTGAAAATCTCATTTCACTATGTCTTATCTCAGTCAAAGTCAATCATGCAAGTCGGGTCATTCAAGGTCCCATTATGTCATTAGGTTTCATTTTTCAAGGACAAAAAATGCACCATTTCATCCTAATAAGGTCAGAAAAAGGTGTGAGAGTTACTCAACAAACATTTCATTTTCATGTACAGATGATTATCAACATGTAAATATGATATTTTTAAATTTTAAATTTTGATTTTTATGATTATCATATCAAAATGAAATTTTGATATGAAAATAGAGATGTAATTTTTTATTTTTATTTTTTATGTAATGTTATGCTTTCTATATGTAATAATTTCAATCCCTAGCTGCAAACTCAAAACACACATGCCAAACTGAAAGAGAGAAGTGTCAAACTCTAGCAACTCCATGTTGCAAAAGAGAAAAATCAGATGAAAGGGTAATCAACAAAGGTCTTCAAAAAGTGAAAAAAAACATTAGAAAAGTGGGTTTTCAAATTCAAATACAAATTCACTTTGCTATTTATGAATAAAGGACATCAATTAAAATTCATTTGCCTCCTCCAAGTATCAATTCAACATTCCAAGAGATCAAAATTTTGAAATTCTGAGTGAAATTGGCAAAGGAGCAAAATCGAGGGCACAAATCCTGAAGCGAGGGCGCAAATTAGTTCAGGAGGGTGCAAATGTTCTCAGGAGGGTGAAAATGTGCTGAGATGGTGCAAATGTGATGAACATGGTTAAAATCAATTGATAAGGGCACAAACACGTAGAGGAGGGTGAAAATAGCTTGTTAAGGGTGAAAATGACCAACAAGCTCAGCAAAGCATCCAAGTGACCATAATTTTCTTCAAATCTCCTCCACTCAGTCATTTACCTCTAGAAAAACTAGTAAGAGGCACTTTCCATCACAAAACACCTTCTTAAAGTTTATGTGTTAAAGTTTTGCAATTAAAGTTGTAATTTGGTGTATTTTTTAATGTGAAACCCTATTTTTCTCCCTTACACTCAATAATATCCCTACACTGTTAAAATTCATTCCCTAAACCCTGTTATCATAATCCATATCCCTAAGCTACTAATTCCTAAAACCTTAAGCCCTAGGTGCTATTTTGACCTAGGCTCCTAAATCCCATTTCCCACCACTCTTTCATTTCCTATCCCATCCCCATATCACATATCCTTATCAAATATCTCCCTCGGTTTTCCTTTCCCATATTCCTCTCCCATTTCCCTTCCATAATCCCTATGGTTTTTAACAAAAACAGCATGTGTAAAGAAAAACACATCATTTACTAAAGGATAAGAAACAAAGATAAGAAGGCCACGTAGAGGAGGAAGAGTGCTCAGACTTGAGCCTGCAAACACTAAGGAACTCTTAGAATCTCCATTGACTGTCACATGCTTCAAACATGTTGGCTGTTATGACTTTTGTGAGAAAATTCTGAGGTTTAAACACCACCCCTTGCTAACGAGATTTTTCAATCAGGACACCATGACAATTAATTTAAATTAGCTGGGGGTCACTTTTACCTTATCTACTGCTATCATTTTAGATGCTACAGGGATCCAAAATGTTGGGGAAAAATGGTTCAAGAAAGGTAGGTTGAAGAAAGAGGATTTTGACTTCTTCCTAAAACCAAGACACCAAAATTAAACAAAGAGGTTCTTCCCTTTTCACACCTCTTGGACAGATATGCACCTATCTTGAAGATTATAATGAGATATTTTTCATGTGAAGGTAGATTTTCAAGGCTCTATTCCTCTCACATCCGACTCTTGATGCATTTCACTAGGGTAAGGATGCTTAACATGCCCTATTATCTTTTCCAGAGTATAGAGAGTATGGCATACATTGCCCAGAAGAAGGGATATGAACAAAAAATGAAAATCCTATTCCATCATTCCCTCATAAAAATCATAGTCCTCCAGCATCTCAATCAATTGAATATTACATGGAGCACCTTCATAGACAATGATATCTTCATTGAGCCTTCCATTCATCATGAAAACAGTGCCCCTTCATCATCTCAGCCCATAACTCACTCATCATCATCAGATTAGTTCCCTTCATCTCCTTCATCTACATCTCATCATGATCCTCCATCTCCATCTCATCATGATTTTAGGTCACCTAGCAGGATTGATGACATTGAGCCTAAGTGGGCTAGTAATGTTGAGGTTGAGCCATTGCCAAAAACCTACTAGAGAGGCTATAGTCATGTTTTTTCTTCACTTGGAGTGAAAGGGGACATGCCTTATACATCAACACAACAGGTGGATAAAGGCAAAGAGAAGGTCATTGAGCCATTCATTCATGATGAGGAGGACAATCATGAAACATAGCATCAATTTTAGCTGGTTGACCTAGATGAGGAGGACAATGATAAAATAAAAAATGCTGCTATCAAAGGCAAGGATGCCAATATTAGTGAGCTCCAAAATAATCTTGATAGGGCTATATATGTTATAAACTTTCTTGAGCAAGAAAATGAACAGTTGAAGATCAAGCAGGTCATTGATGAGGTTAAATACTTCACTACTCAAAGAGAGGCTCAAAATGCCAAATTAATGTTAGGTGAAGCATTGGATAAGTATGGCTTAGTTGATGATGAATAAGAATAGGTACCAAGACAGAGACCTAGAACTAGAGGGCTGAAAAGAGCTCTAGCTCTAGAGAGACAAAGGGAAGCTGAGCTAGCTGATCAACTAACACTAAATGAGCAAATTGCTATAGAGAACAATGAGAGCAAAGAACCATGGATTAATAGAGCCAATAAACACCTGGAGAAGATGCTAGAGAATGAAAATAAATAAAATGAATTGTTAAGGAAGAAGGTCAAACTCCATGCTCAAAAAGAGAAATTTGCATTGGCCAAGCATAAAAGAGCCAATGCCAAAATTGAAGAGTTGACTAAGGAGGAGAAGAAAAAGATGGAAATCCTCGTTGAGGCTTCCCTCCAAGATTAGACACATCAGCATCAGCCATTCCAAACATTTTGAGGCATTTTCTAACTTTTTGTCAAAATTTGGAAATCTCTATGTTTTTTGAGACAATTTTTTAGCAGAAAATTGGGCATTTGCGTAGCACCCTAGGCGCTACACAAATAATTTGCACACTTTTTTAGCATAAGGAAGCCAAAATTGGATTCATAATGACTCACACATCTTAGAAAACCATGTTTCCAGCCTTGTTTTGTATTTTTTATGGGTGAAAAGCTCAAAAAATCACCTTTCTACCCCTTATCTGACCTAGGTGTTGTGCAAATAACAGTATTAGGAGAAAGACTTGTTGAGTGTGTAAGTTACCTATGTTTTCAGAAATTGAGGCATATTTGGAAAGAGGACAGGTGGGGCTTTCCTACAAGCCATCTTGGACTTGATTTGGACACCAGGAAGGTCTCCAAAAGTGGCACTGAACAAAGAGGGTGCAAATGACCAGTGGAGGGCGTAAATGCACAGTGGAGGGAGCAAATGTCAAATTTGCTGATATTTTCACATTTTCTTTGAAATTTTCACTTTTCCTTAAGAAATAATATTTCTACTCATGTAACTAATGATGGTAAAATGTAATTATGTCTGAGATTACTTTCCTAGGGTAGATTCATTGGGTAAAAGTCATTAATGAGTCATGATGAATTAGTTGAATGTAATGAGGAGTGAGTCACTTGGACCATCCTACAATTCAGTTTGCAGTTCAGTATTTTTTGGATCTCTTCCTCACCTCATGGATTTGACCCCTAAGGATGAGCGAAGCTTTTTTATATGTATATTTATCCCATTTATTCACAAAAGTGAAGGGTTGGAATCTATTTGTATGTTTGCTAGTAGATCAAGGAAAGTTTTGTACTCAGTTTGGCGAGCTAATAAAGAGGAGTTGCAACTAATTTTTGGGATACTTGTGGTATTAATGTCTATCATTGTCTTTTATTCAGTATAATATTTTTGAAATTATTTTATTCATGTTCACTTCATTTCTATGTTATGATCTCTTACAAGTTAGATAATCAGAATACATGTTTGCACATGCTCTGTTTTGGGTAATTGATCATAGTTTTTCCACTTTCATCTATCCGAGAAAAATACATCTCCTATGCTTTTCTTAGCTTGATTTTAGATTCAACACCATTCCATCATAATGCTCTTCAAGTGATAAGCATTGTACCTCCCTTTCCCCATTGATCCCTGCAACCCTAACTCATTTTCCCTGACCTAGCTTTCCTTGACCTAATTCTTTCATCCAGTGATTTCCCAACCAAAATCAAATCAAAGCAACCCCTGCACTCGTTATCTAAACTAAAACCCTAAAATATTCCAGCCCTCTTGGTTGTGACCTTTTGGAGAGATCCCTTTTCGACTTGGTAGGGCTAGGTATAAAGTCAAAATCTTGGTCTATGGTTACCTCTGTTGGGATTCCTTCTCCAGCCTTGGGAATCTAGGGGAGTGCTAAAACATACACAAAGGCATACCAGCCTCACAAGTCCCAAGATCACAAGCCAATGGATATTATACACAATTATTACACAAATAATTTAGGGGCACAACTAGGGGTGTTACATTCCAACCCCTCCTTAGAATAACATTGTCACTAGTGTTCCTTTGTCTTCAGAAATACGCACATACTATCGCATCATTGGTACTCATTGTGTGTGTAGTTTAATTCTCTTCATGTCTCATAATACTCCTTCGATTACCTTGAGGTGTACCCAAGGTCTTAGTTGTCCATCATACACCTAAAAAATTCAATAATTAAACACACATGTTATCATCATGTTAATACAACAAGAATTATATCCAGAAGAATTTCAATTCATAATTGAAGCACATACATTCATAACACGAGATAAGGTGACCAAATGCTTATCTGTGTAAGTATTTTTCTTGTTCCTAGTGCTCTCAACTGAGCGAGGCACCAACCCGAGAAACCTTCCAACCTACAAACTCATGCCCCCCGACCGCTTGCATCCAAGTGGTGCACCCATTATTTTTCACCTAGAATTATTTCAGGTATCATGCTACCACCTCTAGGATGCCTTATTACTAGATAGAGACGATCTTAGAGTCTGTGCATCCAAGAGTTCATGTTGCTTTTTGGAGGCCTCTAGGTACCCTCCAAGCCCTCGGGAAAATCATATTTCCTTATTCCTTCTCATGTTATATATGAGGATGATGGTCTTGAGAAGTTGTATCAATATTTAAAAAAAAATCATGATTAGTCCTCATGTTAGACACATCACCTATACCACATCATATCAATATCAATCTACAATCAACATCACACACATGCTCTAATTACACTTAAACTTCATATATACACATTACATGTTTTAAATGTACCTAGTACTGCATACATCACCTAAAAAATTTCATATCAGTCAAGAAGAGAAGGTTTTAAGAGGTTCTCCTATTCATTTCCCTCTCATATTAAGCATTCAACAACATGGTTGTCCTTCTTCACAACTTTTCCCATTACTCCCTTCTGCATTACTAGCCACCTTTATCTTATACTACTACTACCATTCCTTGGTATATCTGTATACTTTTCTGATTATAGGCCCGAAGGTGTGTTGATTTCCACATTTTCTTGAAAAGATCAAGAGTATATGAAAATTTTGTACTCACATAAAATGTCTTTGAGGCAATCCAACCTTGTTTTGAAAGATCACTGCCTTTAAAATAGGCTACATTGAATCAATGGAAAATGATATGCAAAGTACAAAGTACAAAACACATATAACATTATTGGTTTTATTTTTTGTTTATTACCATATAGAGCACACAGAAGATAATCAAGTAGAAGAATATGGTATTAATATCTCTCAAAGAACCTTGCTTCAATTTGTATGCAATATTACAACAAACAAAAGTAAATTGAGAATGGGGATGAAAACCTAATTAGAGATGAGAAATTTGGCAAATAAAGTATTTCTATGTGGACTTGGATATATATAAACATTTGAGTTTCTTATTCTTAAAATAAAAATTGGAAATGTGAAGTTGGGTTACACTTTTTTCCTTTTCTTGAGAAAAAAAAATTCATCTTTTTCTGTTCTTCAACTTTCTACAAGCCAAAACAATTTTTCTGTTTAGAATTTCGTTATACGATAAAAATAAAAGTTGTCAGAAATTTTATTAGATTTCTAATAATCATTTTTTGGAATTTTTTTATACACATTTGATATGTCAACTTAGCGTTTCTTTGAGTGTGTTTTTTTAACATTCAAATGATTCATAAAAATTCATGTTAATACGGGCTGGTGTATTCTTTGAAAACTTTGTGTTTTTGAGAAACACAATGTATTACAACAATCTAGACAGAGTCTACTTCAGTTTTGTTATATTTATGAAACCAACTGATGCATATCATAATTACTAGAATTTTTTGAACTGATCCAATATGAAAAAATTGCATATTTTGAATATGTTTTGGGATGCATGAAATTTCTTAACATATAAGTTATAAACTAAAAAACTAAAAACTACCCATTACGGACAATGGACCAATGTAATGCACCATAATTTTTTCAATTTCTTTTACATTGTATTTTGGAAGATACAAAATATTGATTTTACTGAATCATAATGATCTTCATAAATTGTTTTCACCTGTTTTATTACAAAATTAATTAAAATTAGTAAATATTTATGAAATTCCATAAAAGTTATATTTATTGAAATTAGATTGAATTTTGCAAATACTTGTCTTGGTTGCGATAGTTAATTCACAAAATTTCATGGATTTTAATCAGTCCAAAGTTGAAGAAATGTGTTCAGAGCTCGACTCTGCATAATTGCAGACGTGTTAGTTCAACCGAGCTTTTAAAAAAAGTTCAGCCGAATTGTTCTTTTCCCCGACGGCCTGTCAAGTCTAACAACACAAACTTTCAGCCGAATTTCTTACAAAATTTCGGCTGAAATTTAATTGACTTTACATCGGCCATAAAATTCAACGAAGCCCCTCCACAAAAACATTTCGCGGCAATATAAATTGACATAAACACATTCATTAGTTTCGCATAATATATTCATGAAACTGAATCATATCATGGAAATGTAGTTTTTCCTTCAAGATGACGGTAAAAATTTCTTACATCGGTGATTTGAATACAATAGTTTAATGTTAAAATTGAAATCTATGAAGAATACCATATATGATCCAGTTGTTATACTTTGAGGTATTTTGAGAAGGGAAGGAAAGTAGGAAATCAATTATTGGAAGAGATCTTGTAAAGAAAATTGAAAGCCTATGTTAATGACTTCATCTCATTTTGTGATAGAAAACCAATAGTTCAAATACAATCGAGTATCTATAACATATTTTCATCCCAAGGAAATAAATACTTAAATATAATTATACAAACATAAATTTGTCTCTGGAAACTCCTCAAAGCGAAAAGGCCTTGGAAGGCATCACGATGCAGACCTCCAGACACAATGTTGGTGAGTGAAAATAAATATTTACTTTATTGTTCACATTGCAATCATATATTGTCCTCACACACTATAAAACACTATATGTCACATTTATGAAATTTCATATTGGTTAGGTGGTTTTACCACATAGACCCTAACTAAAACGTCTACCATTACGTTGGTTTCATATTAGAAATAAAATGCGACAATGTATTAATGACTTCTGGCGACTATTTATTGCCTCTAACTACAACATCTAGGATTACATTGGTCACTTATTAAAAATAAAATGTCGCAAAGTATTAATGACTCTTGAAAAATACTTACAGAGTGTTACCATTTTAACGGGCCTAACTGTCATCGAGATTGGTGTTTGTGTGTGTATTTGATTTATGGCAATGAAAACAATGGCGTGTGTTATTCAAGATACATATTTGCTTTCAACTTAAGAAATCAACCATATACTGAATTGTCTAGTCTTATGAGGGTAGTCTATATCCTATTCATGCTGCGGCAAGCCTAAGGAGCATCTGGGATCATAATACATTTTTGATAATCTTCAATTGTATCCTTGCATTAGATTCTCTTCTTCTGAATTAGTTAAGAAATCATATTGACAAAGTTAAGACTTTCTTGACCATACATCCTAGAATTTCAGATAATTTTCAGTTACATCCTTGTAATAGAATCTTTGCTTCTGAAATGTCAATTAAAAAATAATATTGACAATAGTACAACTTTCTTGATTATGCAATGGTGTATAAATTATCGACGAGGAGTAGAGCTAACAACACCATTAAATACCTCCATTTAGTCCTTCATGGAAAAATTTTAAAGGCGAGTGCAATAAATTAATCATTTCAGGCCTTTTTATGAAATTTAACATTGTTATCTAATTTTTATAATACGTGTGTATTTTTAAGCCAAGTTCTTGTAACCTCTAGGAAGTATTAAAGTTGTTTATTTTTGTTGATTTCTTATTTAGGGTTGAGACACCATATATTTCTTGTTCAATAATTAACATTTTTTTTGTGGGTAGTTTTTATTGCTTGATATTGTTGGTTTCCTTTGATTCTCTTGCTGTCTATGCTATTCTAGTGTCTTGGAGCTTTCTTTACTTGTCACACTTTTCAGAACTTTTCTTCTAATTTTTACCCCTTGAGCTAAATCTCAATACTTATTTCCTGCTTGTTCTATCCATTGCACTGATATGGATTTCTTAGTACGTTTTAGAGTGCTTAGCTATTTATATTCACAATTACACAATTTTTATGATGCTATTTTATTTCCCTAAGAAGAGTCCAAGTTTAAAGGAGTTAAATGAGTTCTCTCTTTTCAAGATGGCTATTTTTTCTATAATTTTTATGGCCCGAATTGGTAACTACTGAAATTCTTGAATGGCAGGGGATTTAAATATTGTCTTTGAAACAAGTTGTGGTAATGAATTTGTATTTGATTTTCTTGATGGATTGATACATCCTATTCTATATCATTTTTTGTTTGAAGTGGTTGATGTCATTTATATTGAGTTCTCTAGATTTTTTTCACATTAAAACCTTCTACCTCATAATTAGATATGTCATGTGCATTATTTATCTTACTGCAAGGTTTTCATGTGGTGTAGATTCAATCCTTGAGAAAAATTATAAATTTGTAAGAAATTCAATTAGAGTCATCATTTTGGAAAATAATAACCATTAGGACTGTAATGATACCCCATGGGAATATTCATAAAATTATTTATATAATATTCATATTGAAATGTATTTCTCCCACCAATATTGATTTGATGTAATCTTTCCACTTCACGAGAAAAATCCATTTATAAACTTATGTCTAAGTTCACATCATATTTTTTAGGCATTGTTCCATATATTTGTACCAAGAAGTTAATGGAATTTCCTTCATGGTTTATGAAAAAATGATCAAGATCTCGTGTACTCTAGTTCCAACAACACCCCTCAGCCAAGGAAATAAGATATTACACTCCATTTTGGCACTCCATTACACTACATATCTCTCGTGCACTCCCTCGAAGCTTAAATTCAACCCTCCTGGGAAATTTAGCATAAATCAAAGAGACCAAAATTCATATGTACCCAGAATCCCAAACTCAATGGTTAATATCTCTTTTATATTACATAAAATAAAAGAAAAATTAGAGCATCCAAAATCCTTCTTCTTGTTAGTTTTTTTGATTTCCCCCCCAAAAAGAGAAATCTAATGGAAAACAAATAGGCCTGAGATGTGTTGAGTAAAATAATTTGTAGCAGATTAATAACATAAATTATCAATCCGAGATCCGTAGGACTTGTGAGACATACATGCACAATATATGCTAGGGATCAGTTTATTAAAACTAAAAAAATAACCTAATCATACCATTCCTATATTAACTCGAAAATCTATCCGACATTCAGGAATTTAAAATTTAATCTACTTGCATAATTGAATTCTAATCTACGCTTGAAATTATAATCAAATAAAAAAAATCAAAATCATCTAATCTAATTCAAAAATAAATTAAAAGGAAATTGAATTCTTGTTGGCTCGAGGGGTCCTAACCCAGGTTCGGTGTGCAAGGTTTGCCAACAAACCCCTATAATACTGGCCCTTTCGGAAATGACCTACTTGCGCAAATCAAAGTCTCACTCGAATTAGTATGGATGGGTGCTGGAACCAGGTTTCCGCACCCTGAGAAAGGATAGGTAAGGCAAGCAGAGTTGTGCCAGGTCCTGTGATACCCAGATTACCTTGTTCTACATAGGGCCAATTAGGTCTCTATTCACATCCACATGCGCTCGATCTATAATTATATGCTTTTATGACAGAAGCACGAAATTGCATAAACACAACAGAACAGATCTAGAACAGAAAACACGCTTACATAGATATTCGCAGCTTAAATACAGAAAACACACAATGCAGTAATTACCAATGATTCACACAAAGAGTACTCACAGATTCAATTATGTACCAGCCTTTCTTATTCATCAATTCACCAATTCCTTCTTACAATTCCCTTCCCATCCTGTGCACACAGCAGCAGGGTCCACACACAGCCAGCAGGAGTCCTTTCCCAAAAATCCAAACAGATAACTTAAACCACAATTCGCATCAATTTCTCTTCATTTCTCTACCTTACAATACAAAATGCTCCTCTATTTATAATAATATAGCATAGACTTTCATATGGTCCACAAAATGTGGTTTTCAGACCCTTGGTTTACCCTTTTACCCATTACAATGCTTTCGGGGCTTTGACCCACCCCAAAAACATTGTGCTAGACTAAATCTAATCAAAATTAGTCAAAATGGACCAGTTTCGCAGCTTGTAGGAGACCGTGTTCCAAAAATCCCCCAACACAATCTTGTGACTCATCCCGAGTCACTACGGTGGTGTAGCCTCGATCTGTGCATGCAAGGTATCGAGAGCGTGCAAGAGCGGAGGGAGCACTTCCTGACTTTGGGCAGCAGCGTGCTATGAAATGTTGACCAACGTTATGGAGGCAGGGCAGTCCAGAGTCGTGGTAACCTGTTCTAACATCTGGTGGAGGCACGCGATGGCGGAATGAGCATCCTGGGAGATCTGGAGGGTGGTATCGCCCCATGGTTTCAATCGTTTCCTGATGACATGCTTGGCGCGGTGAAGATTCGCAATCGTGTCCATGACGACTAGAGGCTGCGCGGAGACGCTGGAGGGCAAGGGAACTCTAACTTGATCAAAAGAAGCTTCTGTCTGCTGTAAGTCTTCCTGGATACGCTAAAGCATAGGATGGAACTAGACTGATGTCCAAAGCTGCATAGTTGTTTTGACCAACTTCGAGCGCTGATTAATTTGCTCCTGAATAGTATTTGTTGCTTCTATGACCAACGCAGCCAGGGAAAATTTTAAGGATGAAAGTTTATCCTAAAGTTTAGAAACCCTGGCGAATCTGAGTAGTCCCCAATATGTAAATTGTAAAATTTTTGATGGTATTTTTTTAATAATATTTAGGTTTCTAATTATTTTATATTAGGATATGTAAAATTTTGGCGATTTTTAGGGTAAAATAATTTTATACTATAAAATTTGGGCGAATCAATTTTCAAAAAAATGGAAATTGGCGAATCTTTTTTTTGGAAAAAGCATGGAAAATTAGCCCACCTACGAATATTAGCCCCTAAAATTTTCCTTGAACGCAGCCCGTTGTGCCTGAACTTCTGGAGGTATTTCACACTACCATCGCGTAGTCCTGTCACGCTGACAAACCTCTTGCAATACAACAGTGTATAATCCTTTTAGTGCCTCGTGGGGTAGCTATGCCAAATGTATTTGTATGTCTGTAGCTATTGGAGCATGATCATTAACGAAGATAGTGCGAGGGAGTGAACAAATATGGCTTCTGCTGGTCAGTAATGTGGGACTGCACATAAGTCACAACATATCCCAATATCTCATCACTCCTTCCTTGCGTAGGACTAGTCGTGACCTGACTGCGACACGGTTGGTGGGGGATAGTGATAATAGCGTACCTTCCTCTGCTGCATCATCCAAGGCCATCTGGCTGGGTCCCGCGGTCGTCCCCGGGTTGCGAAGGTTAGGACCTCCTATCACGCAGCTATGGTGCCTCTCCGTATGGGGTTCACAGTAAATTCCCTCTGTAGGAGGACAGTGACCAATCATTTGATCAATCTCGACATCCCCAAACCCTCTCAATATGATGTTTGCGAGTGTTGAATGGATAGATATCGAAGCATTCAGCGGGTTAGGGACTGCCATAGCAGCAAAAGGACAGGTGTCGAAAAAAACGTCAATGATCCCAATAAGCTAGTAGGCAGATAATAGGGGCATGGTGTAGACAATATGTAGCTTGTTGTAGAGTTATTCTGCTAACTGTATACTGTCTGGAGCTATCTAATGGCGAAGCAACCCGTATGTGAAACTTACCATCGATCATCTGGAACAAACTTACCATAAATGGCCACATTGATGGCCTACAACCCATTTTGTGTAACTGTAAGGTTCCTTTCCTATCAAATTGGGTTGGACTGACGGTCATTATTAGTACCTGAGGACTCTCACACGGATCGTCAGAATTCAGATGATGCCTGCGTGCTGTGCGCGTATCCAGAATTAAGGCGTGTTGTTTCGTAACACGGTTCAGGTACCAGTCCAGAAAATTGGCCACCATACTTCTCGATAGGTGTGCTTTTCCCTTGGTCAGAACGTCCCTAAATGGTAGGGCTACATCAAGCATACTCGGGCCATCTGTCACCTGAAATGTTCGCAATTTATCCCAATTGCACGTGGGTTGGTGCAACTCTGCAGTTGAATGCAAGCCTACGTCATTGGTAATCAGTTGAGGCTGCTCGGTCGGGGTCCTATCGCACCATTGAGTTTCACATGTCATCACGTATCTGCATGGGTCCACTAACCTCGGGGCCCATCTGTTAGTTGGGGTTCCCAAGCGCAGGATCATCCCACTCCGACACTCCTCCCAAGTGTGGAATACCAGCCCATGTGTATCCCACCAACACGTAGGTGCTCCACACAGGGCTAGCGGCAGTGCCCCTAACCTACGTTCCTCGGGAACTTCAGCTTCAAATGCGTGCAAAAACTCCTTAATGTCAACCCCATCCATAAGGTAGGGCAGGTCTCTTACCTTGGAGGAGATGTAGCAGAAGTTATTGGTGACTCGAAGACATCGGAGCATCGAAACCTCCTGTAGCCGGCTTTTCCAATTCTCCAGTTCCTCATCAGAGTCGAAAAAGCATTCACTGTCCTTTTCCCAACATAGTACTCCTTCTATCGTAGGGTTAATCCAATACTCATCATGCGTAGTAAATTTATAAATGTGATCTATTTCTTCCTTGTTGCATGCTGGCTTTGTATATTGCGCACCTTCTGCGGGGTCTAGCAGAACAATTACGTGCGTACCATTATTTTCAAACACCATGCTGCGCTTTTTAATATTGATGACATCCCCCATATCGATAGCCCAATGTAGTCCTAGTAGTGTAGGATAAGGATCTACATCCTCCACAATTTCTATGACCTCAAAGTCAGCTAGGACTTTTACTCCTGCGATATCTGCCATGAATTTCGACAGCCTTCCCAGAGGGATGATCTTCTGTTGATTCACCATTCACAGTTGGATGGTGGACCATTCCAATTTAGGCTCTCCCATTCGTTGCCATGTTTTATTTGGTAATATGTTTGCATCTGACCCAAGATCAAGAATAACTTGATCCATCTCGTAGTCGCTAATATGCGCAGTCAAATGCATTTATCTTCCGATGTGTTTCTTATAGCTATATATCTTGTGTACATCCCCAGTCTCAACATTTGTGCTAGGCCGGGCTACGCAGCTATGTAGTAATACTTTAAGGTTTTCTATAGACTGCGGGCTATGTAGCAACTTTAGACATGACTTCAGAAAGGGCTCCACCCTTTCCTCTATATTGGGGTGCATCAGCGGCTGCGCACGAGCTGCTAATGTTTCTTGCCCTCTGATGCTCAATCCTTCAGAAGAGGTCATAGGATCCCTAGCCAGCGCTTCCTTGGATCCTTGGGTGACCATCCCACTTCTTTTCATGACTTTAACACTCAGGTCTATATTTCGTAGCTCGGTTTTAACTCTTTGCACATTCTGCGTAGGGGTGGGCTATTTTTCCTGCATCTTGGCTATTGAAATTGGGGAATCCTCAAACACATGGTCCAGCTACCTATAGAATTTTCATGATGGCCTTGTAGGATTTAGGCATTCTCTGGCAAAGTGTCCTACCTCTCCACAGTTATAACATATTAGCTGCCCACGTCCTCGTCCTATGCTGCCTCCCCGACCTCCTCTGCCCCTTGCTAGGGATCCCCTGAAGTGCGCGAAATTTCTTGGTGACGCAGGGTCTGCTTGTACTCTATACAAGTTCCCACGATCTATCATCAAGTCATAAGTACAACAGTTCTGCTCATCGTGGCCCACCGATCGACAGAACCTGCACCATTTTCACTTCAGTTCTAGGACATATGCCCTGAGCGGAGGGTAATGGTTCATATCATGAAATCCTACTACACGACAGTCATCACACCATAGCGTAGGTCCGCTCAAGCCTGGTCATGATAGGATGGGTTACCCAATTGCTCCTGGGCACACCGGAATAGGTCCTCCCATATGCATGTAATCTGCCAACAGAGGGCACTGATCCTTCGTATGGACAGATACTCGAAATCATATGCACCATAGATCTGCGTGGCCATCCTTTCCTCGCTCCTTTCACAGGTTCTGAATTTCCATATGCATAGCCCTAAGTTGTTCCTGAATTTTCTTTACCCCTGCCAGTGTATCTTCTCCGGGTGCATCTTCTAGTTTCATAGCAACTTCCACAGCTTTTTCCTGCGATTCAAAGGTTTGGTGACTCATTTGTGTGTGCAGGTGAGGTAACAACATAGCGATGAACCATTATGTATGTTTTCTATCGTCATACTCGAATCCTCCTTCCCTGATTGCTCTCTTCAATCGCTGATTAGCCTCCCACACCGACTCAACTACCCCTTGTTTGAAGTCCTTTACTTTCGCCACCAGCTGAGAGTTATATTTTGGCTTTTGGAACTGTTGCTTCAGAGTGTCTTTGATATCTTGAATGGATGCACTCCCATTTTGGGCAATGTATCTCATATACCAGTCCAGGGCCCTGTCCTCGAATGCCAAGGATAGCTGCACCCTCTTTACCGTATCATTTTCCACATTTTGCATAGTCTAGATAGAGTCTGAAACCAACCAAAACCGGTCCATATCCTCATCCCCTACCCCCTTGAAGGTAGGTAGTTTCAGGTGTGCAGCCATATCGCTGTTTGGCGGGGGTGGTGGTATGGGTGAGCTCTTAACTTTGTGCGACCTGGGTGGTGGTGTAGCCGGGGGATCTTGCAGAGCTAGTTCTTGCAACATATTATAGGTGGATCTCCCCCCGTCAAGGTTGGTCCGATAGTATTTACCACTGCGCGTTGCGCTCCCATCTTGATCTGAGGTCATTAAGTCGGTATGAATACACAAAATTCTCTTTTCACACAGTAATATCTTAATCAACAATGGTAATGTCCTCAGGAATTTGCCTCTGAATCCTTTAAAGAATCGTCGTTCAACCTCAAAGTATGAGACAAACTGATCAATGGAAAATTTTGTCACAAATCCTCCTAGCACATTGTCCACCCAGTGATCTACCATGCGCGTGATAGTATTATCAGTCCTCTCTAGCTGCTGGATCAGCTCTGGGGTCCACTAAGTGACTCGTTTATCCTTCTAGCACTTTTGGAATTATACGAGTCTAGCCAGCCACTCTTGAAGTTTGATCGCAAATGTTACAAAGAATATTTTGTAGCTTTCTCTAAGAATGTACCTATTTTTCCACCTCTTCGCCGTTAACTTTTCTCTGCGATTTCATTTTACCACGAATTCCTGGATCTTCTTTTCGAACCAGTATTCAATTTCCTTTCTTTCAGGCTTCCAATATTCCCTTGTCATTACCCGATCCCTTTCTCAAGGTTCTCTAGGTCACGGCAACAGAACCATTTGTTGGCTTGAGGGGTCCTGACCTAGGTTCGGTGTGCAAGGTTTTCCAAAAAACCCCTATACTACTGGCCCTTTCGGAAATGACCTAATTGCGGAGGTCAAAGTCTCATCTGAAGTAGTATGGGTGGGTGCTGGAACCAGGTTTCCGCACCCTGAGAAAGGATAGGTAAGGAAAGTAGAGCTATGCTAGTTCCTATGATACCTAGATTACCTTGTTCTGTGCAGGTTCAATTAGGTCTCTATTCGCATCCACATGCGCTAGATCTATAATTATATTCTTTTATGACAGAAACATGAAATTGCATAAACATAACAGAACAGAAAACACACTTACACAGATCTTCACAACTTAAATATAGAAAACACACAATGTAGTAATTACCAATGATCCACACAAAGAGTACTCACAAATTCAATTCTATATCAACCTTTCTTATTCATCAATTCACCAATTCCTTCTTAAAATTCCCTTTCCAGCATGCGCACATAGCAACAGGGTCCGCACACAGCTGGACTTAGATCTTCGCGCACACAGTCAGCATGAGTCCTTTCCCCAAAACCAAAACAGATAACTTAAAGCACAATTCACATCAATTTCTCTTCATTTCCCTACCTTACAATACAAAATGTTCCTCTATTTATAATAATCTAGCCTATACTTTCCTATGGTCACCAAACCATGGTTTTCGGACCCCTAGTTTACCCTTTTACCCATTACAATGCTTTCAAGGCTTTGAACCACCCCAAAACCCCTGCGCTAGACTAAATCTAATCAAAAGTAGTCAAAATGGACCAGTTTCACAGCTTGTAGGAGACCCTGTTCCAACAATTCTTAATCTACATGCTTGAGAGAAATGAAAGAAAATGCTTGACAGAAATGAAGGAAAATGGATGCAATCTAAATGCTTGACCAAAATGCAGGAAAATGCTTGATAGAAATGCAGGAAAATGGATGCAATCTAAATGCTTGACCGAAATGTAGGAAAATGCTTGACAAAAATGTAGGAAAATGGGTGCGATGTAAATGCTTGACCGAAATGCAAGAAAATGGATGCAATCTAAATGCTTGACCGAAATGCAGGAAAATGCTTGACAGACATGTAGGAAAATGGATGCAATCTAAATTCTTGACCAAAATGCAGGAAAATGGTTGAAAAAAATGCAGGAAGATGACTGATGCAACTTAAAAACTAATCTAGACAAATCTGCATAAATCAAATCTAATTTAATCTATTCTACTTGCGTAATTGAAACTCTAATCTATGCTTGCATAATTGAAAACTAATCTAACACACATGAGAAGTAAATCATGAATTCAAAAACACTCTTACATGAGAAGTAAATATACAATGGACCGATCGAACACACTTGCATGAATGGAAAATCTAAACTATCAAACTTTCAATGAAATGAAAACATCATAGCAATTAAAATGAAATGACATACTTGAAAAAAATAAAAACTAATACAAAAAAAAATTACAAAATAAAACTTATTGTATCTTGCATTCTAATATGATCCATGATATCTCCTACTTCACATCTCCCTCCATGCTTAGAACTTCAAATATTTATTCAAGTTCTCCAAAATTACACAATAATAAGATGACAAGTTACATGAACAAGAGTTCCATTGTTAAGAATTTTCATTGTGTTCAACTAAAGGAGAGATATATCCTATTTATAAAAATTCTTAAGCAACCTCCTCATTAATGAGAATCCTTTTTCCTCTCCTTTGATCCATAATATTCTCAACCAATTTGATAACCATAATCTACATATCCCTCCTTCAAATCACCTTCATATCATGAAGATAATTTCGAATTTGATCTTTGGGAGCCACATAGGAGGGCCTTATAAGCTTCCAATGAACCTACATATGTCACAAAATTGTTTCCACTTTTAAGGTATAAGCATATGCATATTATTTCCTAACTTTGGATAAAAAATTCACTTAAAAACACTAGAAACTAATAATGTTTTGAAAACACAAGGGTAACCCAAATAGTGATGAAAGTGAGATGAATGTAGTGAAATGGAGGTGAAATGGAGGTGATATAATGGACATGATGGTGAAGGTGGATGTATTTTTAAGGAAATTTTTGAGACCCAACATACCCCCCAACTGAAGTTGTTGCCTGTCCTCATGCAACCTATTACATTGATTCATTTAATCTTTGAATTGTCTTGTTTTTTGAATGAGCTTTGGCATGTATCAATTCTCCTTTAGTTTTGCATTATCATAGAATTTTATAACTTCATTATTTTTTCGAATTTCTATTTGAAATACATTGGATTGAAACATTCATCTTTATGGTTGGTTCTTGTGTGACAACCAAAATTAATTTATTTTATGGTTGGTTCTTATGTGACAGCCAAAATTGATGAGTATTGGTTCTTGTGTAACAATACTTTGTTTATTCCTTGCTACATCCAACTATCTTGAAAACATCGAGAATTTATCTTTTCAATTAGCCATAAGCTAATCAATTTGATGATTTGCAAAACATATAACCTTTTTGAATCTTAATGTAATAGTAGTTTTATGTTGGTTATATGAAAGTGTTGTGGCATAAGATGTAAATATATAGAGTGATATCCCTCCCCCCCAACTAATGGTTTTTGTAATTTTATTAAGTGAGAAAAGGAATATTGTGGAGTGTTTTTCCAAAAATTATAACTTTGGTATTTTAAGGAATTGCATGATAAAAATTTAGAAAAGAACATACATCCACTTATCTGTGAAATGGATAAGTTGTGCATATGTAGCTGCTGCAAAAAAATATGATCTAATGCTTCTTCAATTGGTTGTGCAAATAATAGATGAAGTTGTGAAAGTGAGTCTTTATTGCTGCTACTAAATTTGTTGAATCTTCTACATCTGCTACATCTGCTACAAATATTGAATAATGATGAATCTGATAGTCTTCATGTCATTATCATACATTGGCACAATTTTTATCTATGTGAATTAATTTGTTGATGTCGAACATAGTAAGAAATTTTTGAATTAGTGGCCATTAATGTATGCCACTAATCAACACGGGACCTCTCACTATTGATGAAAATGAGAGTCAAGATTCCTAAGCACATCTTGCTAGGTGCGAATAAATTTTCCAATGCCGAGTCACCTAGAAGATCCGTAAAAAATGGGACATTAATGTATTCTTGTTGTTTTTCGGCAAGAGAACTTTCCATTAAGGCATGCAAGCCTGAGGGTACTTTTTGAAAATATTTTTAAAACTCAAAAAGGACTATATATATACAGTTTTCTTTGAACGAATATTTATTTGGAAAATGAAAATGAACATGAAAAGGAAAAATTTAATCAGCGTGTAAGTGGGCTGATTGCTTTTATTTGAGTTAGGAGTGGATGGAAGTAAATGAATGCGAATGGACAGTGAATGTGAATGAAACTAGTAATTATTCTGCAATGGAATGTAAGACTATAAAAAGATAGAGGTGATCAATCTCTCTGGTTATGAAATTTACACAAAAAACTAAGAATTGCTACTAATAACAGAAGTTCACGAAGGAAAACCAAAATAATTTATACATGTGTCAAAACTAGTGCCTCAAGTTACCTGTTGTGTCTTTTCAACAATTTCTTCATTTTTTACTGTTTAAAACTCTAATGATAGCTTTATCATTGTGTATATCTCATCTAGATGTTTCCAACTATGCTTGAATCGTCAAAATCTGATATTGTATGAGAAACTTAGGCTAATTTTAAATTTGGGTGAAACAATGAAGTTTCTTAGGTGCAAAATTGCGCAGTTTCTGTAGCTAAAAATCTTGAATAGAAAGTTAAGTCTACGCAAATATGCATGTAATCAATATGATCTTTAAATTCAATACCTCCTCCAGAAAAATGAGCAAATAACCTACTTATTTCATTTATGAAAAAAAAAATGAAAAAAAAATATATATTTTTTATTAATTTTTTTATATGAATATTTGCCATAGAAGAAAATGTGAAAAGTCAAGAGCATGGATTTTCCAATAATTCTCATAACACCAAAATATAGGCATGAAAATGTATTTGAAAAGTAAAAAAACATTCAAATAATCTCCCTAAAGAATATGAAAACGTGGCTCAATGTTGAGGTGAAACATTTTATATCCAGTATTGAAAAAAATGAAAAGTGTAATGTGCTGAAATGAAAAACGTTTTCATTAACCAATTTTCTCAAGATCGAATCGAGGAGAAAGAGTTGAATGCATTTTATTGCTATAAGGAAGAGAATTTTCATTCCTCTGAGAATGTCAGAAAGATGCCGACTGTGTTGGTTATATGACTAGGCAACATTTAAATGTATGCATTGAATTTTCCATGTGTATGGATAGGTTGTTTCATTACCACATTAATAGCACACAAATATGCAGAAATATGCTTCCTTGTCAGGTAAACACCGTAGATGAAATCTTATAATATCTAGCTCATATTACAACTGCTTGGCTTCGGTTAACATATTCTCCAGAACCAGATCCAGTGTGCCGTATTGAAATAGTTCAGTGTGCATTTAATTAAAAATCTTTTTTTTTCTCATGCAACTTGCAAACTAAGGTTATGAAGAACCATGAATTTCTCTTAAACGGCTGTGAAATTGAAGAAAAAATTTCTAGGTTATTTAGTTCAGCCCATTCTGAGAAAGCCTCATGTTTTGGTTTTTTTGGATTCACCCTCACTCGATCAAAAACTGCAATTCAAAAGTGTGTTTCTAAACTATTGCATTTTCTGGCAATAAAGTCAATTACTGGTAAAATTGGATCTTCTGCTAGATCTGGAAATTATCAATGAATTCTAGTGGAATATCTCTGCACATTCAGTGGCGTATGCCAAGATTGGAATGCCCTCCTTTCTTCATCAAAATTCATAACAACTAAATGGGCAGAGGCACCTCACAGCAAGAAAATGAATCACCAAGAAAAGGCCTGCGGTGGATCCAAAATAATGGATATAATTTTGATTTTGTTTTAGAAAGGAAAGGGAGAGATGAGAGGATCTATCTCATGTATGTGTGTAGAAGCAATAAGCCCAAGAATTAGGTATCTTAGAGTAGACATTTTGTAGGAACAATCAATTCGACTTCTTTCTACAAATCATAAATTTAGAGCTAGAAACTCAATGGAATTCACATTTTATGTTCATTTGCAGTTTTGATCGAAGGTTGACGTCGAAGCAGAGACTAGGCATCAATTCGTCGTAGCTGCATCGTGGATGATCTATTTCTTTTGTGGTGGTTGGAGGTTGTGGCTTTCGTTGCCCAAGACGTGGGTCATGGCATCGATCTGTGCATATGCGCAAGGCCAAGCCAAAGGTAGGCCTCACGCATATGCGTGGCCTCCTTTGGTTTTCATTTATGTTCAAAGGCCTAGCTATAAAATTCGTTGCTTTTAACTTGTTTTGAAAAAATATATATTATAATTTTTTATGTTTTGTTTAAAATTTTTTTTTTTTTTTTTATTATTTAAAAAAAAATTGTATTATTTGGTTTTTTATTTATTTATTTTTTATTGTTATTTTTTTTTTTTTAATTTTTTTTTAAATTTTTAAATGATTTTTCTTGGTTTAAATTTTGATTAAAAAAAAATAAAAAAAAATAAATAAATAAATTATGAACATTAACTTTTATTTTATTGTATTCTATTTGATTTTGAAAGAAAATTTTTTAATTTTAATTTTATTTCGTCAAATCTTAAAAACTAATTTTATTTTATAAAAGTTTAAAAACTAAAAAAATGTTTTCTAAAAAAAATGAAATAAATTAATTGAAAAATGAAAATGAAATTGCATAAAAAACAAAATGAAATTGTTAGGTAAAATGAAAAATTAATCTAATAACGAAAAACTAAAATTGCGATAGAATTGAAATTAAGCTAACAAATGAAGTGACATTCTAAACTAATGCTAATCCCTATGTACGCCTCACCGAAAACAATGCCAAAATGTTGAGTAAAATAACTTGTATTAGATTACTAACATAAATTATTAATCTGAGATCCGTAGGATTTGTGAGACATATGTGCATGATATATGCTAGGGATCAGTGTATTAAAAATAAAAAAATAACCTAATCACATCATTCCTATATTAACTTGAAAATATATTCTACATTCACAAATTTAAAATTTATTCTACTTGCATAATTGAATTCTAATCTACTCTTGCAATTCTAATCAAATAATGAAAAACAAAATCATCTAATATAATTCATAAACCAATTCAAAATAAATTGAATTCTTAATCTAAATGCTTGACATAAATGCAGGAAAATGGATATAATCTAAATGCTTGACTGAAATGCAGGAAAATGCTTGACAGAAATGCAGGAAAATGGATGCAATCTAAATGCTTGACCGAAATGCAGGAAATGATTGACAGGATTGCAAGAAAATGGATGCTATCTAAATGCTTGACCGAAATGCAGGAAAATTGATGCAATCTAAATGCTTGACCAAAATGCAGGAAAATGCTTGACATAAATGGAGGAAAATGGATGCAATCTAAATGCTTGACCGAAATGTAGGAAAATGCTTGACAGAAATGCAGGAAAATTATTGATGCAATTTAAAAACTAATCTAGTCAAAATTGCATAAATTAAATCTAATTTAATCTATTCTACTTGTGTAATTGAAAGTCTAATATATGCTTGTAGAATTGAAAACTAATCTAACACAAATTAGAAGTAAATCATGAATTCAAAAACACTCTTACATGAGAAGTAAATATACAATCAACCAGTTGAACACACTTTCATGAATTAAACTTGCATGAATGGAAAATCCAAACTATCAAAATTTCAATGAAATGAAAACATACTAACAATTAAAAAGAAATGACATACTTGAATGAAATAAAAACTAATATCAAAACAAAATTTCAAAATAAAACTTATTCTATCTTACATTCTAATATGCTCCATGATATCTCCTACTTCACATCTCCCTCCATGCTTGGAACTTCAAAGCTTTATTCAAGTTCTCCAAAAGTACAAATAATAAGATGACAAGTTACATGAACAAGAGTTCCATTATTAAGAGTTTTCATTGTGTCCAAATAAAGGAGAGAGATCTCCTATTTATACAAATTCCTAAGCAACCTCCTCATTAATGAGGATCCTTTTTCCTCTCCTTTGATCGATAATATTCTCAACCAATTTGCTAACCATAAGCCACATATCCCTCCTTCAAATATGCTTCATATCATAAAGATAATTTCGAATCTGATCTTTGCGATCCACATAATAGGGCCTTAGAAGCTTCTAATGACCCTACACATGTCACAAAACTTTTTCCACTTTTAAGGTATAAGCATATGCATATTATTTCCTAACTTTTGATCACAAATTCACTTAAAAAGACTAGAAATTAATAATTTTTGGAAAACACAAGGGTAACCCAAACAATATGAAAGTGAGATGAATGTAGTGACATGGTAGTGCAATGGAGGTGATATAATGAACATGATAGTGAAAATGGATGACATTTTAAGGACATTTCTAAGACCCAACAAGATTCCATGACTCTCTTTTGAGTTTAATTGTAGGAAAAGGATGACTATGAGACTGTGAAAATATTGAGTATCTTGTATGTAAGTATTTTTCCCTCCGCCCATTTTTCATAACTTCCATAACCATTAGATAGGAACCTGCAACTTCAATGCTATTTTCCTTATTTAGTAAAGGATTTGTGAAGACTTTACAAAGTTTTATAATTTATTGAAAGTTGTAGAATTTACAATTTATAAATTTTCAAGGTCTAATTATTTAAAATATAATTATTTAAGAGATAATAGCTTAATGGAAGAGCGACTACTTTACAAGAAGAGTTTGGTGGTTCTATTCAATTGTGCCTTGATATCCATATTGAATGGTGGTGATTAGTTTTTGGTGACGGAGGCTCTTTTGACCATCACTAATGAACTTATGGTGACATTTTTCGACTGTTACCAAAACATGAAATGGTGAAGGTCAACAAATGCCACCAAATATATGTATCAATAATGACGACCATGAAAGTTCCATCACTATAAATTACTCTTGTTCATATACAATGGGGACAGTCACTATCTGTCATTAGAATAATTATTTATGACGAACCTTGAATGTCACCATAACGGCTATAATTTTGGTGATGCAGCCTTTGGCGACGTTAAATTTTTGGTGACAGAGGCTCTTTTGACCGTCACCAATGAGCTTATGGTGACATTTTTTGACCCTCAACAAAATATGAAAAGGTGACGGTCAACGGACGTCACCATATAATATATGCACCAATAGTGATGACCATGGAAGGTCCATCACAAAAAACCATTATTGTTCATATAAAATAGTGATGATAATTATCCCTCATTATAATCATTATTCGTGACAGAATTTGAATGTCACCACAACAGCTATACTTTTGGAGACGCCGCCTTTGGTGATGTTTAGTTTTTTGGTGATGGAGGCTAAGGTCTGTCACCATTTCTCGTATGAAATGGTGACAGTCACTATCTGTCATTATAAATAATTATTAGTGACAGACATTGAATGTCACAACAACACCTATAATTTTGGTGATCCCACCTTTGGCTGCGTTCAATTTTTGGTGACAAATACTCTTTTGACCGTCACCAATGAGCTTATGGTGAAATTTGTCGACCCTCACCAATGTATTTTTTGGTTGTAGTGTAAATTGTGATAAGAGGAAAGAAATTAGAGCAAAATTGGACACAAAAGGAAAATCCTTGGATCAATGCACCTTGGTGTCATTGTTGCGACAAACACGCTCCAAAATTTTTCTTACAATTGAATTTTGGAGCCTACTAAGGATCTCATGATCGATCATTCTATGGTCACTTCGTGGTCATCTAATGTTTTGTAAAGAATTTTTTTTTCTTCTAAGTGTCAAAGTAACTTGCTCACACATGCTCCATTTTTGATGAATTCACAAACACACATTTTTATATGCAACCTTGGATAGGAATTGTGAATATCTTGAAGATAAGGCTTGCGAAACCACTGGTGAATATATTGACAGTTAGTGTACACTCTCCATTGAATATTCTCCTCACTTCGATTTCATTTGTGCTTCTATTTTGGTAAGTTTTCTTAACTATCACTATGACGCGCCTTCTTTTTGCAAGTGTTGCTTTCATGTTCAGGACTATTGCTTTTTATTGTATTCACTTTGATAAGTTTAATTTTCATGTTATATTCATTTTAGCATGTGTCACTTCCACTTTCTTTAAGCCTTTGAAAATTTCATTTTCACTTCTATCTTACTTTCGTAAGTGTCATCTTTTGGCATGGGAAGTGCTGAACACCAGAAAAGGGGGAGTTATGATTCATTTAAAGGGTAAAATTTGGTGTCAATGGGTCCTACATATATATATATCCATTTCCAATTTTTCATGCACTTTCGTACTAGTGTCTTCAATATTGTCACAAAGTGTATCTTAAGTGTCGCATCTAGTCTAAGGGAGTTGATTGTACATAATTAAAGGGAAGTTTTGATGCATTATCCTACACTATTGGGCCTTATTCATCATAAATAAATGCATTAGACATATTCCCCAAGCCTTGAGAACTTTCGTACAAGTGTCGTCACCATCATCACAAAGTTTACCCTAAGTGTCGCACTTGGAGGAGACTATTATTTCACCATCGCATTAAGGGGATCATATTGTTTCATAAATAATAACTATTCTATGTTGTGTCATCGATTTTTTTGAGTGTGTGATCATGTTCAAGTCTTACATTGGTTTCATATCTATTTCATTGATCCCACACATAGTCAAATTCTTGAAGATCCTTTGCCTGATCATCTTGACCTCACTCAGCCTCCTTTAACTTTCCATTGTGTAGTGGAAAGCCTCAAGAATGACCCTTGCCTCTTGTAACTAATAAATGCATAGTTATTTCATCCAAGTACTGGGCACTGCATATTCATAGTGCTCAATACTGATATCCTGACCTCCACAAGAATGTAATCAAGCCTCCTTGTCAGTCTCCTTCTGCACATTGCGTAGTGGAAAGAAAAACGATATCTACCTCCCTTCCTAAGTTGTGCAATTGTGCTATCTTATGGCCTATATCTCTCCTAAAATATGCATTGCACAATCTCAGTGGGTGTGTTGGTGGATTTGGTGCACGAGTGTACCAAATCACATATGCTTAAGAGGAGTGGTTATTTCTTCTTAAGTTCCTGGTCACAGGCAGATAATAAAGGGAGTTAGCAAGTTAGTGAACATGCCAAAACATAAAACATACTAGATAAGAAGATAACATGCATGTATAGAGAGAAAATAAAACTAATCTAAAACACATAACACAAAAGCTCTAAATAGATTCAAACAACTTCAATAATCCAAACCGTGGCATTTACGTGCCCTCCTATTGAGTACTCGTAGGAATAAAGGATGAAACGTTTACCCACTTGCCAAGGGGCCCTTAGAACTACGGATTTCTAAGACCCGATGCAAGGATGTTTTTACCTCCGAGCTACGTTGGCGCAAAGTATCTCTCTCTACTCTAAAGGATTGGAGTTTTTGGATGGCCAACAACTAAATCCCCTCTTTCTTTGCTCCAGATCACACACTACTGGATTTCTTGGGGAAATTTTGGCCAGCGTAAAAATGTGTTCTCACTTTCTTCATCTCTTGGTGGCATTTTATAGAAGAATTCAAACTCTCCTTCCCTCTCTTCATACATTGATGGAAGGTGACCTAAGAGAGGAGGCTGATCCCATTGTGTTCCACATTATTCCATTTTGTGCTCCCTTGAGGTCCTAAGGAGGCCTGGGCAGCTGTCCTTAGGTGGCCTCAAGTGTGGAATCAATTTCCTGGAGTGTTCCTTGTTGTCCCAGAAAGTGACTTCCGCCACTCTCAGGTTCGCGCAAATTTTTGAGGAAAAGTTGTGCAAAGGCACGCCTATTAAAGAAAAATTCACACAGAGGCGCATTCTGCTATGGTCTTGAGTGTGCAATTTGATTTCTCTTCTGGACCTTAGATATTTTTAAAATTCCTCATTTTCTCTAAGGTTCCTCAACCTTGTAATTCCTTTTGCCTAACATATAATAACGTCATATTTTCTTGTCCGATTTTCTAGTGATAACAGTTTCCCCCTAATGTGTGAGGTATAGGAAGAACTCTATATCCAAAATACATTACAGTTTCTTTTCTGTGTACTATGTAGAGGGAGAGAGAGACCTGCATGTAACACGAAGTTGGAAACACCTTACACCGGGTCGAAGAGAGACCATGTCCTGTGGGAACCCTGCAAGCAATGGTATAGTAAAATAAATAATTTTTTTCTACGAGGTGGGCATTTCCCATGCTTGTGATGCTTTGGATATCTAAACAAATCTATTTAATAGATACAGATTCTATCTGAGTCACTAGAATGGTAGTGATATTCTAGTTGATGATGACGATTGGTGATGCCCTCAAGGGCATTTTTATTTGAAAATAGGTGGAATGTGGCACCCACATGCATAAGCTTGGTATGGCATATAAATGCACATTTTATGCATGTGTGTATAACTAGGACCTTCTCGTGTAAGCATTGCTGAAAGAGATGCTTATAAAGGAACAAGTCTTCAACAAATTTGATCAAATTGCAATGGTTGTAAGGTATAACACCATCCTGACATGAAATCTTGTGTCGTAGTCGAATTTCAGGAGGATCGATGACATTTGTGGGAAATGATGTTTCCTACATTGCCACTCGAGGATTTCCCTTTAGTGGTGAGGGGTGATCCAAGATACTGCTTCCTTTTGGAAAATAGGTTTTGATGTCAAAAAAAAGGAAGCCTCAACTGAACGAGAGAGTCATTGATGCAAGGGATCAGGATCCTGAATGTGATAGGTTTAACATAGGCAAGATGGCGAGAGGTAATTTATGATGAGAATTTAATGGTTCGAGGTCAGAGTATAAAAAGCATATTAGCGGAAGTCATAACTATTTTTGATGGGGAAATCCTTGGAGTCAGTAGGATGTCCAGGGTGGGTATATATCAGTTATTAATGTCATTGTGGCTTTTGTGTGAAGGGTGTGATAATCCGACCAAGGGTGACCAGGGACTGCTTCCATGGGAGAAAAATGGATGGATGGGTTAGAGACATAGTGCACCATTTGCGGTCTTTGTACACTTACCAAAAGAATGAAATAATGGGGTTTGGATTGTACAAAACGCAGAAATGGGTGCCCCAAAACATAAAATTGTTCACTTAATGATGATGTGAGTAAGGTGTTTTTTTGAGGGTGGGGGCCCCATTGGTTGGTCTCATATGTGAGGTTGATGAAGCGGATGGAAAATGTCATAGATGGGCTATTTTGATGGAGGTATGGTAGGCCAAATGTGAGGCATGGTGGTGCACTTTCAATTTTCTTGCAAAACCTGGTAGTATGGGAAAGGGGTTTTATTTCAATATGGTAAAAATTGACCTGATGCATGGTGGGTCAATGTGCATGAGGTGCTTCCCAGACTAAAGTGGTATGGCCATGACATCATGATCTTTTGTGATATATGGTCTACCTTGGGTGACGGGCACCATGGAGGGGAGGCTATACCAACCAAGGAGGATGTTTATCATGTGGAAGGTGGGGTGGTGATAAACACGGTCGGGTGCTTGGAACCTATGGTTGATTTTTTATCGAGAAATGATGTCAAGATATGCAAAGTTATTTTGGGACTCCATCATGCTGAGGGTAGAATGATACCTTTTCTGGAACTTTCAGTGGGTGGAGCGATGGCCGGTTTTCACGACACCTGCAAAAAATACCCCAAGTGAAATAATCTTCTTTATTAAAATATTTTTGAAAGACATGTGCTAGAAAATAAGATGAGAGAGGGCATAGAGGGCATACCTGTATGTACTGAAAAATTATTTTTTTGGAGGTGTGAATGTGTGGCACCACCCTTGGGCATTATGGAGTGTTGATCACAGTGCTACTTTCGGTCCTACAATTGGGCCTTCTAAGCTCTTGTTATGGTCCTCCAAATTTTTTGAAAAGTGAAACATATAGGTGAATATGGCTCAATTCAGTTCATTTGTGTCATTTGAGTGTTTGAGGTTTTGAGAGATTAAAGGGTTTTTTTTTTTTTTTTTGCGGAGTTTTCCTTGTCGTTGCAGTCAGCCTGAGTACTCAGGACTAGCGATATTTTAGCCAAGTAGTCCCCATGAAGTCGTATAGGAGGGGCTTGTACATAACTTAGGCTATTTTTTTGCCTTGACCGCACGCAAATTTCGTGCAAACAAAGTGTTTTGTGCGAAATTTTTATGCCTATACTGGCTTTGGGCGTGACCTTGTCACATCTGTGAGAAACAAATTTGTGCTCTCCTCGCGCCTATTTGAGGAAGAGGCGTTCGGGGGACCGAAGCTAATTTTTTGCGTAGGCTGAGGGCTGGACACTTTTTCGATCTAGCCCATTTTTTCTATGATAGGATGTTGGCTCAGCTTTCCAAGGCCCGAGATGGATCAAAGCTATTCGCATATGCTAGAATTTTGTGTGGCATTATGTATGAGTAGGTAGTGCTATTGAGAACTACGGTGGTTGTTCCTTCTAGGGGGCCTCGTGTGCCTCGCATGAAGAGGTCGGCCCCTGTGATACCTTGGGGAGGTGGAGGTATGGTGGGGCGATATTGGAATGCCACCATGGAGGCTTGGTTTGAGGCCAATCCTCAGATGTTTCTATCATTCCCTTATGTGGGAATGGACTTCCGGGGAGACCCATACATAGGTCTCCCTGCTACGTATGCATGGGGGCCAACATGTATGTTTTTGTGTTTTATTCCACATTTGTTTGAATATTTATGTTTTTCATGTGTATTATGGTGACACTAACATAGTTTTGTTACTCTTGCATATGTTGGTGAGGTCAGGTGTCGCGTGGCTTGGTTGGTGGGACATCATCTAGTTCGATGGCCTCAAGGTGCTCCTTGCATAGGAGGGGGACAGGGAGGAGAGCTGGGACAGCCTCACGGCATAGTACCTAGTGGGGAGGCTAGTCCCTTAGGGGAGGGTAGCAGCTCAGCTACTGCCGAACTACTGCTGAGCGGGCTTGTGCCGAGGTGGCAGAGGATCACATTGCTGAGTTGACAGAGCGGGTGCCTGCTCTGGAGGTCAGAGCTTGTGTGCTAGATGATGCATAGGGTTGAGTGGACCGCTTGACCTAGGGGATGCCTACCCAAGGCTTCATGGATGGCCTCAAGGATGCATGGTTAGAGACACTGATGGCCTAGGAGAGGGGCTATCAGCCGACTTTGTGCCAGGTGGTGTTCTCTATTTTAACAACGGCTCTAGTGTTGGTACCGGGAGTAGCTGTGGGTCTAGGTGCTCCACCTAGGGGAGCACTGCCATAGATTTTTGTTGTATATAGGGAAAGCACCTGTTATGAGGATGGTCCCCTTATTTTTTTCGACTTGTATATTTGTATCTTTTGGGCTAAATTATGGGTCAGAGACACTATTTTTTGTACTCAGACACATATATTTTTTGGTATATATGAGAGAGATATTTTTTTCGCCTCTACATGGTGTGCCCTCTGTTTTTGTTTATGGATTATGCTATGCTGATGGAGATCTATTCTTTTGTTTCATTTTTATGTATGAAGGTATATCCGAGATGCATTCCAGTTTAGAATATTGTTAGTTATGAGATCAACTATTTGGTTTTTATTTCTTGGTATATGTGTGAATGTAATGTGATCAAACTATTGTCTTAACCTTCTTGCACACAAATATTTTCTAAATAGATGTGAATCCCATACCTCAAATTCTTGTTCTAACTATGACACTACTAGCTAGGAATTGAGGTAGATATGCATATGGTGTATGCCCTGGTTGAGGGCGTCAGACATAATTTTGAAGACAACTTCATATTTTTCCTGATTGTTTGTCGTTGAACCGATGCATACACCATTGGTGTAGAAGGGCGATCGGTCAGGGTGGTAGGTGACCCATGCGGCTGCTGCTAAAATTTGAGACCATCATGATGCTCCATTGGCGAATCCGAAGTAATGGTCAGTTTGATAATCCATTGTGACAGTAGAGCGTATTTTGTGACAAGTCTTTTGGTAAAAAATTTAAATTTTTTGGTTTGTGTGCTTTGAACCTAGGGGTGGGCCTTATCGGCCCTTATGGGTAGAACTTCTTGAGGTAAAGGTTTTTGACAGGGTTGCTGAGGCATGTTCTTTCCAACTTTGTCAAGATGTATGCCCCCTTGAGGAAACAATTTTTTATGGTGTATGGTCCTTTCCACAAAGTTTTGAACTTTCCTGGCCCTAGGGATTATTTTGCGACATCGTAGTGGAGGACTAACTCTCCCTCAGTGAATGAACGAGGGTCGACGTGGTGGTCGAATGATGCTTTTACCCGTTTCTTGTGGGCCTTGTTGTGTTGTAGCGACAGTCGCTGGCTTTCGTCGATGAAATCTAGTTGTACTAAACATTGTTCTATAGGTTGGGTATCATTGAGGAGTTCGATGGCAGCATGTAAATTCAGGATCTCGTGTTCTATGGGAATCGCGGCTTCAAATTCGTATACCAAGTGGAAGGTGGTGAAACCAGTGGATGTTTTCATGGCTGTGCGATATGCCCACAGGGTGAAGAAAAGCACGTGGTGCCAGTTAGTTTTGTGATTATTCACCATGCACTATAACATAGTTTTGAGGAATTTATTCAAAGCTTATACCTATCCATTGGATTGGTGGTAGTATCGTGATACGAATTCATGGGTGAATCCGAGATGGTGAGATAGCTCCTGGAAAACTTCATTCTCGAAGTGTTTCCCATGGTCAGAGACTAACTTGTTAGGAATTTTGAACCGGGAAATGACATGGTTAAATAGAAATCATGTAGCAGTTTCTGCAGTGTTGTCATATGTGGGCATAGCCTCTTCCCACGTGGTGAAATAATCGATAGCCACGATGACGTATTTGTGATTTCCCGATGATGCAGGGTTGGAAGTCATGAATTCGATCCCCCATTTGCAAAAGGGACCAACGACGATGACAGGGTGCAGGGGAGTAGGAGGGGCTCTTGCCTTATGAGCGAAGCGCTGACATCACTCGCACCTCTTGACTACTGTGTTACGGTTGCGTAGCAAAGTGGGCCAGAAATATCCTGCTCGTAGGACTTTTTGGGCGGTGGCCATTCCTGAGATATGGCCGCCGTAAGCTCCACCATGGAAGTCATTAAGGGCTTGTTCCGCTTGGTCGTGAGTAAGGCATCGACGTAAAATGTTGTCGATACCCCACCGGTATAAGACATCTCCCACAAGGAGGTATTGGGGGGCCTGATGGAAAATGTGTCGACGATCGTCTCGAGTGAGGTGGGGTCTGAAATTTTGGTTTCATAAGAAGAGGAGGATATCTCTGTACCAAAGGTTGCCAGTTTATACGAAGAAGAGATGTTCGTCTGGTAGCGAATTTTTTACTGGTTATCCTTTGGTATGACATGGGAGGTCGTAATGAACTATGCTATGATTAGCACCTTTTTTCTCTTTGGGAAGCGAAATTGTAAGTTGTGTTCCTGGAGAATCACTATCCAGTGGGCGTACTTATGGTTCATTAGGCAGTGCATGAGTAGATATTTGATGTGGTTGATATCCACAATGACCGTTGTGGTTTTTACGATGATGTAATGATGAATATTTTGGACTGCATGTATCAGTGCCAAGGCATTCTTTTCTTCGGGTTCATATCTTAATGTTGGGCCTGATAGGATTTTGCTGACATAGTAGATTACATGCTCCTTCCCATCTAGGCCCTTACGGATCAATACTATGGCCAAAGCGATCTCGGATACTGATATATACAGGATGTAATATTTGTTATAGTCTCGGGGACTAATCAGTGGTACTAAAGACAATGTGTCGTTCAGTGCATCGAACACTTGTTGGGCATGGTCATCACATTTGAATGGGATGTCCTGGCGAAGGAGGCACGGGAACCCTTGAGTGCAAGTGGCGTAATCTAGGACAAAACGTCTTAGAAAATTTTCCTTCCCTTGCAAGCTTTGTATTTTCTTGAGGGTTCAAGGTGGAGGTACCTCTTTGATGGCTTGGGCCTTGAGGGGGTCCACCCAGAGTCCTTGCTGGGACATGATTAAACCTAACAGTCTTCCTGTTGTAACACAAAAGACGCACTTAAGGGGGTTCAAGTGAAGGTTGTGTTTTCGGCATTGTTGGAATACTAATCACAAATCCTTTAGATGATCTGAGCGCTTATTGGATCAGACGGTTAGGTCATCCAATTAGGTGAGGATAAGGTGTGCCAAGTCATGAAAGATGTAACTCATGGCCCTATAGAAGGTGGCTCCTGCGTTTTTCAAGAAAAATGGCATTACCTTTTATGTGAATGTGCTGCATGGGCTAGTGAACACATTTTTGTACCAGTCAATGTGGTGGATCTGAATTTGATCCATGAAGGAGAGGGCCTAATGACCCATGCAAGCATCAATGACTTGGTCGATGAATGGGGTAGGGTAATTGTCCTTGGGGCATGGTTTGTTCAAATCACAAAAATCAGTGCAAACACATATGGTGCACTATTTTTTCATGACGGGAACATGTTTTGAAACCCAAGATGTGTAAGCAATGGGGTAGATAAACCCAGCTTTGTGAAGTTTGTCAAAAATTCATTTTATTTCTTCTGCCTTTGATGGGTGCAGTTGACACTGTTTCTGGCGTATTGGAGGTACGTCAGGCCAGGTATCAATATGGTGCTCTACGATAGTAGGACTAAGCCCAAGAATTTGTGGGTAGTCCCACACGAATATATCTCTATACTCTTGTAGCAATTGGGTATAAGAGGTTATTTCCTCCAGAGAATATACTACCCCCAACGAGATTTCTTCGACCTTTCCAGGATTTTGGGATATGTTCACCTTGATGGTAGGTGAGATGTTTGACATGTTTCCTTCCTCAAACACATCGGGTGTCGTGATGGGGTTCTCGAACCAATCAAATTTCCTTGATGGGAGGAAATATTTCGATTCAATTGCATAAATCTCTTGTTATTTTGTCTTGTCAGGATTGAACACTTTTCATGGGAGAAAACATGAACGGTGATGCATTGCATCCCATGGATAATTCGGCTCTGTCATGGCTTCAAGGATGTCCTCGTCTGAATGGAATATGGATCCTAAGGGGGATTGATTCTTCATAAGGTTGTGAAGAAGCGGTTTAGTCCACACGGAGCTGGTCAATAGACATGAAAATGATTCCATTGTCGATGTGGTGGAACCATACGCGGTCGACAGAGTGCATACAGATTGGGTATGCACTGTCATAGGTACAACTACTCTCGTATTTGCAGCTGACGCAACAGCTATGGAAAATGAGCAAACAACCCAAGTCATATTTCCAATACAAGATGATATGAATCATATATGGTGTATCGTATTGTCAGTGTTTGGTGGGGGAAGAATTTATGTGATGGGAGGTTACGTGAGTGCAAGGCTAGATCCCTTGTTACGATGGGAAATTTCCGACAGGTGGAAATTATGCCTGGTACAAAGGTGCGTGAATGTTTCCATTAGCAAGAATGCCACTAGATTGTGGTTACAACTGGTGCAAATGGTACACAGTGCCATTGTGCCAATTGAGTATATTGTGTGCAAATTGACAGTACCCTTCGTCCCAGAAGCGGACACTCGGAAGGGATCAGATGTAGAGGAGGAGGCCCTCTGCTTCCATTTCCAATTTTTTTGCTTGGGTATGTCTAGCTCCCTTGGGGAGCATAGACTTAATGCTACTCTTTCCTATCTAAGCTTCGATAGACGATCACATTTTATTGTATGATGAAAGTGTCATCAAATCTGGCAATAGTTGTGCGTAATTTTATCTTGGTTACAAAGATGTCTTTACGGAAGGGAAGAGTATGCAAAAAATGTTTGCAAGGTGCTTCAAATATTTGCACTGATTGACCTGGTGGTCGATCATGTCGCACATTCCAAATGTTATCCTAGGTTGAACCTGGGTCATGCTTGGTTGGCGCACCTTACTAACTTGCTCATTACACAGAAATGGGTATGGAGTAGACTCCCTAGGGCGTTCTGTCTTACACATTGGTCATTATGTTTTGGGTTGATAAGGTCTTGAAATTTTGTCTCTAATAGATTTATCATAGTGATTAGAGGATGTAATCATGGGATATAGGTACAACATTGCTCATGGTGATTGCCCCGACATACTAGGAAAAACATCGTAGAAATGGGGTTCCCATCCTGGTCGTCTAATGGTGTGATTGGGTACCAGTGGCATAGTGCTTCTAAGTCAGGGAAAGTGGCGACCACATCATTGGGTGTTTTACACAACACACATGTTGGTCTCCTCTGCAGAGGGAAGTTGGGGGTAACTAAGGGTTCCCCAATTGGTCGTTTTTCAGCTGACAAGAAGAGGATGGATCTACTCATCACATCTTCTTAGGTTTTCGAGCTATTCATGGAGTCAGAGTTGAAGCCATCTTTCTAGGAGAGGAAGACTATGGCTGAGTGCAAACTAGTGAGTGCTAAGAAAAATCGGGGGATATAATGGCATTTTTCTAAAGTGTGGTTGTCAACACATAAGGGACATGTAAATTGCGTTGCTCGTAAACCAACATAGTAAACACCTTCTACTAGATACCACCTCTAGATAAGTTCCAGGGTTGTGCATTCTTCGATGAAGTGGCCAGGTTCATCGCACAGTGCGCATCGTATGATAGGAGGGGGGAAGATGAACATGAGTCTTTTAGGTGACTGTCGTTCCTCTTGCAGGTATAGAATGACGCGAGGTTCATCTCCAACTACCTGGATGGGGGGATCCTCTTGATATGATGGCTCAATGGCATGTAAGGCATCCCTGTATCATGAAATGTCTGGGAAATGATGGGTATAGTGCCCATAATTGCTACAGATAGCGAATGTGTGGTTTGTATGCAATGCCTTGCCTTGCTTTTTGGTGATAGGTTCCTTTTTATGGGATTTTTTTGCCGTAATATCTACCGTGAAGCTAAGGAGTGGTTTTAATTCGTCCACTTCAGGGCAGATGTAGGTAGGGTGGCCTAATACGCCGCATATGGTGTAGGGTGATGATTCCAATTGCATGTTGGTATTCTCTACCTTCTTTACTCTTCTATTGGTGTTCTTAGTCATAATCACTGGTTTTGTAGTCAGATTTTCCAGCGTAGGGATGTTTGCAACAGTCTCCTAAATGGGTGGGTCCTCATCAGGATTGAGGGGGACTAAACTTGTAGAAGTGACGTTTATAGCTTCCGTACCAGTAGGTGGGACCAGGTACCAAAATGGAATTGCAAAAGAAACATTTGGTAACACCATGGTGACCAAGACCTATTGGGATACAAAATTAGCTGGGGGGTAGAGAAAAGGAGTTTGGGAGGTGGCATAGGCTAGAGAGGCTTCCATAGCTAAAGATTCAGTGTCATTGCTGCTCTTCTCTATGTTTTTACTGGATTCAATACTTGATGTTGACATCATGCACACTAGGGCTTCTGTGGCAGTTGGTGATGACTCAGGTATAATAGGGGGATCTCCTAGGAATGACCCTAGGATGGATGACGGTTTGAACTGGCCGAGGCCATATTCCTGGTACCGGGTAATCATCTCTGCATTTATGTCTACATAGGGTAGAATGACATCGATATTTTTTAAGGGTCGCTTTTCACTGTATGTCAATTGGTCGAAAGTAATGATGCGATCCTCATGGGGGAACAACATAGTTCGGAAGACAGAGGATGTTATGGCTGACATGGAATACATATAACTCTAGCCAAGGAGTATATTGTAATCTAGATAAGCATCCAAGAATTCGATGTCTATAAGGACCATCTTTCCAACTAAGTAGACCAAGACATTTTGGTAGAGGCTGATAGGAGTTGAAGGGCATCCGTCATATGCTCTATGTGTGATGTCTGATGGCTTTAGTTCGGGAGACCCTAACTTCTGCCAAATGTTATTTGACAGTATACATGTGGATTCACCCTCGTCAATGATACTCAGTGAATAGCGATGTTCTGAATTGACATAGGTATCTAGAAGGCAACCATCGAAGGAAGCCTAGGGGTGGCTTTGTCTAAATCAAAATCCATTAGCAGTGAATTAGCAGGGTTGATGGTGCCTAATGCGGAAAGTAAGGCTTTCCTTTTCTTTGGGAATGATTGTGATACCTCCAAAGCTAACATGGAGGTGGGAGATTGAGCTAGGTCATCCAAAATGTTATAATTATGGGCTGATTTGGAATGGTTTCCTGCCAGCTTAGTTGGTCCCTTAGCCATTTTTGGCAAAGTTTCAATAGGCATATTTGATATGGGCAAAGGTGTTATTGGTGCAATTGTACTAGCCCCTGACGAATTAGTGTCTGGTGGGGTGTCGTAGTTCCATTTTTGTGTCTAAAAAAACATTTCTTCGCCAATCATGTATATTTCATGGATATTCTTTCAAGAATCGTTGATATTTTTTTTTTGTTTATGAGTGCTAACTATCCCTTGATGGGGGAACGACTCCTGCATGATTGCTTTCTGCTGTGATGATCCCCCTTGCCCACGGTTACCTTGTAGCTTCTTCAACTCAGGGAGGTTGGGGCAGTGGTGAGTGTCGTACTCACTACAGATTGAACAAGAGTGGTTCGTCCGAAGATTCACCCTATTGTTATGCCCTTGGGAGTTGCTTGGCTCCTAGTTTTGATTTCTGTTAGAGTTGCCTCCAGCCTAAGATCGTAGAGGGATTTGTTGATTGTTGCCCCCCTGTCCAGGATTTCCTCTAGGGTTGTTTATTCCATTTTTATTTACTGCGTTAGGAGGATAATTTGGATTCTCCTGATTGTATGGTTGGTGCGGTTGTTGTTGGTAAGGTTGCACAAATTTAACCTGTGCATTATTATGCATGGGTGGGTTTTGTGCTAGGGACTGGGCGTATTGCGGTCCTTGTCCCTTCTTTGTGAATGACTGTTGGGGGGAACTCTTCCACCAGCCTGTCTTGTTGCGAACTGGGTCCCCTAAACCGAAGGATATGGACGTCCTCGCTGATGGTGGTATGATGATGCCCTATTGGTCATGTTTTGCAGAGGTGCATGATGACTCTGGTATCCGGGTTGAGGTATGTTATGGGTAGAATCATATGCATAATCAGGGTATGGAACACTGCTGCTTAGGTAATTTTGGGTCAATGACCCAATCAAACCATCTGCGGAGTTCAACGTGCTTGGAAATTATTTGTAAGTTTGCAGGCGTGGGGCTTTATGCAGGATATTGTAAATATATCCTGACTGCATATAGATCATCTTGAGCTATTGGGCCTTGCTTATGGAGTCCTCTTCAGATGTGGGATTTTTCATTGCAAGATATTTTGAAATCTTTGAGGTGGGAGTTTTCAGGAACAAGTCTAAAAAAATCAATTGTCGAGTTTGGATTTGCACAAACTATGACGCCACCGCCATTCATGGAGATGGTCCGAGATATGAATAGCGAGTGTCTACCTAAAGTGGGTCAGAAACTCCATTCCAGAATCATGTTGGATAGGTAACTAAAAATAGGCTAGGAACACAGTAGCAAGGGCACTAAAAGTTCCATGTTTAGAAGATGGTTTCTTCACGTACCAGTTTGCAACTATTCTGGTTAGGTGTGTTGTAAGAGTCTCAGTCAAATAGTATTGTCAACGATGTTGTTCGAAAAACACCATAGGTGGAAAGTCATAACATGATTTCCGAGGTTTCCACTTGTTTCCCTTCAAACAGTGGAATGTTCGAAGGGAGCTTCGTGGGCATGGGTGGCCATGTAGGGTTGTGTGCAATGGGGTATTTTGTTAACTTGGTCAAATGTGATAAATTTAACGAAGCTAATAAAGGTGATTGTGATTTGGTAGCCATTGCACCATGTGAAAACATAGAGTTCTAGTTAGGTATAGGGTTTTTCTGCGATGTACCCTGCTATGAGTTCACCTGGCTTCCCAAATGGGTAGCGCTCCTCTGTTCCCTAGGGGTTGTGGGAGGAGTGGTATGTGGTGACCCTGTGAGGGTGCTCAGTGGTGTGGCATTAGGTGACCAACGAGGGCTCCCAATAAAGGATGAACCAATAAGGGTTGCAGTGTTTCGTCTTTGGTGCCTAAATGGCAAAAGACCTGGAACGCCTCCTGGTAATGGGGGGAGGTCCAAAAGACATCTAGATCGACGGGGTCCCATTGGGTCCATTCTGGAATCAACTAGGTATGGTTTTGGAAATATTTGAGAGGATAGAGATTATAATCAAAGAAAAAATTACATCACATACATAAAACAAAGCAAAAATGAAAGATAAATTTTCCCTTTAGATTAATCCTATGTGACTAGTCAATAAAAAAATATGGTTTTTGTTGCTTGTGTATGATACTCAAATCCTAGAAGACCCAATCATCCTCACACACTCAAATGTAACTGGGAATTGAGAAGATATCTTGTGAATGCTGGCAAGTCATCAAGTCTCATTTCATATGCTATGAGAAATCGATGTAATTCCTCTTTGCTGAGTTTGTCCAAATTTTCTCTATATTCTAAGATCGATACCTTTGGGTTGAATCTCCATGGAAACGTTATAAGAATATTTCATATAATATTCTTCTCTTCAACGGGCTATCCCAATCCTTTCAGAGTGTTGGTTATTTCATCAACGTGTTGGAAGTATGCATCAATGTTGTTATATTGTTTCATTCTGAGTTGCTCAAATTTTTCTCTATAGATTTGAAGCTTTTCTTTGACATTTGAGTCACTTGCATATATATCTCAAGCTTGTCCCATACATTTTTGGTGGTTTTACAACCCAAATCCTAATGATAAGAATATTCAATAAGTCCATTGATAATGATATTCTTTTCTTTTGCATCATTTACCAAATTATTCTTACCTTGTTCATCCGCGGTTGATGTAAATCCATTTTGAACAGTTTCCCATACTTCGTAACCTTGTGCCAAGAGATAGACCTCCATTCTTCCTTTCCAGAGTGCATAATTATTTTCATTGAGCAAAGGTACAGCATTCTTGGTATGCTCCATGACCTCCTTCCACTTGTTAAAATGCTATTGAAGGAACCAAGCTCTGATACCAATTATTGGAAATACTGAGAGGGGGGGTTAATCAATATTCCTTTCAATTATTATTATTATTAATCGTTCAAAGCATTAGTTAATCTTCAATTATTAATAGTGTTTGTACAATGATAGCATTAAACAAAAGGAATACAACTACACATAGTTTTTAAGGTGGAAACCCTCTCTAGGATAAAAACCACTTGAATGGTTTTCTAATAATTCTTTAATATTCAACTCCAATGGAAAATAAATCTCCAACTTCCTAGAATCTATAAAAGCATTCTTCTCCAGCTCCCACTCCATGGAGGTTCCAATGCCTGAGATTCTCTAGTAGTCAACTGAATGGATGGCCCAACACCCAATGAGCTACAACTCACCCTAGCACCACCCTACCAACCTAAAGTTTTCACAGCTTTGAACCTGTTGGTGACTTCATGCACCAGCCTAGCATCGACCTACCACCCTATAGAAGAATAAAATAAGAATGGACTCCCATAACAGGTAAAATGGTCCACTTTACAATGATGAAGAATGATGTAGAAGAAGAATACACGCTAGACAATAACCCTAACTATGACACAACCACCTAATGATGATCCTAGACCTCACGACACTGCCTCTTCAACTCTTGGAAGATAGACACTTGTACAATTTTTACAATGATACATTTATAATGACTTAGTACAATGATACCTTTAAAATGACTGTATGCAGTACTACCCACTTGAATACTTAATGTGGTGAAATTATTACTGTTGTTCTGCACCTTGATTGCTGCTCTTGTCATGCTACCCTCTACTACACCTTTCTTTGCTTTGCTGCCCTATAAAGTCTAGTCCTTTGCAACCCTTGACAACACATGATCTAGCTTTTTCTTGCCTTCTAGGATCTCGATATTGATCTGGTGTATCTCTGTTATTTCAGACCCCCAATATGTTATTTTCGGTTTTGTAGTAATCCTCTAAGTCTTATTTCCAATTCCACAGGTCTGACCCAATTTGGGTTCTTCAAGAGAGAGTTATGCCCAATATCTCACAATGACCTAATTATGGACTGGTTCAGTAGAGAAAAATTGTACGACGTGACACATGTCACTTTTTCTTCATTCTACTTTGAAATTGATATATTGAAAACTAAATTCCATGCAATATCTGCCAAGTTTTATAGAATTCCAATCCAATACTCAGAGAGAGAGTTATGATGATTTTCCCAAGCTCACTTCTTTGAGATGAAGTTTAGGAACCTGCAAAAAAAAATTACTTCCACAGATCATATCTCTGAAAATATTGTGCATCTTGATCTAAAATTTTTACAGGAGCTTGCTCAGGATTTCGGCTTCGTCTCATGAAAATTTTAGCTTCTGAACCTTCGTAGAAAAAAAATTAGAGCGCAAATTCCAAGATGACATGTTTCAGGTAGCGAAATCCCTACATGAGGAGGATATGAGGATCACAATTTATATAAATGCTTAAGTGGAGAGGGTCTTCAAAAAGTGAACGTGGGAAAGATTTTAGGAGCTTAAAAAATATTAATTATTGAAATTTCAATGAACCATGCCTCAACCCCATGGGGTTTTAGCCCAGTAACTGGGGTTACAATCTTCAAACATGAATAATTCTCAAACCGTGAAGAATTACATGGCGTGCCATATATCAACGGAAACATCTCGACAAGAAGAAACCATAAAAATATTCTTGACCCAGAATATAGTAATTTGGTAGGTCAAAATTACCAAGATTGGGTAGCCCATGGTGTTGTTTGGGTTGACATCAATGACAACCACTGATCAACAGTCTCCCCCTTTGAAATTGATGGAAACACAAGTACTCCCCCGCGATCATGACACCTCTTCCTACAACATTATTTCCCCCATTGACATCAATGGAAAAGAGTAACTCCCCTTGACACACAACCATCATGCGAACTTGTACATACTTTGACTCCCCCTGACAAACAACCATCCTGCGGACCTGTACACACTTCCACTCCCCCTTTATATTCTGAATAAGGAAAATCTAATGAGAACTTGGGAGAATCCCAAGCTTCTGGCAAAGATATTCAAATGCTTCATGAGTACTCTTACAATCATCAATGCTTCCTACCCAATTTGCATATGTAAAGGCTTGAATAATTAGATTATTACCCTTGGGATAATTCAAGCCATATTTTTTCGTTCCCTTTAGATATTGAAGAATTCTTTTGAAGGAAATAATATGTGATTATTTTGGTGCTTCTTGGAATCTTGCAACTTGTCCAACTACTTGCATAACATCTGGTTGGGAGGCTGTTACATATAGAAGACTACCAATCATAGATCTGTACAACCTCTTATCCACATCCTTAGATGAGTCGTCTATGATCAATTCACAACATGTTATTATCGGAGTAAGGATGGGTTTGAAATATTCCATTTTGAATTTCTTGAGAATTTTCTTGATGTACATGGCTTGACATATAAATACTCCTTTCCCTTGCTGAGATATTTGAAGCCTTAAGAAGTATGTCATCTCACCAAGAAAATACATCTCGAACTCACTTTGCATCTTTGTAGCAAAGATCTTACTTAGTCGATCATCATTGCTACCAAATATTATATCATCCTCCTTATCTATTAGACGTGCTTTAGTTGCTTCATCCTGAACATATATGTCATTTGCAGCTTGACTTGTTGTAGCCACAATTTTACCATACCTACCTTTCCTGATTTCACATTTTATGGAGTTGAATAGTATTGTGTGTCCTTGATCACACATTTTTCCAACACTCAGTAGATTGTGATTCATGTTTTCAACCAATAGAACATTCTTGGCTATAGCATCTTTTCTTCCAAGAGTGATGGTACCTGATCCTATAACATTTAAAGATCCATCATTTCCAAAGGACACAGTTCCATCCTTCTTCTCTTTCAGAGATACAAATTTCTTTTTATCTCCAATCATATGCATTGAGTAACCGCTATCAACATACCACACATCTTTGTTGTTTTGATATTTGAGAGCGAGAGCAAAATTATCAGTCTTATTCTTCTTCCATGTTTTTTCATTCTTATTTTCGAAGATTCTTTTGGAGGATTTTCAAGTCTGCAGTCTCTGGCTATGTGTCCAAAGTTTCGACATTTGTAACATTAAATATTATTTATTAAATTTTCAAATATATTGATGTTTCCTTGAGCCCTGGGAGGTTCAATTTGACATATCTCCTATAATTGTATTGGTTCCTAGGGTATGTGCGACATTCTATAACTTTATGACCAAATTTCCACATGAGTAACAATAGCCATAAAAAATATATTGGTACCTGGATGGAAAACTTCGTCGAGGAATTGTCTTCCAAGGCTGTTCTTGCGAATATTGTCCAATGAAGTCTACATGCATATCAGATCTCATAGGTTCATTGTATTTTGTTGTAGAAGGTTCTACTTCTTCTTCTTTGTAACTGAGGCCAGTTTTGTCGTTGTAAGATCGTTGATTGTTGATGAGTTCTTCCAATGCCCTTGAGCTGTTGGCATAGTTTTGGAAAATTTTTCCCTTCTTCACTTCCTTATGCAGTGAGACTACTTTGGCTTCTAATGCTTCCCTTTCTTGGTTGCTTTCTTCCAACTTCTTTTGACTCTTCAATACATTTGTGTTCTTCAACTTCAATTTTGAGACCTTGAACTTGTTCTTCAAGAGTATTAGAACAAATCTTCTCAGCCTTGATCTCTTTTATAAGCTTGATTGCCTCCTTAGAAAATTCTTCTATGGTCAACCCTTCTTCTTCATTGTTTGATACCTCTTGTTTAATGTGCTTGGCCATAAACAATACTCTCTCATTACCTTCTTCTTCGCTGTCATAGTCTTCATTGGATGATGAGCTATCTTCTTTAGAGAGAAAGTTCCTTTTGAATCCTTTATTTTTTATTTGATTATTGAATTTCTTAAAGCCTTTCTTTTCTTTTGAGTTTCCATCACTTCTATTCAGACATTTTGCTGCAAAATTCCCAACCTCACCACAGTCGTAACATATCAATGGAAGTTTACCCTTGAATTTTCCCTAACCAATTTTTAGTTTTCTTGTAAAGTAAGCATATTCTCCATCTAAAATACCTTCTTCATCATCTTCCTTTTCTTCACACTTGCAAGTGTAGGTCTTTGCCTTTGAATGTTGTTTCTCCTTATTAGTTTTCTTAGATGCAACGAACACATTTTCTAGATGCAAAGTACCCTCTTCTTCATCAAGTCTCATTTCATATGCTAGGAGAACTCCATGTAATTCCTCTTTCTTGAGTTTATCCAGATTTGCATGATATTCTAAGACTGATACCTTTGGGTTGAATCTCCCTAGTAACGTTCTAAGAATCTTTCGTATAATAGTATTCTTGTCAACAGGCTCTCCCAATCCTTCCAGAGTGTTGGTTATTTCATCAACGTGTTGGAAGTATGCAACAACGTTGTTAACTTATTTCATTCTGAGTTGCTCAAATTTTTCTCTATAGATTTGAAGCTTTTCTTTGACATTTGAGTCACCTACATATATATTCTCAAGCTTGTCCCATTCATTTTTGGTAGTTTTACATCCCAAAACCTTATGATAAGAAAATTCATTAAGTTTGCTGATAATAATATTCTTTTCTTTTGCATCATTTACCAAATTATTATTACCTTGTTCATCCGCGGTTGATGTAAATCCATTTTGAACAGTGTCCCATACTTCGTAACCTTGAACCAAGAGATAGACCCCCATTCTTCCTTTTGAGAGTGCATAATCATTTTCATTGAATAGAGGTACAACATTCTTGGTATGCTCCATGACCTCCTTCCAGTTGTTAAACTGATATTGAAGGAACCAAGCTCTGATACCAATTATTGGAAATACTGAGAGGGGGGGTGAATCAGTATCCCTTTCAATTAGTATTATTATTAATATTTCAAAGCATTAGTTAATCTTCAATTACTATCAGTGTTTGTACAATTATAGCAGTAAACAAAAGGAAGACAACTGCACACAATTTTTAAGGTGGAAACCCTCTCCGGGACAAAAACCACTGAATTCTTTTCTAATAATTCTTTAATATTCAAATCCAATTGGAAATAAAGCTCCAACTTCCTAGAGTCTAGAAAAGCATTCTTCTCTAGCTCCCACTGGATTGATGCTCCAACACCCAAGATTATTCAGTAGTCAAATGAACTGATGCCCCAACACCCAATGAGCTACAACTCACCCTAGCACCACCCTACCACCCTATAGAAGAATAAAAGAAGATTGGACTCCCATACAAGGGAAAATGGTCCACTTTACAATGATAAATAATGATGTAGAAGAATAATACACACTTGAAAATAACCCCAACTATGACACAACCACCTAATGATGATCCTATACCTCCCGACACTTCCTCTTCAACTCTTGGCAGATAGACACTTGTACAATTTTTACAATGATACATTTACGATGACTTAATACAATGATACCTTTATAATGATTTTATGCAATGCTGCCCACTTGAAGACTTCATGTGGTGAACTTCTTGATGTTTTTATGCACCTTGATTGCTGATTTTTCCATGCTACCCTCTACTACACCTTTCTTTGCTTTGCTGCCCTAGAAAGTCTGGTCCTTTGTAGCCCTTGACAACACATGATCTAGATTTTTCTTTCCTTTTAGGATCTCGATATTGAATCTGGTGTATCTCTGTTATTTCAGATCGCCAATATGTGATTTTTGGTTCTATAGTAATACTCTGAGTGTTATTTCCAATGCCACAGTTTTGACCCAATTTGGATTCTTCAAATGAGAGTTATGCCCAATCTCTCACAATGACCTAATTATGGACTTGTTCAGTAGAACGAACTTGTACTGTGAGACACATGTCACTTTTTCTTCATTCGTCTTTGACATTGATACATAGAAAACTATAGTCCATGAAATATCTGCCACTTTTTACAGAATTCCAATCCGATACTTAGAGAGAGAGCTATGACAATTTTCCCAAGGTCACTTCTTTGAGATGAAGTTCAGGATCCTGAAATAACATTGACTTCCACAGATCATATCTCTGAAAATATTGTGCACCTTGATCAGAAATGTTTATAAGAGCTTCCTCAAGAGTTTGGATTTGTCTCATAAATTTTTTAGCTTCTTAACATTCGTAGAAAACAAGTTAGAGTGAAAATACTAAGATAACCTGTTTCAGGTAGCGAAATCCCTCCATGAGGAGGATATGAGGATCACAATTTATATAAATGCTTAGGTGGAGAGCATCTTAAGCAAGTTAATGTGGGAGAGATTTTAGGAGCTTAAAAAATATTACTTATTGACTTTTCAATGACCCATGCCACAACCGCATGGGGTTTTAGCCCACTAACTGGGGTTACAAAATTCAAACATGAATAACTCTCAAACCGTGAAGAACTAAATGGCATGCCATAAATCAACGGAAACATCTCTCCAAGAAGAGACCATAAAAAATATTCTTGACCCAGAATATAGTAAATTGGTAGGTCAAAATTACCACGCAAGATCGGGGTAGCCCCTGGTGCTGCTTGGGTTGACATCAATGACAACCATTGATCAATATAGGATCTAGTGTTGCCTACACTGTCACCTATAGGGAAGGGTGCCCTAGTTTTTCCCACTAATTACCACTGTCCCACATGATATTTCGAGTCCTAAGCTTCTTGGTAATCCAATTACCAGTACCAAGTATTAGACAGGTCAGGTAGCCTCGAATAATACCTCACACACTGGGCCATATCTTAACCCCCTCTAAATTGTGTCTTTATGGCGCTCAGGTTTTCTTTGCTGTGGGTAGATAGATGGATTTAAAATTTCCCTAAAAAGTCAACTTCTATGTTTCAAGATGTAAACTGACCAAGGCGGCTTATTGGATGCCTACCCCCTTAGTCCTAACTTAAACTATAAATTCTCTTGTGGCCAATGTGGGGAGAGTTTAATTAGTTTATTTAAGTTAGTTTTAGGTGGCTTTGACTCACTTAAGGTGTGAATGTGTGTGAGAAAGAGGTGAACAAGTGCATATTTTGAACATGTGGATATGCAGTGATCCTTTTCAAAATCCCCTATTTAAACTACATTTGGTTGTTCCTTGCTCAAAAGAAAAACATGTGTGAATATGGGCCGCTTACAATGATGCCTAGTTCATTTAAATGATCAACTATAGGGAGATGGTAAATTAAAATTAGAGAGTGTTCATATGCTTGCCTAGGATCACCCAAGGGTGTAAAGGTAGCAAAGATTACTTGCTCTTTAAGGATAATTAAATCCTAGTCCCGAATCCTAGTGCCAAAAATTGAACTAAAATTAATGACTTTAAACTAGGAAAATGAAAAATATTTAGATAAGAATGTGTGGACTAGGGTCACTTACTTTGGCTAATTACCTATGTGTTTTTTGGTTTCTAAATTCGCAAAACATAAATTATTTCAGAATTCAAGTTAATTTCCCCCTACTTAAACTATGTGTTTACTTTGCGAAAATAAACTTGAAATTTTTAAAACTAACACCTAACCTACTAAAATGCAGTCAAGCATGAGTTTTAAAAAGTCATGGGACACCTCAAACAATGGTGGTAGATTTCTTATGGGATGTTAGTCACTTTACAAATAGGAAATGAAGGGAAATAGCATAAATTTTCTGCCTCTGGTTTCTGCATGCAAAAGGATCACACAGACGTGAAGTCTCCACGTAGGTCATTGTTGAACGCACGCAGTTGGGCGCATCTTTCTATGAAAAATCCACTTGATTTTATTGCAAAAAACTTTTGGAGCTTCTGAGCTTCGACCTCTCACTGAGGGTGAGGATGCAGAGAAGAAGATAAAAGGGGTAGTTCAAGCCAAACTCCAGAGAACAGAAAGAGGTCTCTGCAAAAGGCACAACCACGTTAACTAAGAATTAAAAAATAGTGGAGTCGCCAAACCTGTGTTGTTGGATTTGGTGCATAAGTGTACCAAACCACACCTACTTAAGAGGAGTGGTTGTTTCCTCTTAAGTTCCTGGTCACAGACAGATAATAAAGGGAGTCAGCAAGCTAGTGAACATGCCAAAACATAAAACATACTAGATAAGAAATTAACATGCATGTATAGAGAGAAAATAAAAACTAAGCTAAAACACATAACACAAAATCTCTAAATAGAGTCAAACAACTTCAATAATCCAAACAGTGGTGCTTACGTCCCCTCTTATTGAGTGCTAGTAGGAATAAAGGATGAAATGTTTTCCCACTTGCCAAGGGGCCCTTAAAACTAGGGATTTCTAAGACCCAATGCAATGATGTCTTTACCTCCGAGCTACCTTGGCACAAAGTCTCTCTCTCTACTCCGAAGGATTGGAGTTTTTGGATGAAAACAACTAAATCCTTTCTATCTCTGCTCTGGATCACACACTTCTGGATTGCTTGGGGAAATTTTGGCTAGCATAAAAATTTGTTCTCACTTTTTTCATCTCTTGGTGGCCTTTTATAGAAGAAATAAAACTCTCCTTCTCTCTCTTGGTACATTGATGGATGGTGACCCAAGAGAGGAGAGTGAGTCCATTATGTGCCACATTATTCCATTGTGTTCTCCCTTAAGGTCCTAAGGAGGCTTGGGATGTTGTCCTTAGGTGGCCTGAAGTGTGGGATCAATTTTACGGAGTGTTTCTTATGGTCTCGGAAAGTGACTTCCGCCACTCTCAGGTCCACGCGGATTTTTGAGGGAAAGCCATGGAAAGTCGTGCCTATTGAAGAAAAATGTGTGTGGAGGCACATTCTGCTATGGTATTGAGTGCGCAATTTGATTTTTCTTCTGGACCTTAGAGACTTTTTAAATTCCTTAGATTCTCTAATGTGCCTCAGCCTTGTAAATCATTCTTCCTAACATTTAATAACATCATCTTTGCTTGTATGATTTTCCAGTGATAACAGTGATAATGCTCGCTTCACTGAGCTCCTCAAATGTTAATTCTTCCTACCTATGCCTCTAGAACTGTGCATGGTGCAGTCATAAGCTTTAGTCTCATACTCCTTCCATATGGGGTTGTGCATTGCGCAATCCCTGAGCTTTCCTCCTGGTCTAGTACCCAGTTCTAGGTCAACCAGTGATTTTCATGAAGTAATTCATAATCATATATTTTTGGACTGATATCATCTTTTCCTGATTGGATTTCACTTGCACGTACTATATCTTCACATGACAGGATGATGCTCAAAGAGGAGGAGAAGGTGACTATGCTAAAATTATACTTATGAAGTTAAAACCATGAAGAAGTCATCAAGCGATAATATGAAGGAACATGAGTTTATGACAGAAGACAAAATATCAAGATCACTTGAAGACTCCATACCAGTCATCCCCTTAGAGGGTGAAGATGAAGAATAAAGAAAATATTTTATGAAGTTGAAATACTAAACATACCTCTCATGAATATTGAAGACAAAGAAACATGAGAAACATCTAGGCATTATCGCTTAATTATGGATTCCATGTCATCATTGTCAATATGTGATTTGTACGAGTTCCGTCACAATGTTATGTGTGTCCATGTGTATTTCCACATCATTTGCGGATGTAATGATGTAATTATCAAAGTGAAAGGATAAAATTTATTTTTTGGAATTCCAAGAGTCATATGTGGAATATTAAAATTTAGATAATCATATATGCATAATAAAGGTCTTTAGGAAAAGTAAAAAATTAATATAGGAGTCCAAAGGTCACATTAGAAGTCTAAGAGTCATGAGGGTAACTCAAGAGTCATAAGGGATATGAAAGGTCATTCCTCTTGTTGTAAAAGAACCATCATAACTCAAGCAAAGGAATTTTGAGGGCTTAGCCTTTGGAGAGCTAGCCTTGGCTTCTCTAGCTTAACATATGAGAGAAGCTCATTCTTTGGAGAGGAAAGAAGTGACTTAATGTTCCACTATTAGAGTTAGTGGATCACCATTGTAACTATGTACTCAAATATTTCACCTAATAATTAGAAGCTCGATGAGGAAACATACTTTCATGTATGTATCATGAATGTAGTAAGACTATTCTTAATATGTTTGCAATATGTGCTTTTTTCACATGTTCTAAGGAAATTGAACTATTTTAGTGGATTTGGTACTTATCTTATTGAATGTGTTTTGTATTTTATTTGTGTCTATGTGAACTACTTCGCTAGATAACTAATGAATATTTTCATGCTATCGTGTGTCTCTCTTAGGTTAGTACTATGAATTCCTTCTAGAGACTCACTCCTTTCTTTCACCTCGTGAAAGTCTCATTTTACAAATTGAAATTGGTGTTTCAAAGTGTCAACTTTCTTGTTGATTCCAAAGGTTATGTGCATATTCTCTTATGTTATTCATTGCAGCTGAGGAAAACCTTAGAGTTATGGTAGTTAGGTTGATACTCCAGATGGGGATCCTATTCCAAACGGTGTGAGATCGAATTTGGATTTCACATTAGAGAGACCCCCTTGGTTGGAAAATATCTAGCACCATAAATGCTTGGATAAACAAAAAACCACTTGTATCAATAGATAAAGGACCAATTTAGCTTGAATTAGATCAAAAAATATTATTCAATTTAGGGTGTCCCATTATGATCATAGGTTAACCACAGAGGGGTCCAAAATGACACCAGGGAAGTAAACCACTAAATATATGTGGCATATGATTAAATGATTCAACATCCATTCTTACTAAAACCACCATTAGCCCCCCATAAAACCACTTGAGTTAATACAAAATTTACTGAGGGTGATGTGACACTAGTGGGGTCGAGTGTGATAGGTGGATGTGAACTACCTAATAGAGAATACCTGGAGTGTCCCATGAATACAATTTTTTATGTTATATCATTAGTTAACATATGAAAAAATTACCATCAAGTGTTGATCAATATATCAAACACTTGCAGTATTGTATTTTAAATACAAATGTTCATGTATTTTCCCAATATTTGATATATATAGCCCCTATTCAAGAACCCATTCACGAAGTTCTTAAGGATTTTTACCCAATAGCTAAGAACCCTCAAAATATTTCCCCTTTGATTTTTTCAATATAAATAATCACAATATTTTTCAATACCTAATATGGTTGGCACGATCAAGCCTACTATCACAAAGCATTAAGGCATGGCACTTAAGGGCTAAGAGCCATCAGTAACCTAGAAAATTCGGTGTGCCAAAATAAAAAAATGTTTCTTAATCACCTAATATGGTTGGCCCTTGGTTCAGGCCATGTTCATAGAACTTTTAGGGTATTAGTGCTTAAAGGCTAAGAGATATTGTGACCCTATACCAATGAGTGCATATGAGAGTTCTTTAATGACAAAGTCATAAGGTTTTATCAATACCCAATATCTTTTGGCATCATACACACTAACTAGAAAATTCGCGTAATTGGGACACAACATGCGAGGTGGAGGATACTTATTAGAATAGGTGAGGCGAAAATGCTAGGTGGAGGACATGTGTCACCCTAATTTGAAATTTTTTTATGTCTAGTTGTCCAAAGGGGAGTGACACATGGCATGTTCCAAAAAATCCATGTGGTAGAGGGAATGTAAACATTAGCCATGCATTGGACTATGATTATTTGATGGAAGAATGAGATGGTAGACTAAGTGGACCCTAGAGCCTTAAAATAACAAGGTGGTGTTTTGTTATTTGATGATTCAATAGATCAAGATATGCCATATAAAAAGGTTAGGAGACGAAATAGTCACTAAAAACTGAAGGAAATTTTTGGCGTCATCAAAGTATTGGAGTCGTAAAATCCCAAGGTGGTTTTTCTCTATCTAATCACTTGATATCCTAAGACCCATTATTTGAAAATGTTGGGAGATAGAATAATCATCCATAATTGACAAAACGTTTTGTTGTTGTTGAGGCATTAGAGCATCAATATATATTGACGGTGTTGGATCATGTCAACATACAAGGGGTCTCCCTGATATGAATTACTGATTATACCTCACACTATTTGACATAAGAGCCCCATTTGGATGTGGCCCAATTGCATGTACTTAAAGATTTTTCTTGGATGTAGTAGTTAGCATAGGAGAGAAACACACATGTACTTTTGAATGAGCAGGTAAGTATGATTTATGAACTGTTCAATTAAAAAATGTATCGAAGTTCTTTCATCGGAAGGAAACAAAAGTGAGTCTTCAAGAGAAAAGTAATAGTACTATTCTAATAAAGACACACACACACACACACATACACACACACACACACACACACACACACACATGGAATAATTGTTAACCAACTAGCGAAATATTTCACAAAGAATTAATGATCATTAAAATTATTACAACACACATTCAATAATATGAGCATCAAATCCAATGAAATAGTTCAATTTATTTAGTACATAAGAACATAAAAATATACCAAAAACATCCAAAGAAGAGTCTTAAAAAATTTATGATATATGCATGAATTTTTGTTGCCTCAATGAACTTCAAATATTAAGAAAAAGTTCCAATATACATTGATACAATGAAATACCACTAACTCCAATAGTGGATCATTGAGCCACTACTCGCTCTCCAAAAGAACTATCTTCCTCTCTAATTCATAGGTGCGAAAGACAAGATGAAAATTCCTTTCTTTGAGTAATGATGCTTCTTTTATAACAAGAGGAATGAATTTTGACATCCCCATGACTTTTTAACTTCCTCATGATCCTTAGACTTCTAATGTGACCTTTGGACTTCTATATGGCTTTTGGAATTTTCCATGAGACTCTTTTTTCCATATGTGACTCTTTGACTTCCATATATTTACATTTACAATATTTTCCAAAATTACATCATCATTTTCCATATCATTATGTGATGACAACATGAAAATTTATTGACATTGATGACTTGAACCCATAGTGACTTGTACACAGAGCTCTTTCAGAAGTGATGACACTACACAGCTTCGATACTTGTAACAGATCTTGCATTGTGATTGTCTTCTACCATCCAAAGGGTTTGAGATATTATGGAGTCTTCATGAGTCACTTTCATCATTATAATCCATTGTTATTACAGTTGTTGCAACATGGTATGTTATGAAACCATCTCATAAAATAGAAGGAAAGATAGATCAACGCCTTAGAAATTAGCCTCTTCGAGGGGGGAACCTCCTTTACATTACATAAATGAACAATTCTTACACACAATTGACAAAAACTACTTTATGTATATAAGATTCCATGGGGTCATAATATAATCCTATCCAACCTAAAAAGAATAATGTAAGGTCACAATAATAACAATATGGTGACTACAAGGGCACACCAATAACAATAAGCGGGCTACACTAAGGGACTACACTAGTAATATAGGGCCCTAACATGCCCCTCTCCTTCAAAAAACACTACAAGAAAAAAGGACATTGGTGAGGGTCAAAGGTCTGTCACCAATGTCACATATGGTGACAGTCCTTAAAAAAATGTCACTGTAAGTGTATATAGTGATGGTCCTTTAAGGTTCGTCACCAAAGCCATTTTCAATGACACTTTTGGTGAGGGTCATTAAAGGCCCATCACTAATTCTCTCTTTGGTGACACTTCTAGTGACGAAATTTTAATGACCCTCACCAATGCTATTTTTGTTAATTTTGGTGATAGTAAAAAAATGTTCGTCACCATTTATCATTCCAATGAGTTTTTGATGACGCTATATGCCCGTTAATATATTTTTTTCATAAGCTAATGATTTAAGGCCATTATTTTGGAGTATTTTTTATGATATTTCCAAGGCCATAGTGGTTAGAATAAATCAATTTTTTAAGAAGTAATTAGTTTGTATCATTTCCCTCAAGTAATCACTAATCTAATAGAGTTTTCCTATGAGTCAACACATGATTCATATCTATTAAGTTTATTATATATCAAATTCCCTTTAGATAAAGTTCCACTAGTGTGTGTAGGAAATATATTATTTAATTCATAATCAAGCTCTAACAATTATATTAATGAGAAAGACCTAACACTCAACAATCCGAGCACACCTTAAATTAATTATTTGTCACACACTAACATTTATTAGCACCTCGCATGTCTTGGAACATCTTTGTACCTAGAGCATCTTGTCATGAAACTGACACCTAAGCACATGGTGGCATGCGCTAGCACAACATGGAACTCTCCTAGTATGTGTTGGCATGCATGTAGTCGCTAGCATGCCCTAGAAAACTTTGGTTGAATGCATTGACATACATTAGCACTTGGCACAAAATTCCACTTGGCATGTATTGGGACCTATTATTAGTGTGACTAGCATGCCACTTTTGAAAAAGATAAAGTCATGACTTATTAACCCTCTTATGTGTTCATTTCCCTACATTTTAGCTTGGTTCTTCCTTTTGTTGCCTTGACACTTCTTGACACATATTGACATGCCTTGGCACCCTCCACATCCTTAGCACTTGTCATGTATTGCCATATCTTGGCACTATTTGGAACATATAATTAGCACACCCTGGAACTCCCTAGCACACTTTGGCACTTCTTTACATGCCTTGATATTCCCTAGCATGCCTTACCAATGCTTAGCATACCTTGTCACTCCCTCCTTGGTATGATAGCTAGCACTCATTAACACCAGTCCATGGAGCACGTTCCTCATATTCATTAACTTCCATGAATTTTGACCTAGTGCTCCCTTAATGTTTTGTCCTATTACTCCTTAACACTCATAAACATGCATTATCACTCTTCAACATGCCATTCCACTTCATAGCATGCATAGCAGCCCCTGACACATATTGGCTCTTGGCACGTGTTAGTGCTTGGAAAGTCTTAGCATTTATGGAACACATTGAGATGCCTTGGTATGATTTGGCATGATTTAATATTAAATTTATTTGAGATAAATTTTTGGAAAGTAGATGAGAAGAAAAAAAACTGAAGACTTGGCACTTAGAATGCATTAAGACTTTTCACATGTCACCTATTGGCCCCTAGTGTTGGTGTGCCTAGCATGCCCCTCTTAGAAAAGGTAAATTGATGACTAATTAATCCTCTTATGTGTTCATTTCCTTGTAGTTTAACTTGTTTCTCTATTTTGTTGCCTTGACAGTACTCCCTGCCACGCATTGACGCACCCTTTAACATCTTGGCATGCCTTATTTCTTGGGACATCTTATCATGTTTGACATGCCTTCACACTATCTAGTACATCTTAGCATTCCCTAACACGACTTGGAACTCATGTCCTCACATATAGCCTTTACATTTTTTCATGACTTGGGAACCCAATCAATTCCTTGGCTACTTTAGTTCATGTGAAAAAATTGACCTACTTCAGCCACAAAAACTTGACCAATTGCACCTAATACAAGTAGATTGTGCCTTGTTCACCTAAGAACTACCTATAACTCATATTATGCCACTCATGTAAAATATCAACTTGTCCCACTTAAATATTTACCAAGACAAGGTTCACATGATCTAGCCATGGCCATAGAACAACTAAGCAACATAGCTTACACATGAAATATTTCACATGCATTTTCAGTTCATATGAATAATATAACATTAACTTAGAGTTTGCAAGAACCACAAGATTCACAAGGCACACAAGATATAAGCCGACACAAGCTGAGTGCCCCAAAACTTATACACAACAATGTACAATACGTAATTATCTAGAATAGTTTAAAACATAAGCATGAAGCCAAAGTATGATATTGAGGTATAAAAGTTATATTTTTAACACCTATTTATCTCACATTAATTATCAATCTATGTACGAATTTTTATTTCAAGAGTGTACTCAGTCTGAGGCAGCAATTCAATTTAAGAGTAATGCCTTGCAAGATGTAGTACAATGTTTCAAATGCAAAAGTAAACGGATGCTTGAAAACAAAATCTAATTACAATAACATGAACTCAAATGCTCTTAAAATCTATCTATTCACTCAGCAAACATCAATTGAGGATACAGTAGCAATAACTCATTCCTCTAGAAATTGATGCAATTGAAATCAAACTGGAACAAGACAATCAATCTGGGAACGTGGAAGCAATAACCAATATTCTCTACAGTTGACAGTCCTGCCTTAAAGAAATTAAAAGGAAATAGAAATTGAAATAAAGCTTCTATTGAAAGTAAACTAAGAAAACTCTTTAAAACCGAACTCTTTGCAATCTGTAAGCTAATGAATTGGAAATAAACAGCACACTGGAATTGAACGTCAATGTAAATGAGAAGCAAATTGTAACATAAAAGAATTGAACAACAAATCATAACTAATGGGATTGGACAACAAAACTCTATTAAACGACAAATATTATTGAACGGAAAATTGAATAGTGAAGCTTTGTATCTGCACTCTGAAATGAACAGTAGTCAAATGCAACAGCAAATGGAATGGAACATCAAATGCCAAACAACGAAGAATAACAAGATAAGTAATTAGAGGATTAATATTCTTGTTAAATTGGGAAGGAACGACAACAAAATCTATTATAATAAAATAGTAAACTATTTAAGCATGGAAATATGAATTACTTAAGATAGAACCAATATCACTTCCGTGAATCCAAGGATGATCTAAGTAAGGCAATATGTTGTCTCAATTAACCCAGGCTGTAAGAAATAAGATTCAGATCACACGATAATAAAATAACTCATAAACAGAATGCGTAATACATAAAGACAATAAGATGATAAAAAAATAATGAAATGAACTCACAGTAACATGCATGTATCAAATCAATCACACGCTGCAAGAATCAGAAATATAACACAGAGGAGCAGTTCACGCTGCCAGGGGTCAGGCCCTTAACCACCAGCAGGGACTGCTCAAGCTACTTCAGATGATGCGAATGGAACAACAACTTCAATTAATCATTAAACTAGAGCAGCATTACAATGGAATCGTGTTTTTTAATAACATAGCTTTTGATTAAGTTTACAATTCACAAAAGCAACAACGATCCCCTCTCTTTTACAAACGTCTCCTTTTATAACCAAAGAGAGGAGAAAATAAATAGTAAATAGGATCTCTCATAACAAAATTGGATTGTTCCTAACCAATTGATCAATAAGAAAATATATTTCCATCCATATTTCAACAAGAGCAATTCGAATTCGGATTTGCAGCTAAGATAAGTTGGAGGACGGTTGCAACAACAAGTCTGAGAAAATCGTGCTCAAAGAACCCTGTGTTTCTCTCAATACTGGCCTAATTTTGGAAAACCGTTCTTCACTAAAGTTAATTTTTTCCGTTTTGGAAAAAACCCATGTTCCGGATTTTCCAGATCTTCTTCATTTTCCCACAATCTCAACTGTAAAACTGTCACTTCTTATTCCAGTGAATTTCTGAGTTGGAATATTTGATGATGATTTGGAGATCAAATCTGCAATCTGACAAATATCATGGAGGCTAAAATGGTGAGTGTTAGTACAAAATATATTAATAAACCATAATTGATAAAATTATGCATAATAATCATAAATTTATTAAAAATAAAGGAGAAGAAATAATATTCATCCATAAGAGCATAAATCATTATAAAATGGATTTATATGATAAATTATAATAAATGACATGATAAAGAAGAGTAAAAATGGATGAAATAAGTGTTAAAAAGTGGTCATAATCATGACCCAACATACCCCCAAACTGAATATATTGCATGTCCTCATTCAACCCAGAACTGAATATATTGCATGTCCTCATGCAACCCAAAGAAAAATACCCATGTGTTAACCAAGCAAAAAAAAAAAAAAAACTTTTTCATCCCAACTCATGAAATGGATGGAACAAATAAATTTTCCTCAAATAATGAATATTCAATTTTAACAATCTTGATAAAAGCATAACAATTTTTATAGTTGACGTTCAACTATATGTATATGAAGTTGCAGAAAAATGTGACATAAGTAACAACAACCTTCGTTAATCATTTTCTCAAAAATCAGATTTGATGCACGGATCATGAGATATAAACAAAATGGTTGTAGGTGATAGTGCATAATTTTCAAAATTTTATGAACTAATTTAGCGTGAAATTATCTAGGTTTGTGTATTTTAATGATACCTCTTTGTTATCAAGAAATCACAAGGATTCAGTGCATAGTTATAAAGATATATGCAAATCAATTTCTGCACTGTATAAAAATGAAATTGTATGCCTTAAACGAGAAAGAGAGTAGAAAACATCCATCATGTGTAGCAATTCCCCTCCCCCCCCCCAAACTGAAGAATTAGCATGTCCTCATGCGATGCTAGAAAACAAAGAGAGGTGGTTGCTACAATCTGTTGAAATCGATGCTTGGTATAAAATAACATGGAATAAGGGAGGTGTTGAGAATGAATAAGAATATCAATGGATGATAAAGAATATTACTGACATCGTCAAAAGAAAGAAATGAAGGAAATCAACACTCCCCAAAATTGAAAGATGAGATGTGTCTAAAAAAAAATGGGAAGTGGTAAAGATGTGGAATGAATGATGATAAATAATGCTCAATGGATTTTCATGAAATTCTCCTAAATTCATAATAAATCAGAAAATTATGCTATTTTACCTCAAGTGTTACCTCCGAAAAAATGTGGAATGACATGTAGGGACTGGCCTTTGTTGAAGCTGATGTAGGCTGAGCGAATACTGAAAGTGATGCAAAAGGTGGAAGCCATGCAAGCACATCATGTCTGAAGAATTGTGTGCATTTGCGAGCCTTTGCTGTTAGTTGCAATAGTGTGGTCGTGCTGTGAATAGAATTTCCCCCCATATTTGTTGTTCTCCTTAAACAAATCATGATTCTGTATGCATTTTTCTTGAATCCACAGTTTTAGTTTGAAGAGCAATAGATAAGATGTATGCCAAAAGTTCAATCAACAAAAATTCTGTAGAAATGCAGTATCAATATTGTGGCAAATCAACAAAATAGAAGAACAACGTACTGCACAGCAATTGTATAGCATGGAAAGACATACATACTTATGATATGATCAACAAATTATTGCATTACTGAGATCAATGCATATTTTGAAATCGTGAGTAGATATGGAAATGTTTATGTAATGATTCGAAAATAAGGGAAAATGATAGCCGATGTGAAAAAAACTTATGCGGTCATTATCCAGATAAACAATTATGATCGATTTATAAATAACTTTCATGCATAAGCATTTCCAAACAAAGGGTTTAGGAGAAAACTCTCATTTGATATTAGATAAAGATATATGAAAAGGGTTTATCATTACTATTGATTTGTGAAAAATATGACTCCAATACTATTAGCAGAGCTCTGTTGCCCACAGGTGTCTATAACCTTGACAAAGTTGCTTTCTCACCCTTAGAACCATTATCCTTTATTTATGCCTAAGGAAGTGCTATGTGATGTTATGATGGAGGCCACTGTGCTGGCTTGGGAACCAGATGAATCACAATGCCATTCACCAGGAAGGAGTGAAAGGTGGGTAGGTCGGCTCATGATGAGACCTCATGTTCCAAGGACTTTTTATTTTTCTGAGTTGTCCATTGGATCATATCCCTAGTGTGGTAGCCATAATGGGAATGCTAATTTACTGCTCCCTTATTATCATGGTAGGCTGGCTCTTGATGAGAACCCCTATCCTCCACCTGCCATATCATAGAATTGTTAGTAATTATATAGGGATTTTTCTTGTCTTTTCTTTTACATATAGCACTTCCCTATTTATATATAAAGGGTGGCTCAACACTCCTTAAGAGTAGGGATGGTGGAAGAAGTCTGAGCATCTCAATAGAGAAAATATGCCCTTATTCTTATTCAATGAAATAAAAATCAAAGAGAGTTATGAGAATTTAGGGAAGAACCAACATGATAAAGTTAATTGATCATATTAATTTTAGTGAAAATAAAGACAACAAAGGGATATAGATGGGTGTGTCCTTTCCTTTTTCTTATCACTACAAAAAATTTCTTAAAAATGACAATTTCTCTTGATTAGCTGATTCCAGTAATCTCTAATTTGTGTATCCTGGCATGAATTGTATGTTTTCCTTTCAAAGAGTCATGAAAAATTCACAAAAATTCCTAGAAATGTTGAAAAAAAAGAAAAATGCATTCAAAAAGTGTTGTTCCTTTGGAAAGGAACAACAAAAACAATCTGCGAAAATGTTGTTCCTTTCGAAAGGAACAACAAAAACAATTGGCCAAACTGTTGTTCCTTTCGAAAGGAACATCAAAAATTATTAGCGGAAATGTTGTTCCTTTGGAAAGAAACAAAAAAAATAAACAGTGAAAACTGTTGTTCCTTTGGAAAGGAACAACAAAAACGCTCGCAACAATACTGCTGTTCCTTTCGAAAGGAACAACAAAAGTGTTGTTCCTTCGGAAAAGAACAACAAAAACACTCACAACAATACTGCTGTTCCTTTCGAAAGGAACAACAAAAGTGTTGTTCCTTTGGAAAGGAACAACAAAAATTCGCAGCAAGCAAAGTAAGAGTTGTTCAAGAAATAAAATTCTATACAAAAAAACAAGCAAAGTAAAAGAAAACAAACTTTATGTACAGGTTTCAAGAATTTTTTTTTTTTTTTACAGAATTGGTGCTGTCGAAGAATTGCCTTTTGTAAACGAAACTTGCATGGTGGGGTTCTTATTGTTTAATTGAAAATGGAGTAGAAAATACAATTTGGAGGGATCAACACCTGAAACACAAAAACATAAAACAAATCAGAAAATAAACAACACTTTATTAAGTTATAACAACTACGATATTATTGCCTAAGGGAATATCAATCTGTTAATGGAAAAAATGATCTTTTTGAAAAATGTTTTGGCAGTAGTGACATGAATCTTCAAATGGAAACAAATTATTCATTTCTTCTGTTATGAATCCATTAGGTAATGAACTAGATGAAATGCCCTTGTTTTACTAAAATTTCTTTCAAGAATCGCTCGTCCATAAATTGACCTCCTTTGTTCTGCTAAGACCTGCAAAAAACGAGTGTCTACCTGCAATAAAACATTAAATCATGGAGAAAGAGAGGTGATCGGGATCCCCTAATCCAAGAATTATGAAAAAAACTAAAAAGTAGTTACACTGTATAACAAATCCATGGACAAAGTAAAATTAATTTATTACATGCGGGAGAGCAGTAGCCAATCATGCTAACTTGCAGTGTTTCAATCATAAATTCTTTGTTTTTCGTCAGATTTGAGTGATTCAAAAGAAAAATAAGAGATAATTCAAATGTTTATCTCCAATTGAAATAGGTTTTAAAAATGCAGTGCTATGATATGTCAAATTTTCTTAGAACAACCTGCATAATAGAGTCATTTTCGATTTTCCAGCTTAGACCAATAGTTGATATTTCAAGCATAAATTTTTCTTTTAATGGCGGATTGAACCGATTAAAATTGGAGATTAAATTATATTCATTTATTGATCTCCAATAGAAACAATTTTTGAAGACAAGAATAATTGATGGGTCAAATACGCTTGTGAACAACCGAGAAAACAGAGTTTCAAGAGTATTGATTTATGATAGACAGTCAGTATTTTGGTCATAAATTCCTCATACGATATCAAAATTGAGTGATTAAAATTTATTTGTAAACTATATTCATATAGGAATCTACCATAGAAACAGGTTTTGAAAATATAGTCATTTAGGTCTCCAAAAACTGACTGTCCCAACTCTGTTCTTGAGCTGCCTACTAGACACCCTGTCAATGTTTTGGTTCTAACTTTTTCGTTTCAAATCCAAATGGAGTGATTAAAATTGGGTTGAAAAGTAGACATCAAGGGCTACTTAGGATGGAAATGGATTTTAAAAATATTCAATTTTGGTCCCTAAAAACATGACTGTCCCAACTTTTTTTTCAGAAATTTCATCAAGCCTGCAAGTAAAAAAATGATATTCAAGAAAATTTTCCATATTGATGATAAAAATGAATATAAGTATTTTTAAAATGGTTATTTGAAATATAATTCATCTACATACATAAATAAATTATAATATTTATCATCAATGTTGATTTCCACAGCGTGTTGCAACAAAAAAAAAACAACTATTTTTACAAAAAAAAAAAAAAAAAGTGTTTGTTTTATTTCCTTAATTATTTTATTTTCTCCACTATCCTACTCTTCTTTGAGAATCGAATATGTTTATGTATAATAGTATTTCCAGTGGAACCATTTTAGAAATAAGGCCTCTAGTATGTACATACCCAAATTTGAAAAATGCATGTTGATAAAAATTAGGGTATGAGAAGCCAACTTCCCTTGAAAAGATGGTGCCAAAAATTGTTGAAGCATAGAGTGATGTTGCAAGAAAATTATGGAGTGAAACCAATCTTCAATGTATTCCTTACTTTCTTGATTTCCCATAGCCATCGTATCATGAATTTCTTGAGCTTTTAAAATGGTTTGTTGGTGCAAACTAGAAGAAACCTCATTTTCTTTCGTAACTTCTACAATTTTTGGATTTGATACATTTTGAGTCTCAGTGTAAGTTTTCTCTAATGGTGCATGTGAGATAAAATGGGTGGGAAGGGTGGGTGAATTTTTCAGTTCAACACTGTAAACATGTTGTACTGGTTTATTGTGGTGAGGGTGTGGAATGAGTTGAGCAGGAAATTGTGTAGGGAATGGAGCCTCTTGATGATGTAATTGATTGTGTTGACTGGATGATTTTGATAGGCAAGCAAGGTGTTGTGGAAGAGCTGGAAGATGTGTTTGTACTACAATATGAGGGAGAGTAGTCATACAATCATAATATTAACCATGCCAAACTTGTAGACAATATTGGTGGTGGTTATATTGCGATTGGCATGGCTGCCCTAACATGTGAGTATTCCATAATGGATTATGCAAGTAAGAGAATGGAGAGGAAGTGTTTTGAACCATACCTGTAGGCCATGATTTCCATGATTTTGACCTTGTTGAAACTTCCCCATATCTTTGATATGCTATTTCCATATTAGATAAGGAAGAGTGAGTCAAATTTTTTATTTTTCTGAACCTGCAAAACATTCACTTGTGAATTTAGAGAGCTAATAAAATCATATTTAAAATTTCCAAATATAACATTGATTTCAGCTCTTATGTCTCTTGTTCTTATAGTAAATTTGGAAAAGAAAGAAGAAACTTCTCTAGAATTATTACCAGCCTTGGAAATCCCTCTTGAATACCTTATTCACAACTCACAAACATCATCATATGATAGTTGGAAAACATCACCTTTTCCTATCAGATTTAAGAGTTCTAAAAATTCATCTTTGATTCCTTTAAGAAGGAGTGTTTTCAAGATCTCTTTTTCCAAATGCTTATGCTTTGATTCTTGAAGGTTATATTGAAATCACTCTACATATTCCTCCAAGCTTTCATCTTCCCCTTGTATCATACCGAAAAATTTTTCATTGGATTTGCAATAGTCTTGGTACTTATTCAAGAATATGTTCTTCATGTCCTCCCATGTTTTGATGCAGTTCCTACCTAGGCTCATGAACCATCAGAGAGCTACTCCTTTTAGAGTAAGAGGAAACACTTTCAACCTTTGATCATTAGTACAATAATCATACCCTCTACAAAGTATTTCAAACTAAAATAAGAATGTATCTGGATCTTCATTTGTCAAACCATGAAAATTTGGTAGAGACAATGGGGAAATTATGTGCATTTGTGTCACTCCTCCTAGATCTTTGATAGGGAATTCAAAAGTTTCAATGTGAGACATTTCTTACCATAATAGAAGATGTCTTCATGTGTTTCTTTGAGAATCCTCCTTCAAATGTTCCTGTCATTTGGTTAGTGAAATGTGTGGTGCTTACATCACCACTCGAGTGGAATTACAAGATTTCTTTTAAAAAATTCTACCTCTAAAATTCAAAAAAACAAAAGCATTCATTCCTACCTTAAGCTTTCACTCAATTCTGCTGTGAAGCGGGCCAGTGAACAAGTGTGTTCCTTGCTCAGTGCGTAGGTTCTTACCTTCCGTATTTAATACCCAACTTTTCCCAACCAAAAAAAATTAAATATGCATCACTCTTTCTAAATGACATACACTTTCCCTGGCAATGACGCATTAATGTTGAGGTATAAAAGGATCTTTTTAACACCTATTTATCTCACATTAATTATCAATCAAGGAACAACTTTTTATTTCAAGAGTGTACTCAGTCTGAGGGAGCAATTCAATCTACGAGTAATGCCTTGCAAGATGTACTGCAAAGTTTCAAATGAAAAAGTAAATGGATGCTTGAAAAAGAAATCTAATTACAATAACATGAATTCAAATGATCATAAAATCTATCTATTCACTCAACAAACATCAATCAAGGATACAGTTGCAATAACTCATTCCTCTATAAATTGATGCAATTGAAATCAAACTGGAACAAGACAATCAATCTGGGAATGTGGAAGCAATAACCAATATTCTTTCGCGCTTGGGATAAACACTCCATGAAGCGACGTTAAAGGAAATAGTATGTAACCAGCTCCAAAAATAGAAGAAAAAGATATATCAACGCCTTAGAAATAAGCCACTTTCGAGGGGGAAACCTCCAATACATTACATAAATGAACAATTTCGGGATGATACAAATTACAAAACCTCCTTTTATATATAGGAGTCCATGGGGTCACAATATAATCCTAGCTGACATAACAATAATAATGTAAGGGCACAATAATAACAATATTGGGGTTACAGGGGTACAACAATAACAATAAGGGGGTTACACTAACAAAAATAAGGGACTACACTAGTAATATAGGGACCTAACATGCCCCTCTCTTTCAAAAAAGTGTTGTCCTCAACACTTGAGTAGCTTTGGGTGCTTCTGTATAAAATTCTCATCCTCCATGTAGAATCTTCAGTGGGTAAGTTCTTCCACTTGATGAGATACTCTGAAATTGATCGATTCCGTAGTTGTCGAGTTCTTGTTTCCATGACCGCTTCTGGTTCCAATATGATTTTTCCTTCCTCATCAAGTTCTGGCAATATTGTTTGAACTGGAAGATTTTCACCTATAACCTTCTTTAAGTATGAAACATGGAAAACTAGATGTACTCGCGAAGAAGCAGGAAGCTCCAATTTGTATGCCATAGTACCAATCTTTTGCAACACCTTGTAAGGACCATAGTACTTTGGCGATAATTTATTATCCTTCTTAGCTTGCTTGAGGGACATTTTTTTATATGGTTGTAGCCGTAAAAATACCCAATCTCCTACGTCAAAACTTCTCTCGCTACGATGTTGATCTGCCTGTTGTTTCATTCGATTTTGTGCCAAATTTAGGTTATCCTTTAAGAGTTGGAGAACTTCTTGCTGATGCTCGATGTGATCTTCCACTGCTTGAACCTTCGAATTTTTCCTTAAAGATGATGTGATGGATGGTGGATGATATCCATAAAGTGCCATAAATGGGGTCATTTTTGCTGCAGCATAGAAGGAAGTGTTATACCACCATTCAGCAAGAGGTAACCACTTGACCCATTGTGTTTGTTTTTTAGATACAAAACAACGAAGATATCCTTCCAAACATTTATTTACTATCTCAGTTTGACCATCAGATTGAGGATGATAAGATGAGCTATGAGCTAATTGAGTACCCAAACAAGAAAATAACCTCGTCCAAAAATTTCCAGTAAAAATGGGATCTCTGTCGCTCACAATAACCCTTGGGCTTCCATGTAGCTTTTGAATTCTGTCCATAAATGTAGTAGCAACTGTACTTGCTTTAAATGGATGAGATAATGCACAAAAGTGTGCATACTTGGTAAGTCTATCAACCACCACCATGATGACACTCTTTCCTTCGGACTTAGGTAAACCTGTGATAAAATCCATTGAAATCTCCTCCCAACGTTGACTTGGAATGGATAAAGGTTGTAGAAGTCCTTGGGTCTTAATTGTTTCCACTTTATTCTGCTGGGAAACCAAACATTCCGCCACAAACTTTTGAATATCAGATTTAAGGCCATCCCAAAAAAAATCTTTCTTCACCCTGTGGTAAGTTTTTAAAAATCCTGAGTGTCCTCCTAAAGGAGAAGTGTGCAATTCCAGAAGAATCTTTTGTTTCAGTTGGGAATTCTTACAAAGATATAAGCGATCTTTGCACCATAAGGAATCATTTTTCCAACTAAATGTATCAGATGTACTAGGATCTTGCTGCAACTTTTGAATGAGTGTCCATACATCTTTGTCCTTCTTCCATTCATCTCTTGCTTCGGTTATCCAATCTGGTTGGATAATAGAAATGGCACAAAGCAATGCTTCCACCTCTTCATTCTTTCTTGAGAGTGCATCCGCAACAACATTAAGCTTTCCTTTTTTGTAGATTATTTCAAAGTCATAACCCAACATCTTTGTGACCCATTTTTGCTGCTCTTCTGAAGATAGTCTTTGTTCCAAAAGTGTTTAAGACTATCATGATCAGTTTTTACCTTGAAGTTTCTTCCCATTAGGTAAGTTCGCCATTTCTTTAGTGCATGCAGTATTGCTAACATTTCCTTCTCATAAATAGGTTTCTGTAAATACTTTCCTTTGATTGGACGACTTTCAAAAGCAATGGGTCTTTCTTCCTGCATTAAAACCACACCAATTCCATTTCCTGAGGCATCACATTCCACAATAAAGGTTTTTGTGAAGTCTGGCGTAGCTAAGACCGGTGCTAGGCACATTGCCTCCTTAAGATGTTCAAAGGCCTTAGTTGCTTCAGGAGTCCATGAAAATGCATCTTTCTTCAATAATGTTGTTAGAGGTGCTGCTATTCTCCCATAATTCTTAACAAACTTGCGATAATACCCTATTAACCCGAGAAATCCTCGCAACTTCTTTATGGTTGTGGGGACTTTCCATTCCTTAATGGCCTTAATTTTGTTAGGGTCTACTTTAACACCCTCGTGAGATACAATATGACCCAGATATTTCACCTCTTGTACTCCAAAGAAACATTTGGATTTTTTTGCATATAATTGTTTCTCCTGCAATAGTTTGAGCACCCTGTCAACATGTTCAACATGATCCTTCCATGCCCTGCTGTAGATTAGTATATCATCAAAAAATACTAGCACAAATTTTCTAAGGAAGGGTTTGAAAATGGAATTCATCAACCCTTGAATGTAGAAGGTGCATTGGTAAGGCCAAAAGGCATGACCAAAAATTCATAATGACCCTCATGAGTTCGAAATGCTGTTTTTGGAATATCTTCAGTCTTCATTCTAATTTGATGATATCCTGAATGAAGATCCAACTTGGTAAAACAAATTGCTCCATGTAATTCATCCAATAATTCATCAATCACAGGAATGGGAAATTTGTCTTTAATGGTGAGCTTATTGAGCTCCCTATAATCCGGAGACATTCGCCATGATCCATCCTTCTTGTGTACCAATACTACAGGAGCAGAGAAAGAACTTTGACTAGGTTGAATTATACCCGCCTCTAACATTTCTGCAATCATACGTTCAATTTCGCTCTTTTGGACGTAAGGATATCTATATGGCCTGATGTTTGGAGGAACACTTCCTGGAATCAAATGAATAGCATGATCATGATCACGAATAGGTGGGAGTTCTTTGGGAGTTTCAAACACCTTGGAATGATTGTCCAAGACTTGTTGGAGATCTGCAGAAATAGATGATTTTGATGTCGGAACTTCTAGTGAGCATAATTGTGAAATTACACCTCATTGTTCTTTCTTTAGAAGCTTTGTCATGACATTAGAGCTTATTATCCTTCCCGGCTTCCCTTCAATACCCCGTAATTCGACTTCCTTTCCTTCTGAAAAAAATTTCAAGAAAAGTTCTTGAAAAATTAAAAGCTACCGTCCCCAAAGATTGTAACCATTGTACTCCTAGTACAACATCAGCACCTCCCATAGGAATGGAAAGCATTGGACTAGTCAACACATATTCCCCCATGGTTAGCTTGATATTATGGCATTTTCCAGAGCAATTTATAGTTCCTCCATTTGCCACCATCACTTGACATTCTGGTGCTGGGTATAGGAAACAATTTAATTCCTTGGCTACCTTATAATGAATAAAATTATGGGTGCTACCTGAATCAATCAACACTATTACCTTTTTCTTTTTGATATGTCCTTCTATCTTGAGAGTTTGAGGAGTGGTAATTCCTGCCAGTGCATTACACGATATGGTCGGATTCATTTCTTCCTCTTCTAGGGGTGGTTCCTGGTGTATATCCTCTTCTTGTTCATTTTCTTTTTCTTCTTCACAATCTATGTAAAATAATTTCTTCTCAGCACACTTATGACCTTTAGTGTATTTGCTATCACAACTGTAGCAAAGCCCTTTTGCTCTTTTTTCTTCCAATTTTTATGGTGTCAACCTTGTAGGTTGTGGAAATCTAGGCGTAGCAACACTTCCTTCTTTATAGAATTGAGTGGTAGGCTTCCTTGTCGCCATAATTTTACATTCAACTTTTCTTGCCAACCTGAATGCTTTCTCCAATGAATCAGGTTCCAAAACGCGAACTTCATGTTGGATGTTATCCTTTAAAGTTCCTAGGAAGAGATCAATCCTGTGTTCCTCTGTAAGATCAGTTACCCTTATATTCAATTTTTGGAAGTCCTCAATGTGCTGCCCCACTAAACCCTTTTTTTTGAGATTTATCAATTGGATAAAGAAGGTGTTGCTCTTTGTATCCTCATAATGTGCTATCATTTCCTCCGTAAAAATTGACCAAGTGACAATTTTTTTACGGGAGCAAAGCCATTGATACCATACAAATTCATTTTGTTCTAAATGTAAAGTTGCAATGCGTACCTTTTGTGTGTTTTGCACATTATGGAGATCAAAATATTGCTCCATCTGTAGTATCCATGTTACAGGATCCTTTCCATCAAACTTCCTCATATCCATTTTTGGAATATGGTGGTTCTTCCAACCAACATTAGAGTTTATGAAATCATGATTAACATTTATTTTTTTCTCATCATGAGTTTCCTCTACTATCTTTTCACCATTAGGAAAAATTTCTTGTATCAACTTTGTCAAACCTTCTATGTCTATTTTTAGATCATTCTTCATGTTTTCCATTTTAGAATCCATGCCAGCTTCCATGTCATCTATCTTAGATTCCACGTCCTTCTTCAAACCATCCATATTATTATTCACACCATCCATCTTTGCTTCTATGCCTTTCTTCAAAACTTCCATTTCATTTTTTGCTGCTCTTTGCGAGAGCGAAATTTGGTGCATTTTCTCTTGTAATTTTGATAGATCATGTTGCAATTCTTCATCTTCGTGAGTCATAGTAGAGCCTTCTGAAGGCTTAATGGGTGTTGAATTATTTTTACGGGGCATTTTTTAGAACCCAATACTGATATCTATTCTACAATATGCCCTTGGAATCAATTCAAATTGATTTTTCAAACAAGACTTATGCAATTCGGAAAAAAATACACACTTTTTTCTTCCTTTTGAGGAGCTCGATATTGAAATTTTATTATCTCTGTGATTGTGACTCTTCAATATCTAAAATTAAGCACTAAAGTATCCCTATGAATTCTCTTTTGAATGCCACAAGTCTGACCTGATTTGGATTCTCCAAGACAACATTATGTCCAATCTCCCACAATGACCTAATTATGGACTGGTTCAGTAGAGTGAACTTGTATGACTTTCCATGTGTCATTGTTTCGTCCTTCACCTTTGAAATTGATAGCCAAGAAACTAAAGTCTGTCTAATTGTGACCAATTTTTACGGCACTCCAATCCGATGCTTAGAGAGAGAGTTATTGAAATTTTCCCACGATCACCTCTTTGAGATGAAATTCGGGAGCCTGAAAAAGCACCACCTTCCAAATATCATATCTCGAAAAATATTGCGAATCAAGATCTGAAATTGTTTTATTCGTTTCTTCGACATTTCAGCTTCGCACCCTAAAAATTTTAGATTCTGAATATTCGTAGAAACAAAGTTATAGCGCAAATTCCACGATGACCTGTTTAGGAGCCTGAAAAAAGACCTAACTTCCTTAGATCATATCTCCAAAAATATTGCGAACCAAGCTCTGAAATTTTTAGACACTCTTCTCGATTTTAACCTTTACCTCAAAAATTTCAAGCCGCACCTTGTGATTAGGTTTTGACTTCTGAAACTTCGTAGAAAAAAAAAGTTATAACGAAAAGCCCACGATGACTTTGTTTGGGCGTGTGAAACCCTAGATCCAAAGCTACGATAACAAATGTTGTGTGGCATTAAAAATAGAAGAAAAGAGATATCAACGCCTTAGAAATAAGCCACTTGGAGGGGGAAACCTCCAATACATTACATAAATGAACAATTCTTGGATGATACAATTTACAAAACCTCCTTTCTATATATAGGAGTCCATGTGGCCATAATTTAATCCTAGTGGGCCACAATGTAATCCTAGCCGACCTAACAATAATAATTTAAGGGCACAATAATAACAAAATGGGGGTTACAAGGGTACAATAATAACAATAAAGGGGTTACACTAATAACAATAAGGGACTATACTGGTAATATAGGGACCTAACAAATAGAAATTGAACTAAAGCTGGTATTGAAAGTAAACTAGGAAAATCCTTTAAAACCAAACTCTTTGCAATCTATAAGATAATGAATTGGAAATAAAAATCACACTGGAATTTAATGACAATGTAAATGGGTAGAAAATTTTAACTTAAAATAATTGAACAACAAATCCTAACTAATGGGATTGGACAACAAAACTCTATTAAACTGCAAATCCTATTGAACAAAAAACTAAATAACGAATCTTTGTATCTCCACTCTGAAATGAAAAATAGTTAAACGAAACATCAAATGGAATGGAACATCAAATGCCGAACAACGAAGCATAACAAGATAAGTAATTCGCGGATTAAGATTCTTTTTAAATTAGGAAGGAACGACAACGAAATCCATTATAATAAAATAGTAAACTATTTAAGCATGGAAACATGAATTACTTAAGATAGAACCAATATCACTTCCGCGAATCCAAGGATGATCTAAGTAAGGCAATATGTTGTCTCAATTAACCCACGCTGTAAGAAATAAGATTCATATCACACGATAATAAAATAACTCATAAACAGAACACGTAATACATAAAGATAGTAAGATGATAAACAACTAATGAAATGAACTCACAGTAACATGCATGTATCAAATCGATCACATGCTGCAAGAATCAGAAATATAACACGGAGGAGCAGTTCACGCTACCAGGGGTCCGGCCCTTAACCACCAGCAGGGACTTCTCAAGCTACTTCAGATGATGCGAATGGAACAACAACTTCAATTAATCATTAAACTGGAGCAGCATTACAATGGAATCATGTTTTTCAATAACACAGCTTTTGATTAAGTTTACAATTCAAAAAAGAAACAATGATCCCCTCTTGTTTACAAACGTCTCCTTTTATAACCAAAGAGAGGAGAAATTAAATAGTAAATATGATCTCTCATAACAAAATTGGATTGTTCCTAACCAATTGATCAACAAGAAAATATATTTCCATCCATCTTTCAACAAGAGCAAGTCGAATTTGGATTTGTAGCTGAGATAATTTGGAGGACAGCCGCAACAGTAAATCTGAGAAAATCATGCTCAAAGAACCTTACGTTTCTCTCAATACAGGCCGAATTTGGGCAAATTTTTTTTTAGGAAAAGTTAATTTAGTCCGTTCTGGATAAAAACTATGTCCCGGATTTTCCAGATTCTTCTTCATTTGCCCAGAATCTCAACCGCAAAATTATCACTTATTATTCCAGCGAATTTCTGAGTTGGAATATTTGATGATGATTTGGAGATCAAATCTACAATCTGGAAAATATATTGGAGGCTAAAATGGTGATTGTTGGTACAAAATATATTAATAAACCATAATTTATAAAATTATGCATAATAATCATAAAGTTATTAAAAATAAAGGAGAAGAAATAATATTCATCCATAAGATCATAAATCATTATAAAATGGATTTAAATGATAAATTATAATAAATGACATGATAAAGAAGAGTAAAAATGGGTGAAATAAGTGTTAAAAAGTGATCGTATTCACGACCCAACATATGCCACATCTCATATAAAAAAAATAACGAAAGGAAAAATAATGGTGTGCCTAGCAAAAAGTTATCTCCCTTTGTCTAAAACTCCTATGTCGAGCCCCTTATAACAACCACAAGCTTGCCTCCTAAAAATCAAATTCTAAACTTCTCCTAACACACTTCGTCCTTAGCACATTTGAATTCGTTAACACTCCCTTGCACACACTCTTATTTGTTCCTTTCCATGCATTTTGACCTAGGTATCCCTTGATATGAACCAACACTCCCTAAAACTCTAGTTCAACATGCATTGACATTTTCCGACATGTGTTAGCATGCCTTTTCATTCCTTTGCATGCCTTGACCCTCCCTAGCTATCATGCCCTTACAACTACCCTTAATTTTCAACTTGGGAACCCAACCAAGCCCTCACTTGACTACAAGAGCTTGACCAAGTTATAGTTACTACAACTAGACTATATTGTTGAATTGTGTAGCTTGGGAGGTAATCCACAAGCCTAGTGAGATGGCTTTATGTGAGTTTGGTCACAAAAGGCTTTGTGGGAATAGAAGGAAAGAAAAGGGATTTTGGACCCAAGACGAGGTTTAAAATCTAAAAGGAAATTAAAAAGAAAAATTAATATTTCGTAAGGTCTAAGTGTATAAAACCCGTAAGTTCTATAGGGTTCCTAAGAGGTCTAGGAAAAACTATTTAAGGAGTCCTTAGGATGAAGGAAATGACATCAAGTGAGAAGGAGCTCATTTGATCAAGGGGACGAAGAGACATGTAGTCCTAAAGAGGCTATGATCATTATCATGTATAACATTCATTAAGATGCCTCGATATAATTTGGCATGGTTTAATATTAAAGCTATTTGAGATCAGTTATTGGAAAGTAGAAGAGAAGTAACGGAAGATGATTTGGCACTTAGAATGCACTAACACTTGGCACTTGACACTCATTTTCACCTAGTGTTGGTGTGCATAGCATGCCCCTCTTGGAAAATTTAAATTGATGACTTATTAACCCTATGATGTGTTCATTTCCTTGTATTTTAACTTGTTTCTCCTTTTTGTTTCCTTGATAGTCCCTGGCATGTATTGTCACACCATTGCAGATATTGGCATGACTTAGCACTTGACACATCTTTGCATATTTTACATGCTTTCGAACTATCTGGCACATGTTAGCGTTCCCTAGCATGCCTTGGCACTCGTGCCCTCACAAATATCCTTATATTTTTTCATGACTTGGGAACCCAATCAAGTCCTTAGCTACTATAGTTCATGTGACATTGGTCTGCTTCAGCCGTAACAACTTGATCAATTGCACCTATTACAAGTAGATTGTACCTTTTTGACCTAATAACTTCATATACCTCATCTTAGGCCAATCATGTCTAAGCTGAAATTTTCCCACTTAAGAACTTACCAATATAAGGGTCACATCTAGCCATGGCCATAAAACAACTAAGAAACATAGCTTACATAGGCAATATTTCACATGTATGTCTAGTTCATATAAACAGTAGAGCATTAACTGAGAGTTTGAAAGAACCATAGGATACACAAGACACACAAGATATAGGCCAACACAAGTTGAGTTCCCCAAGACTTATACATAACAATTTACAATATGGAATTTTCTAAAATAGTTTAAAACATGAGCATTTGGCCAAAGTGTGCCACATGTCATATAAAAATAATAGATAAAGGAAAAATAGTGTTGTTCCCAACACAAAGTCTCCCTTTGTTTAAAATTGATTTTTCAAGCCCCTTATCACAATCATGGGCTAGCCTCTTACAAATCCTATTATGAACTTTTTCTAACACACTTCATCCTTGGCACACTTGAATTCACTGAGACTCCCTGGAACACACTCTTATTTGTTCATTTCCATGCATTTTGACCTAGTTATCCCTTGTGATAACTCGACACTCCTTAACACTTCTCAACACCCATTGACATTGTCCAACATGTGTTAGCACATGTTTTCATTCCTTGGCATTCCCTAACCCTGCCTAGTTATCATTCCCTCACAACTACCCTTAATTTTCAACTTGGGAACCCAACCAAGTCCTCACTTGACTATAGGAGCTTGACCAAGTTACGATTACTACAACTAGACTATGTTGTTAAATTGTGTAGTTTGGGAGGTACTCCACAATCCTAGTGAGATGGGTTTGTGTGATTTTGACCACAAAATTTTTTGTGGGAAAATAACCCAAGCAAAGGGGCTTTGGACCCGAGATGAGGTTTAAAATATAAAAGAAAATTAAACAGAAAAATAATATTTCCTAAGGTCTAAGTAGATAAAATTCGTAAGTTCTAAAGCGTTCTTAAGAGGCCTAGCTAGTAAAATCTATTTAAGGAGGCCTTAGTATGAAGGCAAGAACATCAAGTGATAAGGAGCTCATTTTATCAAGTAGGCTAGGAGAGATGTAGTCCTAAAGTAGGTCTAGTTAGAGGTCTGAGTAAGCGTTGCTAAAGGGAGGCCATGATCATCCACCAAGAGTAAGATCATCATGTGAGGGTTTAGAAGAATGTCACATACCTTAATGGGTTTGAGGTAGGAAGTAGGATGGCATATTGTTGGTTCTCTTAGGGTAGATAAATCTCAAGGGAGGAGACTCATGAGAATTTGGGCATGTGATTTCAGTGGTGTTTTTGTGTGAAGTCTGCATCAAATTTTGAAATAGTAGAGAGGGTTGAGACCCTACCTTGTGCTGGTTACTAGGTTACGAGATCTGTGATAAATACCAACAAAAATGGAGGAGGGTTTGCACTAGAAATTAGGGCCAGAATAGAAGTAGTCACAGGTGTAATATTGACTGAAGTAACCTTATTTTAAGGGTCATAGAGATCTAAAGTTCAGGTCAAGATTCAGTCAAAGAAATGACCATAATTTATGGATCCATATGAGCTAGGCCGAGTCTCTTATGGAGGAAAGAGTTTTCTTTTTTTCTATGGGTGGATATGGTTTATTCTAAAGCAATTAGAATAGAATTATAATTCCATATTTAGGGAGGTTTCCTAGCATGTTCAATCCATAAGGTAAATCATTAATACTGTGACAAATTTTCATAGAAGAAGAGTGGTTGTGACCCTTAGAGAGAGGTTTATCTCTACAATATATACCATAATTTTGGAAGATGGTTTGGAGAAGTATGTGTGGAGATAGCAAATCCAAATGAAGGTGGAACCTGAGTAGAATATGGAGTCGAATAAATGTGCCATATGAGGAATGGATTGACATGAAGAGAAGTTGATTTTGTTGGACTTTCCATTTATTTTTGGACAAATATCTGAAGCATCCTTTAAAAGGTTATTCAATGGACTATTAATGGATGAATTGTGACCCTAGTTCAGTCATCTACAAATTGTTAGAAGGATGATAAGATGATTAGTTCAGATTTTTTCATATATTGGAAAACAAAAAATTGGTACACAAAAATAGTGATTTTTAGAGGACTCAAATCACTATTAGGTTGCATATTTGAAGAGCCCTAGATGAGGGTAGTGTTGTGGGCACTAGATTAGTAAAAAAATTTACTGTGGTTGGGAAAATTGATTTTAGTCCAAGTACAATTGGAAATTTGTTAGGTGATTATCAAAGAAGAGCTTTAAGTCTTGTATTTTTGAAGGAAAACAAGACTGGTAGAAGGGTAGATGTATTGGGCCTAAGGACGTGCAAAATTTGAAGGACTAAAGTAGCAGTCAAGTGTGCTAGCCAACTAGCCCTAGTTCACTGTATTTTAGAGTGTTGCGTCACTGAGAAGAAGGGAAAACTCCATATCCCTAGACTTGTCATCTTGGAGCAGAAATATGGCAAAAGTGGGCAAACCAAAGGGTTGTTCACAATAGAGTTGTGAACAACTAATTAAAATTTTTTAGTGTTGCAAACCTTAAAGAAAAAAAGAGGTAGATAGAGGGAAATATTTTTTGACCCGAGTTCAGTAACATAAAGGAGTTTAGTTCATTGATAGAGGCAGATTGAGGAGTTTCATATGAGAGGAAAGAGGACCTGCCATATGTGTTCAAGACATGTGGATTGAAAGGGCTATGTGTGTCCACCATAAAAAATTGAGTCAAGTGTTTTCTTGTTCAAGGTATATTGGTTGTCAAAGGACTAACACCAAGCCCTATTTGTATTCCTTGTATTAGTGTGATTGTAAAGGGCCATCATCAGTGGTACAAGAGCTCTAGCCTATTCTATTACATTTTGTAGTTTAACAAAGAAAGGTTTGAAAAAGTTAAAAATTATTTTCATGTGCACTAATTGATTCCCTGATGTGTGTAAATTTCATTGTGAAAGTTGATGTGTTGTGTCACTTGAATGTGTTTGCATCAAATATTCTAAGACCAAACCCAAATTCTCATGTGTCGTGGAAATTCAACATATGCCTTGTTCACCTAAGAACTACATGTAACTCATATTAGACTACTCATGTCCAATCTCAATTCCCACTTAAAAAGTTACCAAGACAAGGCTCATCACATACAACTGTGGTTGTAAAACAACTAAGAAACATAGTTTACATCTTTACATGCCATAGCACCTGACATGTCTTAAATGTCTTGGAATTATGTGGCATGTGTTAGCATCCCCTCCATTCCTTTACATGATTTTACACTCCCTAACACACCGTAGCACTTCCTGAAACACCTTGGTAGTTTAACATACCTTGGCATTGCCTAGCATATAACCTTGTCACTCCCTCCTTAACACACCTAGAACTCATTAACACTCCATATCACACGCTCTTATTCGTTCATTTCCATGCATTTTGATCTAGTGCTTCCTTGTGTTTACCTGACACTCTCTAACACTCCCTAGCATGCATTTGCACACCCTAACACTTGGCACATCTTGGCATGCCACCCTAGCACTCTAGCATTCATTGGCACTACCTAGCATACCTTTTCACTCTCTCCTTAGCACACCTAAAGCTCATTGAAAATCCCAGTCACAAATTTGTATTCATTCATTTTCATGCATTTTTACGAAGTGCTCACTTGTGTTTCCATATCATTCCTTAACACTCCTTGGCACATGTTGGTACACCCTAACACCTAGGACATCTTGGCATGTCACCCTGGCCTCTATCATGCCTTAACCCTACCTAGCATACGTTGTCAATCCCTCCTTAGCAAACTTGGAAGTCACTAACACTTCCAATCACAAACTCTTATTTGTTCATTTCCATGCATTTTGATGTACTGTTCCCTTGTGTTTCCCTGGCACTCCTAGTTAACACTTCCTTGCACGCATTGGCACATCTTGGCTACATCTCGCCCTAGCACTCTAACATTCCTTATTACTGCCAAGCATGCATTGTCACTCCTCCTTATCACACATGGAACTCATTGAAACTACTTTTCACACACTATTATTCATTCATTTCCATGCATTATGACATAGTGCTACCTTGTGTTTCTCTAGCACTCCATAACACTCCTTGGCACACCCTGGAACTTGGCACAACTTGGCATGATTTCCTAGCACTCTATCATGCCTTGGAATTTCCTAACATACCTTGTCTCTTCCTCCTTAGCACACCTATAACTTGCTAACACTCCCTCCTTAACACATGGCATGTCTTGGCATGCCTGGCATGCCTTGGCACTATCTGGCACATATTAGCACACCCTAACACTTCTTGAAATTCCATATCATTCCCTAGTATTCCTTCACTCCCCCATTGACATGCCTGAAACTCGTTGACAGCCCCAACACACCCTCTTATTCATTCATTGTCATTCTTTTTGACTCGATGATTTATGTTTGATGGGGTGCATGTCTAGAAAGAGTTCCTTTAAGAGAATAAAAAAATGATCTCACAATTACTGACATAAGTAATTGAGATATTCTACTTGAATGACATTAGGAAAATACACAATAGATTTTAAGAATGGCATTTTTATGGCTTTTTTTTTATGGTCTGAGAATGGTAAGAATTGAATGGTCAATAAGGTATGTGAATGCTTAGAATACCTTCTCACTCCCTCCGTGTCATGACAACTATCACTCATTGCCACTCCCTGACACACCCTCAAATTCATTCACTTCCATGTTTTTTTCCTAGTGCTCCCTTTTGTTGTCCTAGTACTCCTTAATAGTCCTCAACGTGCATTGTCACTCTCTTACCATCAACATGCATTGGCACTCAATTATGCAATCCTTAATTTGGAGCCTTAACATTGTATTTTAGAAGTTATATTCCAATGATAACAAGTGCAAACTCTAATGATGCCCTTCCAACTTTCATGTATTTTACCAATTAAACTATTGTGGCCTAAGTTAAGATACAATAAGCTACTCATGTTTCCAAATGAAGCTGGAATAGTTCCTGTGAGGTAGTTAGCTAAGAGAGACAATACTAAAAGGTTTTTCATTAACCTAATCTCAGGAGGGATTTGTCCTTCCAATAAAATCTATGAAAAAATTACTATCAAATAATAAATATTCTTGCATTACCAAGTGCCATGTAACCTATGGAGCCTCTCAGCATGGTTGAAAGCATGCTACCACGAAGCTGTGGATCGATTAACTGTGAAATTCCAAAATCATTGATGTGCACCTATGGTGATCAATTCCACACATGGAGTCTTTTGAGCTAGGCATTTATTTTTCTAAAAAATTGTTTGGGGTGTCACTGAATTGGTGGAATTCTCAAATTCATGACATTGTAAATTATGTAGGAGCTTTGTTGCTTTTATTATATAAGCTAAGGTTTTCAAGGAAAATATAGGGTTTGTAGGGTTTTAGGGGAAAAGAATCATCAATTTATAGCTCTTTGATATACTAAAGAGTATGGATTATATGAGTAGTTGATATGGATTATATGAAATTGAATCCACCTTGAGATGGAGGTTGTTATGACTCTTGAAGCCTCATCCTTCTTCCTTTCGATGAATTTTTATTATTATTTATCGCTTGGATAAAAACCACCATTTTCATAAATTCCTATGACTCTTGACTCTTCAACAATGTTCCCATGTAGTTGTGCCCAAATTCCATAATTGTGCCCATTAAAATTTATAAGATCTATCCTGAAACTGATAATGCTGACCCACTGATTTGATCCTATATTTAGCAATTAGAAACCTAGAACCAATCCACTAAACAAATATAACTTTTTAAGAGCATCTACGACTTGCATAAGACTTGTAGGAAACATGCTACATCTAAAACCATTATCTTTAATACCATGTTGGAGAATCGAGGGACTTTGTATATTAGAAAACTTGTATTCTAAAATAAAGGTGGTGTCTAAATACATTGTTACAACACCTAAGAATAACCAAACATAGTTCAACATCCTAAGAAATGTAAGAAACAAAATTATTTCCATACACAACACATATAATATGTTGCTCACCATATAATAAATACACCCATAAGACCATATTTTTTAGCACCAAGATGTAACCAACACAATCCATACCTTGCTTAACATAAAATGAATTCTCTGCAGGAACTAGATATTTTGGGTTGATTTATTAGTTAACTAGATGATCACTGAGTTAGACTGAAGTCCCACTACACAACTGATCTTCCACTAGTTCCTCCAAAATTTAGAACTAGTTTAACCTAAAGCAACTTGAAATAACTGACCTTGATTGCTAGAAATTAGCAATCACACATGCTTAACTGAACTCCAACTCCTCTAACTTGAATTTTCTAAGCTAAATTAGTGACAAGATCCATGTCACCTTAGTTAACTGCCTCCAAGTTGTCCGTTGATGTGGAAATTCGATTTTTCTCAATTTAACCAAGGCAAAGCCAAATTGAGATTTTCTTGCTGCATTTTTCAACAGTAGGCATTTCCCTACTCTATATAATGTTTTCCCTCAACCAAGTATGGTAACGAATGTGTTTTTTGTTGTTGTTGATCACTTCCTTTGGATGATAATTTCGACACCCTATAAGAAGACTGTTGAAACAAAATCCACTCATAAACTCTTCTTTGAGCATATTTTGGTTCATTTTGGGTTACCAAAGACCATATTTCTTGATAGGGATAGTAGGTTCCTCAGTATTTTCTGGAACCACTGGTCCATGATAGACATCAAGCTTGACCAAATCCACTGCCTTCCATCCCTAGATTGATAAATAAAAAGTGCCTGATATGATTATTGTAGATGTCATTAGAGTATACAATTGTGAGGATCCACATACGCATGTTGAAATCTTTCCATATTTTCAACAAAAATTTGACATAACTCTTCATATTTCTATTTCCCATAAGCCTTTTCAGGTGTGCTTGGGGTCCCAAAAAATTGACACAAATTGATGTAGCTATATTCATGGAATAACACATGAAGATACCTCCCAAACTTGGAACGAGGTAAGCAACGAAACCAATTTTGAGGAATGTATCTAACAAATTCAATAACAAGTTCATGATATTTTATAGAAAGTTGCGAACTCAAAGTATAAGTAGATACACAATCCATTCGAATCCACATAATTTTCAGGTTGGTGATGAGTTATGGTTGGACTTGCATAAAGAGAAATTGACAAACTCCTAGAGGAAGCTCATACCATTTTTATACGAGCCTTACACCATCACCAAGGCTATGTGTGATAATTATTTCGAGGATAGTCATAGGATGATTTATATTAATTTTAGGATGATTTATGCTTGATGGGGTGCATGTCTTGAAATAGTTCCTTTAAGAGAATGAAAAATATGATCGCATGATTACTTACATAAGTAATTGTGATATCTACCCGGATGACATGAGGTAAGTACATAAGAGAAGTGACATTTTTAAGGTTTTTTTTATATCAAGGTATGTGGATCATTATGTTTTTTGCCCAAAGCATTTACATATGACTAAATTTTTTAAATAATACATCACTCTAATATTATTTCTCTTACATGCTCCTAGGTTATAATTCAAAGCATCATAGGTACTAAAATTCATGAAACTCTTCTTTTTTTGCTCTAAATAACTTAAACTCCCTAGTGTGCTACTCTTAATATTCAAACTTGCACTATTGTTAAGACTACTTCCTCTAATTTTTATTGTTCCTCCATAAGTAAGCTGACTACGAGGTGTACTTGAACCATTATTGACACACTAGTGTAGTGTTACCTATTTTTATTTAAGAAGCATAAGGGGCAGGGTTGGTATAAGGCCAACTTTGCTATTGTCTAGTGCCATGCCCACTACTAGGTTCTCAATCGCTGTTTGCCTCAAGATATGGTTTCCCATTAGTCCATTTGATTCTCTCTCATTCACAATCTCATCCTACATTGCATCCAACCTGCTACTTTGTAATCACATATCTCTCGTAACCTCACTCCAGGGTGTTCATTAGACCTCATTGAGGTGCATTGACTACCACTCTTTATTGAGCTATATTTTATCATCAAACCTTTGTTTCACAACCATCCACTCACCAACTCACCTTTCCCATTGAAATTCTCCAACTCTCTCATCCTCATTTCACTACTCTCTTCCTAGTTAATCTTCTTTTGCAAATCCTCATTGCCTTCTTCATTTTCTCACATTAAGTTCAACCGCCACTCATTAGTTATCTCTACTTCCTCAAAACTTATTCAAATTTCTCTTTAGCTTTTGTGTCCTTCATAGCCATTTATTCCTTTGAAATCTCATCTTTTCCAACCCCATTGTAACCCATTACTTAATGCAAAATTTTACACCACCATACCATAATAAAAAAGTTAGTAGGAAACAACTTTTCCTAATTCTTGTAGAGTTTGTGTTCAATAATCTCTCTCAAAACCCCTTTTCCTTAGCTTTTTAGTAAAAATAGTTCATAGGATTTTTGTTTTTCGAATATCAATTTTTTTCATTTCCCTTAGGAAACAACCTTTCCTAATCCTTGTAGAGTTTGTGTTCAATAATGTCCCTCAAAACCCCTTTTCCTTAGCTTTTGAGTAAAACTAGTTCATGGGATTTTTGTTTTTTGAATATCAAAATTTTTCATTTCCCTCGTCTATTTCCCTCATGTTCTAGGGTTGGTCTAATGAAGGAGGAGGAAGGGCACATCCATGCTATCCAAACTCTGATTTGATACACTTTTTGAAATCGAGAAATTGGATTCCCGGTGCCTCCAATCACGGTGATTTCATTTTACAGAAGGAATTTGTCAGTTGAACTCAAGAAATTGGATTATCGGTGCCTCCAATCATGGTGAATTGATGCAGGAGCATCCTCCTTGGTTTTTATTTAAAATATTGCGTAATTATGGGGGTGATGATTTTTTAATTATTTTATAAATTATTGTGCTCATTTTAATAAATTAAGAGAGAATACTGTAAGTGAGGATTATTGTAAATATTCTTTAATAAATTAAAGGATATGAGTGTATTTGAATTAGGTAGATAATCTATGGATTAAGAATTCCATAAATGGGACTTAGTTGGGTCCAAAAAAAGATAAAATCTAATTTAGGTTTTAGTTGAGATTTGTATGGAGGAAATTATGGAGTGGAATAAATTCATATTTATGTATAAATAGGAGGATTGTGTGAGGATGAAAAACAAGTGAGGAAGTGAGGAATACAAAGATGGTTTGAGAGCTTTTGTAAGAGGGCCGAGAGCTGAGAGGCCATCCATTGTAATATTCGGCCAATGATTGAGTCTGAAATTTTGTGTTAATATCAATCAATATTTTTTTTGTATAGCTCTCTTTTTGTTATGTATATTTGAAGCTGAATCAAATGTTTTGTTTATGAAGAATTAGATGAGATTATTAATGTTTTGGAAGCACACACGAGTTTTTATATGCTAGGATCTGTTTAACCCAGTATCCATGCATCATTTGGTATCAGAGTGAAGGAGATGAGTTGAGGGATGAGTCTCTCCTACATTGAGGCTGTTTTGTTTGATTTCTTGTTGTGAGCGAGGAGAGCAGGTTGGATTTCCAGATTAACAGTTGATTGAGTTATGTGGCGCTTTGAGTCTACAAATTTATATATGTATATTTTTGTTGTATATTGGAGTGTTTGAGTGCAGGAACGAGAATGTGTTCAAGCAAGAACAACAAATATTAGATCATATATTTTTGACTGAGTGTATGATTGTGAGTTCACGTATTCTGCGTGAAAACCTTGATGCATTGAGTGAAGGAAGCATCAGGCATATGATATCAGGCATTGATATCGTGGCATAAACACCACAGGTGGCATGCTCTATGGCTGTGAATGGAATTTGGCATATGACATCGCCGGTATGCGTGATAGATATCATAGCATGCGCAATGGGTGAACAACATCGTATTACATCACAGCAAAGGGAAGAACATATTGTAGAAAGCATTGAAAAAACATCCAAATATCCAGCACCTCCATCGTCACCCAACAGGTCAATGGTGAAAATCGCAATTTGTATTTGCAGTGTGAGGATGTCGTCCTGTGCATGCTGCCCTTGTTTGATATCTACTCACTGAATTTTGTGCTGCTATGCTCGCTCAGAGCCAGGTCTGCTATTCTACTCATGTGAAAGTTCGAGATCGGGAGCCTCCTCGATCTAGTGTAGAGGTTGAAGGTTACAGTGGCACATGTTATACCTCCCATTTTTCTTTCCATTGCCAAGAACATGCTTGTGGAGAGCTACAATCTGTCGTCCAATAGGATTGTGCTATCCGGTTCTGCGCCTCTCAGAAAGGAGCTGGAGGATGCGTTGAGGCAACGACTTCCCAGAGCCAATTTTGGTCAGTTTGTTTGTATTCACTAGGTAAGTAGAGTCAGTTGAATTGCAATTTGAAAATATCAAACGGACGACTCCATTTAGTTTAATGGAAACGCCTTCTTGTGAACAACAACTGGCCCTCTTACTACTACATAGAATAGGTGTGCGATCCATTTGGTAAAATGCTACGTACTAGGTGCCGAGATAAATGATTCTATTTACATCGAAATTTTGTATATACAGTCATCTTTCCTTTGTGCTGAAGTCCCATCTATGGTAACGATTTCAATGTTGACTATGTCGATGTTTGCAACAGAATGGTGATTTCATTGAGAGCAGGGTAGTCACCAAAAGTAAATACGACTTATAAAGTGAACTATAGATGTCATTGTTTGTGTTAAATTGATTGGAAATATTATTTATAAAGGGACGTTTGTAATGTGATGGAATTTGCAAATAGTGAAATTTCATATACAACTAATCTTGATAAATGTTAACCGTTGCCTCTATGCCACTATGATTTGTGATTATTAGAAAAATGGATGTTGCACATTTATTAAAAGTTAAAGCTTGTACTCAATCACATACATAGAGATCAATTTATCTAGACTTATATATAATATAAGTTCTTACCACATTCAATACTAAAGTGTGTGTTTGTTCTCAATAAGGCATGTGTGGGCTTGTGAAAGAGGTGCGGTTCTAGCGGAATATTCAAGGTATGGATCTAGTGTTTCCACGGTACCACCTTCCAGCATAAGAAAAGGTCACTGGGATTCATCGAGGTACAGTTTTTGCAAATAGTTCATGTACATTTTTTGGAGAATGTAATATTGGAAGGATATTCCGTTATATTAAGGTTTCATGTTTTCAAAGCCAAGAAATTGAAATTGAAGAGAATATCAAGAGATTGAGATTGATCTTGGCTTAAGCTAAGAGGGGAGATTGTGCGTACCTTGAAGGTTTATAAACATTGTTTGCTGGGAAATATTTATGTTACAAAGTTGTTGGAAAGAGATTTATTTGCTGGGGAGAGAATGGAACTTGCACATTCAAAGTAAAGTAAATCAAGAATTCAAATGAAGAGTCTAAATCATTTGGAATTATATATATTATAATTTCTTGATACATGCAATACTAAAGTGTGCATTGATTGATTGCATCGAATTTTGGTGTGGAGACAAAGTCTGTAGAGCCTTGAATGTATTCCTAAAAGAATACACAAGAGAAGGGTTGGATCATTTCAACCACAAGAAGATTCAAGGTAAGTGCTCATTGAATGAATGAATATTCATTGAGTAGAGGTATTTTAAACTCTGGATGATTAAATTTCCTTGCCATACTCGATAAGTTGATCTTTTGTAAATGTTATGAAAGAGTGAAAATGTTGCAAACACAGAGGTATAAATGAATGTAAAATGAATGGAAAATGATATATCCTAGGTGATATAAAAATAAGTATGCATTTTATGTGAGAGGGTTTATTATGCATAGTGTGGATTCTTCACAATTTTGGTTAAGTCATTTTGGACCAAAGCTTGTAGTTGGAATGGGAGAATTCTTTTGATTTGTGTTTAAGGTTGAAAACACAATTTCTTGATGTTGTAGAATCTTTGTTTTACCATCATGTGGCGACATCTAAGGAGGAATTATTCAAGATGGACACAATATACGAGTTGTACATTATTCATCAAAGAGGTTGAAAACATGTTCTCTATACACAGGTGAAGAGATGTGAATTGATGTTGTATGGTGCATAAAAGTGTAGGAAAATGTTTGCACTAAAATGATGAGCTTATGGTATGAAGGGCATGCGAGTATTCACAGTGACAAAGATGACACAGAAGATTGGAATCCAAAGATTTGCAAATGCAAGGGAAAGGTTTGTTAATAAACTTAATGGGAGCATAAGGTATGATAATTCAGAAAGGTTATTTTGAATGTTGAAAATTGAATGGTTTATTTATTTTCAGCATAAAATAAATCTTGGGAAAGTGAAATGCATTTTGATTAAAGACTTCAGCATCATATGAAATGATAATGGGAAATTGATGATCTTTCATAAGAATGAAGTATGAAAGAGAGTGAAGATTTTACATCCTAAAAATGTATTAGGGGTGTATGTTCGTTGGAAGATTGTATAAAAAATCAAAATATCCACCATCATAATTATTGGGTCAAGCCTTGAAATCAAAACATATGTTATGGTCAAATAAAAGTTTGGATAGTTTGAGTTAAGATTGAGTATTTTTCATCCAAGATGAAGAGTTGATGTAAATTCTGAAGTCAAAGAGTCGTAAACCAAAGTCAAAGGTCTGAATATAATTAGGTGCATGATCAGCAGAGCCCGACACCAAAAGAGTTTGGTGATTGTAACACAAGCATTACTAAAGTGTTTTTGCAGCAAAGTGAAGCAAGAGAATTTCCCAATAATGATTCCAAGACAGAGAACTGAAATAGGTCAAGCAAAGGAAGAGAGCTTGTATTTATGAATGGCAAGTATGAAATCTTGCTAAAAAAGGGATTGAATGAAATCCATACGTGAATAGATGAAGTTCACAAAGGAGGAGAAGATGACTGTTGATAGTCATTTCAGAAGATCTGATGAAGACCACAGTAGAATAAAGAAAAAGGAAAATGTCAAGGTAAGTGGCATATGTGAGCAGTTAACTGATGAAGGGTATGAGCAGGAGAAGGCTAAGATAACAGTTCACCTTGAATTGTTGATGGAGTTATTGCAGAGAAATGTGAAAGACCAGAAACATGGTTGGACCATGAGGAAGAAAGTAAAGTAGCAGAGACTACATGCAAAGAGGGAATAGCAGGTAAACATACAGTTGACAGAAGAGATAAGGAAGCTCAAGAAGATGATAAGTGTTCAAATGAGGTGTGAAGAACTCAAAGAGGCTGAGTTGAAAATGGAATTTTCCATTTGTGGCCCAGAACAGGGTGAAATTCTATGTGAAGAGATCAATGAGGAAGATCTCATGAACCATTGGGATAGTTCAGAAGAATCTGAAGATTTGTTGGTGAGAGAAGTAGATGAGGCTATGAAGCCTTTCATCTTTAAATCTCATATTTTATGTATGTTTGTAGGATGTGAAAAATTTTATAGCCTGAATCTACCTCAGGCTGAGAAAGGCAGAATCTAGGGTAACATCAAACCACGCTTAATCTGGTAGCTAGCCCTACCAGATCGAGAGAGGGCTCTCTCCTGGTCAATATCAGCAAAAAAAATGATCAGTGAGGCTTGAGATTATTTGAATGAAGGTTGATTTTAGGCTAGGTATATATGCAAAGAGTTTGATTTGACTTTTTAAGGGTGTTTTTTTGGATCAAAGGGAAGGCAGATTTTGGGTCTGGGGAATGAGGCCCAGTTTTGCAGAGATCTGAATGGGGCAAGGTAGGCACTTGATTTGACACTTTCAATTTGAAGGAAATGGAGAGTTGAGAAAGGTGAATAGTTTAAGAGGGCAAGAAACCTTCAAGGATCCTCTCCAAACAGCTGAAAACATAGAAAATTAAATAAACCCTAGGTAGAGCACTACAAATTCTAATGAATTCTACCTTTATCCTTGTTTGTTTAACTTAAGAAGAAATAAGAAGGAAAATGGTATACATGAAACAACAGTAGACTTAAATTTACAGAGAAAAACACACTATCAAACCAAAATACCACAAGAATCCCATAGAGTGCTGCAAACCTTGGTCTATTCCTTGCCAAACTACAGAGATGAAATTACAATGATGCTCAAAGCATTCCCAAAAGTCCAACCATGCTAATGACTGAAAAACCACAAGATATAGACAAACAACCACTCATCCCAGACTCCAGGGGTTGAGCCCACAATTTTAGGAGCTGTTCCAACAAAATCTAAAATGAGAACTAGAAAGTAGGCAGTGGAACAACTTGCCTCTATAAACTATGAAACTGATTCATTCAGTTGCAATTCACTTTTTGATGGTTGAATCTACTTATATGAGTGAAAATTTAATAAAATTACATCAAGATCCATCAAATTACATCAAATTACATCATGATTTTTACATTTAGAAGTAATCAAGTCAAACTGTCAAAAAATAGGCGAAAAACATAGTTACTGAGTCAAAAATAGGCAAAATCCTCCAATGCGCCGCGCATGATTTCTCTATGTGTCACACCAGTTTGCAGCTGATTTTGGAGGCCTTCCCGGTGTCCAAATTTTCTCCAAGTGGGCTTGTTGTAAAGGTATCCCTGTCTACTTTCCAGCACAAGTGGAATTTCTCAATTTGGTCTTCATTTTCCCCTCCAAAACGGATTTCTCCCAACATTGCTTCCTGTGTGCCAAAAAAGGGGCAGAAAGGTCATTTTTGGGGTGTTTTTTACCCTTCTGGAAGCCCAAAACCTGTCAAAATTTCTTGTCCATAGGTAGGCATGCATATTTTTCCATGAAAAATCCAAAAATGCAGAGTTTTCATCAAAAGGAGTCCCCAATCATAAGCACATGCCAAGTGGCGCGGCACATAGAGCTGAAAAGTCTATTTTTAGGCCCAAAATTTTCAAAAATGAAAAAAGTGTCCCAAATTTTTTGAAATTTCGGCTGAGTGTCCTCCATTATGTGCTATGATAGGCCAAGGAAGCCTCGGCCAAGATTTTAAGTCTATCATGCCTTTTCCGACGCTTTGAGGCCCTCTTCAACTTGGCCTTCAAAATTTTGATTCTTGCTTTACAAACATGATTTCTCGCCCAATAATGATTGGCCATGTGCCTCAACATGTTATTTTCCTTGTTGGCCTTCTCCAACAGCTTTTACAAATGAATATTTACCCTTTCAAGCCAAGTTTCATGATCAGCCTCAATCTCCTGCTCAAGTGATGTCATCTCGGTTTTGCTCCTTTGGGCAGCTTGCCAGTTCTCACGTATGTTTTGCAACTCCATGATAGTTTGTTGATCCTCTAGCTGTTTATTTCTCTGCTCAAGGTAGTTGATTATCCACTGGGCTCTTTGAAATTTTAGGTACAAAGTATCTATCTCCGCCTTCTGCTCCTGAATGATCTCCCTGAACTTTGAGCTTTGTGAGCCCAAATCAGTGTCATCATCTTGAATGAGGATGAAATCTGTCTCCTGTTCTCCTGAAGGCTCCTCATCATGTATTGGCTTCTTACCCTTGTCCTGTACCTGTACTGCTGCTAAAGGAAGTGAGACCCCTTCCACCCCAGGTGGAGATAATACTCACTTGGTTGCTGCAAACAACCCTCTAGTGCCCCTCTGGTAAGTGAAAAACACTGGCACACTAGTAGTCTGTGTCTCATGACCCTCATAGTGATGTGAAGGTTCACCTACCTCATGAAAAGCCTTCGGAGGTACCTGAGGGGCTGTGAAGAAATCATGAGAAATGAAATCCCCCCATGAAATGTCCTACAAACCAAGCTGATGCAAAACCACAATTTTGATGAGTGAAAAATGATAGATACTGTTATACTACTGCTCAGGAGTTTTCCTTTGCACTAGGGTGGTAATCTTCTCAATATTTTGGCACATGAAGTAGGGGAGGTTCATCACTCTCACCCTGGTAAAGTGCATCAACAATCTGATGTGATAGGCATATAAGTGAGAAAACCGGCCCTCACAGCTGAAATATTTGATAATGAGCTTCATTAAAGGAGCACATGAATATTTCAGGAGCCGAAAGGGAAAAAATCTGCTGAGTTGTCTCAAAAAAATAGGCTTGATGTATGGCTCATAGTGTTCCCTGTCAACTTGCTGCCTTTCGTTCCATTGCTCTCCGACATTTGGAATACCGGTTGCTAGGGAGATAGACTCAGGTGTCAAAGTGAATGTCACACCTGCAAGAGTGACTTGGCCATTATGTATATGAAGAACAAACAATCTGGCCAACTCATGATGATATTGGACTCTAGCAACCATCTCAAAAAATTGATAACAAGACTATTATTGGAAACATGTAATAGCAAGAGGGCAGGCCTGCAGCTTAGCAAGTGAAGTAGGCTCTTCCCTTACATGCTTACCACTCTTGTGAGGTCTTCTTGGCACATGCAATTTAGTTATAGAGTCACTGTCTCGGTCATAAGAGGAATATATCTCCATGTTTGCCAAATTTTGTGTTGTCTTACATGAGTATGAAGAATTTTAGGTGTCTTTGGTTTTTGCTGCCAAATGTATGAAAATGTGTGAAGGAATATGGAGGGAGAGGGTAAGGGGAATGTTGGGAATATTTCCAATTGAAATTTGGGGAATTGAATGGTTTTAGGGATAGTCTCTAGGCTTTGGGATAGTAATTGGGGTTTGGGAATTTTGTAGATGGGAATTGGGATAGGGAATGAGTGAATTTAGGGATATGGGGAATAAGGAAATGGGTTGATGGACTAGAAAAACAGTGAAGGAAATAAAAGATGAGGGAGTGATGGGCACAAAAAACTAATTGCAAACCCTAAGAAAACATTTATTGAGCAAGGAAATAGGGTTTGAATTTTTTTAATTAAATCCTCATAAAAATCATAAGACACACGTTTATGGCATTGAAGGGATTGCTTGACTTACTTTGGACTGGAGGCAACTGAGAAAATTTGAAGTTTTGGATGAAATCGTTGTGAAAATTCTTTGCAGCCCTACGCGCTGCACCACAAACCCAATGCGTCACGTAGGCTCTATACGTCGCGCTAGTGTATTTTTGCCACTGTGGAGGCCGACCCAATGCATCGCGCAAGCTCAATGCGTCGCGCCACTTAGCCAATGCACCGCGCCCACAAACTTGCACGACTTTGCTGAAATTTCACTCTTCTTTGTTCAACACGGCCCTTTCTTGCTCACTCTCTCTTCTTGGAATACAAATGATCCCTTTGAAACATGAAAATGACTTATATACCAAAGGCTTTAATTTCTAATTCCAAAACACCCACTTGATAATGTTTTACATTTGACACTTTGCCTTAAACTCTGTTTTAGGAAATTTACTTCATTTTGCCTCTGACTAACTGAATGATTTGCTTTTTTTTTGCCTTGCAAGGTTGCTGAAGTTTGACAAGGTGATCAGGGTTTCCTTTGAAATTATTTACAAATGAGAGAACATGAAATTACATTAAATTTATACAAATGAAGGTAAAATACTCAATTTTTCTCAAAACAAAGTTTTGAGAAAAAATACATTTCTAATCATATGATGACGAAATTTATTAAGTACCAGAACTTTATTCAACCTCCTCATGCACCCGCTGACCATTATTGGAAATTTTGAAGACCTTATTGATGAAACCCTAGACCTAATGGGACTAAAAAACCCTAGAAATGACTCTTACAAATTTAAGTACAAAAAGTGAGTGTGGATGATCTGAATGATTGAAAATGGGCCAAAAGGTAAAGGACATGAGGGAAAATGTATAAAAAGCCACTACCATCAGATGATCCATGCTTCTAATGAAATGCAGCTGACCGAGTGAGACACCTAATATGCAATGCAACAAGAGAATTTTGATCACTGACGGAGGGATGAAGATACCGACACTAACACAAAAGATGGTGGACAGTCTGATGAAACTGTCACAGAGAAGAATGAGACTCTTGAGGTGAAGTCTGATGGAGAATTCCTTTCAAAGGAGTAAGGTACTGATTTTTTGCAGCAGGGAGAAATCATAAATGAATTCTTGTTTGGGGTAAGATAGCCAGTTGAAGCTGTTATGGGGCAGGAGCATAATGGAAATGCTGAAGAGATATTCCAAGGAGGTAAAAAAATGTGTTTGTTTAATGAAATTGATGACAGGATTTTTCAATGTGATGAAACAGAAAACAGGATAACTGAGGAAGATTTCCAGAATAAGAATGAAGCTGGGAATGAAGGTTGTGATGAAATTATGAAAATATTTCACATGGAAATCGAGTTCTTGGAACGATGTCTTAAGGAACCCGAGGGAGAGATGAAGCTTGCAGAATCTGATCCAGAAGAGATTGTAGTTACTATGTGGGATAGGGATGAAATTTTTGTAACATTTATAGAGTTGAATGAATGTTATAAATTTTCAAATAAAAATGCTACTGTAGCTATAGAAAACTAAATTAACAGATATGATGTCGAAATCAACAAAATTGAGTAGAAATTATTTGGAGTTGAGATGGAAGATTAGGGGAAGAAATAAAGTTATGTCCATAGAGACATAAAGGAAACATAAATAGTGAACCACCAGGATAAATATGAAAGTAGCTGGCAGTTCAAAATAGGATCTACCAAAATCCAGAAAGTCGATGATGGGAGATTGGTGCTTGAAGCATGAAAAGAGACTGAAAGGTCTTATATTTTTAAAAATAACAGTTTGTCGATGAATGAAGGTACAACATCGGATGAGAAAGTTTTTGCTATAAAATCAATCAATGACTATAGTTGTAATCAAGAAGGAGTTCTTGATTATTCTTCATTGCAGAAAATTGAGTGTTCAGCACAGTTGGAGATGAAAGAATTATGTTGGGTATGTGTTATATTCTTTCCACGACTAAGCACGTGCGGGGGGGCGATATCCCCCCCTTTGCGCTGGGAGCAACGAGGGGTTGGTAGCCCCCCCTGTCGGGGTCCAGGGGCAGCGCCCCGGCGAAAATTTTTGGTCCTTAATTTTTGGTGGGTAGTCCACGCTCATGGTTTTGTGCATGGTTTTGCACATGGTTTTGGGGTACGATGGTTTTCGGCCCCTGGTATTTTTTGTAGATCCATTCAAGGGAACTACGATTATGTTCTAATCCAGGGTTAATGGATTGGGGTTTATGTATGCTTCGGCATGTATATATATGTGTTGTAACACTAAAAGGAATATAATGAAAAATCAACCTGGTCGTCCTGATTTGGGATTTAGGGGAAAATCTCTGTGTTTATTGTTGGAAAAAATACTGAGAGGGGGGGGTGAATCAGTATTTATTGCATAATCAAATCCTTTTACTTTTCATTCCTTAAAAACCCATACGCTACTTTACTTCAGTAAACCAGCGTATATACGCGGATCCCCTTTATGAAACTAGCGTATACACAGAGATTTAGATATGTCATTAAATCTTCACTTAAATCATTCCATCATGTATTCTTGAGATATTCAATAAGCAGTAAACAGGTGCAGTAAGAACAGAATAAACCATCACACAAAGCATCACACATGAACACCAGGATTTTTAGGTGGAAACCCAAATCGGGAGAAAACCACCGCTGCAGTTGCTCAGCCTTCAATATTTTATTATATAGAAAACATCTTACAACATATGTGCTGGCGCAGACTTGACCAGCACGCAGGCACCCACCTGCGCTCGTTTACCAGCCTCTCCTGGAAGGGAGCTACGACCCCCTGACTCGTTTACCAGCCTCTCCTGGAAGGGAGCTACGACCCCCTGATCTCGTTTACCGGCCTCACCTGGAAGGGAGCTACAACCCCCTGACTGAAGGCTACAACCTTCAGCACCACCTTGGACCACGTTTCATCAATTTTCACACTGGATCCAACCACTTCAATAGAACACAACTTGTAGGCCAAAATTCATCATATTTCCATACCGAACCCTTTCCATACTTTTAAGCTCAACCATACATCATCAGCAGATACATATCAACACAGATCAGATATCAGAAAAACAGCAGAACAGATCAGATATTTCATACCCCGTGCTTCAGCAAACCCTAGTTTGCATACGCTCTTTCCCTTCACTGATGTTGCGTATATACGCGCTTCCGTCCACACAAACCAGCGTATACTTCAGTGTATATTTTATTGCGCATACGCGCTTTCTCTTCGCTGAAGCTGCGTATATACGCGCTTCCTCCGCGTCAAAGTAGCGTATAGATCTTCAATTATTACAGAGCAGCAGACTTCTTCAGATCAGATATTCAGTTCAGATTTACCCTTTCTCTTCAGACAGATGTTCGTCTAGATGTTCGCCTCATCACAGATCTAAGCCTTCCATAAGCAGATCTAGTAGATACATTTCAGATCTAGATCCCTTTCTTCATCATTGGTGCATCATCCATTCAGATTTATCTTCAAGTGTAACCCTTTCATTCAGATCTACTTCCAGAGAGAAGTATTCATTCAAGCTCAGACATCTTGCACCCACACTCATGTTATGCACAATGAATTTTTTCTCCTTATATAGGTTTATCCTTTTTCAATACCATGAGCCCCTTTTTCAATACCATGGGCCAAAACAATACCATGAGCCCAAAACTACCTGGACGGGGTCAATTAGGCGGATCATTACCCAATACAATGGGTCAATACCATGGTGGTTACCCTTGGTTTTGCAATTTTTGAGCGCTTTAGCCCATACGCGACTTGGCACGTTCTTTTCCGCGTGCATACGCGACTTCCCCTAGGCCAATCCGCGTATACCAAGAGACATACTCTTTTTCATCATACTTTGAGTACATTCTCAAATCCTTTCTTCATAGCCTTCTGTACACACTGTAGAAACATCATAATTTCTTCATTAGGAACACATTCTCTTAAGCACAACTTCATCAAGTAAGTTGTCATCATCTTCATCAAGTGGGTTGCCTTTCAAGGACAACACTTAGCATTATATTGTCATCAAATATACTTTATCATCAGATTTACACTGTTTGCTGCTCATCAAGTCAATATATTCATCGTGGTTTATTAGTCAGACACATACAAACATCAGCCGCATGTCTTCTATCTTTATCTAGTTGCCATCACACAACACTTCATCTATATTTCCTCCACACCTCCTTGGGATTAAATAAACTGCACAGTGGTGTTTGCAACCACAGCAGATAGATAACACAATACCTTCCCCAAATATTTGTTGACATCATTATTTCTCCTTCTCTCTTCGTCCACACCATGTCACTTCCCTTGACATCAAGGGCATAAGCGGATCAAACCAAAGACCTTCTTTTTCTCCTCTCATAAAAGAAACATTCTCGCAGATCTGATAAACAAGGCTGTCCTCCTGAGTTCATGCTGAATCTTCAAACATATTTTTCAATGAAGTACATGACTCTATGAACTTCCTATCACCAAAGACTCATACTTACATCAATTATCCATCCACATGGATTTACATATGAGACTCAACTACCCAACCAAGTGGGTTTACAAATTTGACTCAGCTACCCAACCAAGTGGGTTTACAAAAAGACAAGTCCTTACATGACTGAATATTACAATTTTACAACATGGGTCTCCACCAGACCTTTTCATACAAATACAAATATGACTTTTCATAACCAATACCAAAAAGTCCTCAAGAAAGAGAACATATTTCAGAACCATCATAATGCCAACACTGCATTATACTCAGCAAAGCTAATGCTCCTCATGCAATCTTTCCAAATGACTAAGGCTCCCCCTTAGTTTGTGCATCCTGAAAACTTCCACCAACAAATCATCAAGGCATCTTCATCAAAACATTAGAAGCAGAATTATGAGAACTGGAACATTACCAGAGATACCAATCAGTATTAGAGATACCAAATAGCACTGCAGCTGTGCTGAAGAGAGCTAAACCAAGCAAAAATTGTCAGCAACCAACCATACGCGGTTTTCTGTGCAGGTACTCGCGTACATACGCGACTGTGTTTCAGGAAACCCGCGTATCCCAAGCCATCTTCTAAAATTTATGCAGATCTGATTCTCTATGAGGAAAAGACAATGTTCAGCTTCTTTCTGAGATATTTGACTGCTTCCCTGGACTACAGATATAACAAAATAGTGTAGTTGTGTCTTCAAGCGTCATCCAATGGTTGTAGCATAAGCCCATTAGTAACCAAGCCTTCAGATCCTTTGCAGCATCAATACATTCTTTCCAAAAGAGATTATCATACCAGAACAGCATCTTCAGATATGTGTCAAGCAATCATCCATATGGTCCAAAATCACCATGATCTTCAAGATGTAACATGAAGTAACATATGTAAGCAAAAGATCTCAACCATAGCAACCAAACTCTATATGATCTGAAACAAACGATATCCAACTCATCCACACAAAAATACTTATCAGCAACCAGGGCTCAAAATCTCATCATAATAATCCATGTACCAAATCATCATCATTTGAGCATGAGTATCACCAAGACCAAAGAATAGGCAGTCATATTTCCAACAATGCAACCATTAGAATTCAACCTGCTACTCCCCCTAAACCAGTTCTTCTTCCTTAACTTGTGCAATCTGAGACACCTTCAACAGCAAGTCATCAACAACAATCTCTTCATGATCTGTCCTCATTTCTGAACTATAAGACTTTCATCTCAACAACGAATGCTCTTCATCATAAAGCTACCAGGCTTCATCCATAATCTTCAACAAAAGAACCCATGTATCATTTCATTATCATGAGTATAACTAGAATAGTGCAATCATTAGCAGTCAGACTGATGCTCCCCCTGGACCTTTGCTTCAGATCTTCAGCTATCAGATAAATTTTCTTATCATCAATGCATACGCGACTGTGTCTGCTGAAACTCGCGTGTATACGCGACTTTGTTTCCTAGAACCCGCGTATGAAAAGTGAAATATAGAAAATTTCACACCTTCTGTCTCCCTCCCCACTTTACTTTCTTCGTACTCGTCTTACATCGATGCGTCAGAAGAAAACATAAATCCGTAATAAATGAATCAACCTTGAGAGTGGTGTATTGTTCTCTTGTATTTATACATTACTAGATTCATAATGTATCTCACATCATTCTGCAACATAATCGTAGAAGTAAGCTTCAGAAGCGGATGACTGCAGTAGGGTCTGAATTCCCTATGTTTCTGATCGGTCCTCCTTCATTTTCCAAATTTTCTTGAGCTTTCCAACTGTGTGCTGAAAATCATCCATTTTCCCAGATCTGTTCATCCTGCATTCTTATTCTACATGTCCATACTTGTTACAAGCATAACATCTCATGTGCCCAGAGAAATAAACATAAGAATCATAATGAGTATTTCTATTCTTCCTCCTTTTACAATCAACTGCTTTATGTCCATACATGTTACATGAGAAACAATATCCCCTGAAGAAACTAGAGTACCTTTCTACGTAGGATTTGTTTGTTTGAGGCTGAAATGATCTGCTCCTGCAATTTGCTGCAACATGTCCATAATTATGACATTTAAAACATTCAACGTTCTTGAATGAATTCCTTTGAGAATTCATGATTGTTGGTTGAGCTTTTGTCTCTTTCAATACTTCAGGCTTTGCATTGACATCCTCTGAATTTTTGGCACTTCCTTGTGAGCTAGATTCTCCTTTAACAATTTCATGGAAACCAAGACCATGTTTGATAGCAGGAGACCTTTGATTACTCAGAATATTGTCCAAAATGTTAGTACTATCATGAAACCTCAAAAGTTTAACCTTTTCTTCTAATTTACCTTTGAGAATATTTACCTCAACCTCCAAGGTTTGACATTGCTTTGTCATGCTTTCTTCTTTTCTTCTTCCATCTTCAACTTGATCCTTCAGATTTAGAATCTCTTCTTTCAACCAATCTTCATTTCCTTCACATGTTTGTTACAGCTCTTCATTCTTCTTATTTGATTTTTCCAGATCTTCTTTGAGAGAGATGATTTCTGCTTCAAGGCCTTCCTTTTCAAATGATTGTAGAGGTTCCTTATTTTTCTTACTTGATGCTTCTAAATCTTCCTGAAGACAAATGATTGCAGCTTCAAGTCCTTCATTCTTCGTGCTTGATTTTTCAAAATCTGCTTCTAGATCTTTAATTCGATTGGATGCATAAGTATGAAACCTTTGATACTTGTCCATCTGTTCATTCAGCATTTCTATTTGATCTTTCATTTGTGAGATCATATCTTTATAGATAGTTTCTTGCTTATTGTATGAACTTTGTAGTTCTTCTTCTTTAATCTTGAGAGCTTCTTCTAGATCCACAACTTTACTTTCACTATCTTTACTATTGTTTGCACAAAGAAGAGTATTACACGTGGCCTTCTCCTTTTTCTTCTTTGCCATGAGTGCTTGTAGATCTTCGTCGGAATCTGTTTCATCTTCTTCAATTTTTGCTATACATGATTTCTGAGGTATCTCCTTTCCTTGAGTATCCTTCTTCTTTTGCTTCTTAGCCATGAGCACTTTCAGATCTTGGTCAGAATCTTCTTCATCTTCACTGGACACTTCATCATCATCTTCTTTTGCATAATAACTCTTTCTCTTCTCAAATTGTTTCCCTTTACCATGCCTTTCTCTATAAGGACATTTAGCAGCATAATGACCAACTTTTCCACACTCAAAACATTTGAAGGGAAGCTTACCTTTGAATCTTCCAGTGCCTAGTTGGAGCTTTCTCACGAAATTTGCTTCTTCTTCATCGGATATATAGCTGGATTCTTTGACAACTTCCTTTTCCTTTCCTTTTGTAGATGCCTTAAAAGAAGCTTCTCTTACTTGAGAAGGGCCTCCTTGTCTCATTTCAAAAGCAGTCAGAGTACCATGTAATTGAACAATAGTAAGCGATTGCAGATCTTGCCTTTCTTCAATAGCCGAAACTTTAGAGTCAAATTTTGAAGTCAAGGATCTTAAGACCTTTTCCACCAGAGTAGTATCAGTTATGGTTTCACCCAAATTTCTCATTCGATTTACAATATCATCCAGACGAAGAAAGAAATTGGCAACACTCTCATCACTATGCATCTTCAAATTTTCATATTCAATTCTAAGAGTTTGGAGTTTTGCATTTTTTACCTTTGTGTCTCCTTCATAGCTTAGAATGATTTTGTCCCATATGTCTTTTGCCGAATGTAGTTGCATCACTTTAGCAAATTCTGATTCAGACATGCTTCCCAATAAGACATTCACTGCTTTGGCATTGATTTCATACTTCTTTCTTTCAGCTGCATCAGTATGAATACTTGCCGGGTATTGATAACCTTCTTCCACGATTGCCCATACATCTGCACCAAGACTTTGCAGATATGCTTTTGTACGTACCTTCCAGAATATCAGATTGCTTCCATTGAATAGAAGTGGCTTTATAGACATTACTCCTTCTTGACTTCCCATTGCGACGGATCTCCTTTCGATACCAATTGTTGGAAATACTGAGAGGGGGGGTGAATCAGTATTCCTTTCAATTAGAGCATCAGTTAATCTTCAATTATTATCAGTGTTTGTACAATGATAGCAAAAAACAAGAGGAACACAAATGCACACAGTTTTTAAGGTGGAAACCCACTCCGGGACAAAAACCACCTAATGCTTTTCTAATAATTCTTTAATATTCAACTCCAATTGAAAATAAAGCTCCAACTTCCTAGAATCTAGAAAAGCATTCTTCTCCAGCTCCCACTGGATGGACGATCCAATGCCCAAGATTCTTCAGTAGTCAACTGAATGGATGCCCCAACACCCAATGAGCTACAACTCACCCTAGCACCACCCTACCACCCTATAGAAGAATAAAAGAAGAATGGACTCTCGTACCAGGGAAAATGGTCCACTTTACAATGATATAGAATGATGTAGAAGAAGAAGATATAATAGACCATAACCCCAACTTTGACATAACCACCTAATGATGGTCCTAGACCTCCCAACACTGCCTCTTCAACCCTTGGCAGATAGACACTAGTACAATTTGTACAATAATGTATTTACAATGACTAAGTACAATGATACCTTTACAATGATTGTATGCAGTGCTGCCCACTTGAAGACTTCATATGATTAAATTCTTGCTGCTGTTATGCACCTTGGTTGCTGCTCTTGTCATGCTACCCTCTGTTGCACCTTGCTTTGCTTTTTTTCCATAGAAAGTCTGATCCTTTGCAATCCTTGACAACACATGATATAGCTTTTTCTTGCCTTCTAGGAGCTCGATATTGAATCTAGTATATCGATGTTATTTCAGATCCTCAATATATAATTTTTGGTCCTGTAGTAGCCCTCTAAGTCATATTTCCAATGCCATAGGTCTGACCCAATTTGGATTCTTCAAGAGAGAGTTATACCCAATTTCTCACAATGCCCTAATTATGGACTGTTTCAACAGAGTGCACTTGTATGACATGCCACGTGTCACTGTTTCTTCATTTGGCTCTGAAATTGATAGATATAAAACTAAATACTGTGAAATATCTACCACATTTTACATAATTCCAATCCGATACTCAGAGAGAGAGTTATGACAATTTTACCAAGGTAACTTCTTTGAGATGAATTTCAGGAGCCTACAAAAACCCTGATTTCCACAGATCATATCTCCAAAAATATTGCGCACCTTGATCTGAAATTTTTACTGTAGCGTCCTCAGGATTTTAGCTTCGTCTCATAAAAATTTCAGCTTTTGAACCTTCGTATAAAAAAATTTAGGTCGAAAATTCCACGATGACATGTTTCAGATAGCCCCATCCCTTGCATAAGGAGGAAATGAGGATCACAATTTATATAAATGCTTAAGTTGAGAGGGGATTCAACAAGTGAATGTGGGAGGGATTTTAGGAGATTAAAAAATATTAATTATGACTTTTCAATGACCCATGCCCCAACCCCATGGGGTTTTAGCCCACTAACTGGGGGTACAAAATTCAAACATGAATATCTCTCAAACCGTGGAGAATTACATGGCATGCCATATTGTTGGGTATGTGTTATATTCTTTCCACGACTAGTCCCACGCGTTGTACATTGTGCCGGGTGCAGCACCCCGGCAAAAAAAAATTTTGGTACGCGGTCCCACTCATAGGCGGACCCACCCATGTTTTGTGCATGAGTTTGCACATGGTTTTGGGGTACGATGGTTTTCGGCCCTTGGTATTTTTTAGATTCGGTCAAGGGAACTATGGTTATGTTCTAATCTAGGGTTAATGGATTGGGGTTTATGTATGCTTTGGCATGTATATATATGTGTTGTAACACTAAAAGGAATATAATGAAAAATCAAGCTGGTCGTCCCGATTTGGGATCCAAGGGAAAATATTTGTGTTTATCTGTTTTATGTTTTATGCTCTCGCTATTGTTTATTTTTTGTTTTAAGATTCGTGTGTAGATAATTTCTATTCAGGGTTAGAACCTACATTTGGAATCAGAGCTGTTTCGGCATCAAGGGGACGCCTTTGCTGTTGAAGGTTTTTTGCTCGGGCCTGAGGTAGACCCTGTTCAGTGGGAGATATGTGGGATTGATTCTTGCTGTGAAAGAAGATGGTGAGCGGCGGAAAGATAGAGATCGAGAAATTTAATGGTCAGAGTTTTGAGTTGTGGAAGCTCAAGATGGAGGATCTGCTAGTGGATAAAGATCAGTGGATCGCAGTAGATCCAGGTACTAAACCAACGGAAATGTCAGATGAAGACTAGAAGAAACTAGATCGGAAGGCTAAGAGCACAATACGGTTGTGTGTCTCAGATTCAGTATTTTTGAATGTATCTGGAGAAGCTACGACA